>OY992879.1:119233414-119443414 GCA_963921405.1 Cepaea hortensis
GGACGACCAGGTAGCACCAGGACTGGCAGGCGTCCAGATGACCGGTGAGCTGATTCTACTGGAGAGAGGGTGTTTATGGGACCTAAGCAGAACCATACTTCTTGCGGGTCTCACGTGTAGCCTAGCCTCAGATCCAGATAGGATACAAATAACCTTAGAGTTATGCATTTTATTTTCATCATTTACTTACATGATTGTTGTAATACATAAACATTTAGTTTCACCATCATCATCTAGTAAACCATCAGATGTTAACTGGTTGATAGAAATTAAAAGATGTGTAGTTCGTTGTAAACTCATAGCTATCTGTTATTTTCCAATTGTGCATATGTTTTTGTGTGTGTACATTGATGGGGGCTTACTTAAGTACCAAGGAGGGTAAAGCAATCGAAGGAGATAATCTGCCCTGGCTAGTAATCCTTTCGGAGATGTAAACCTAGTAATCTAACTTTCTCTTTTCCCACTCCTTGGAGAATATCAAGCCCAGCTATTTTAACGAGCCACTTTCAGCTATACGCTTCGATATTCATGGGCATAATCTTTATTTCAGCCATTTATCTCAAGTCAATTTCTGACTATTTGGGGTTGCCAGCCAGTGATAAGTACATTTAACTTGGCGGCGGCATCCCCCACTTCTGACAATGAAGAAAGAACAGGGGAACAGCGTGACTATGTATATAAGGTGAAAAAACAGGGGAACAGTTTGAGAGTGTGCACTGGATAATATAACGGTTGAACGGTTTAACAGTAGGCAACAGATGGCACTACAGGCGGACACTGTGACAGCTTGTACTGGTTGCGAGAACATGCGAACAGTGTACGGGATACGAGAGCAGGTGAAACGTTTGCATTGGTTGTGAAAACAGATGACATGTTTGACAGTTTGCTTCTAATGTAAAGAAATATTAAAAAGTGTTCTACAGACTGTAACAACGGACGAAACGTGTTGTATGTGATTTAAGCATGCGTGAAGTGTCTGACAATCAAGTTGTCTGATTACACACACAATAAAGAACAATAGTACATTAATGACAACTATTAAAGTTGTGATTGATGGGTGTATATCAGAAATAAAATGATTCAACAAGACATCATAAACGTATGTGCTCATGTAAATGAAAGCAGACCGTTCACACACATACGCGTGTGCATGCGCGCGCACACACATACGCGTGCGCGCGCACACACACACACACACACACACACACACACACACACCCACAATAACAGAGGAAGCCTTAGTTGAACGAAAGTAAATTAGGAAATGTTTTCCATCAAACCGTACGTGTCTGTCCAAGAAATTCTGAGTTTAAATTTGCCCGTTTCCACCAAGAATATTTACCAAAGAAGGTGGACTCGGTTATGGAGTTTCTATAACAGTATTTCATACCACGAGAAACAAAGAATTCAGTAGAATATTACATTGTGTCTTCTTCAAAACAGATTACATGTTCAAAACTGACAACGTCAACATGAACAATTTCTCTCTCTCTCTCTCTCTCTCTCTCTCTCTCTCTCTCTCTCTCTCTCTCTCTCTCTCTCTCTCTCTCTCTCTCACACACACACACACACACGCACGCACGCACGCACGCACGCACAGAGAGAGAGAGAGAGAGAGAGAGAGAGAGAGAGAGAGAGAGAGAGAGAGAGAGAAACACAAAGGGGAAAGGGATGGAACACATTATTATTATATATAATTTTTTTATAGTAAAAATCATTGTATGCACGAGATTCTGACGTCATGAGCAAATGTTGCTAAGATTATATTTTTCTGACCAAACGACTCCGTGTGTTTTGTGGTCTGTAGCAGTGCGGCCGCTGACCTGTCAGAAAGCTAGCTGGTACACACTTCATGTCCACCCTAGAGTTATATATCTCACGACAAATCGTCCTTTGAGATTGATTTTAACCCAGGATTATCGAACTGCAAGCGAGTCCACTAGCCACTAGCCCACACTGGCTCCATTATGGTGATGTATATTTTTTTTAATGTTGCTGTCAGAGAAGCGATAAATTGTCAACAATTATTCTTTCAAAAAGTTTTTTTTTTAAAACACATTCTGTAAACCTACCGACATAGGACAATCCTGCATCAAACATAGAACAATGATAAAGTCCTTTAAGAGATAAAACATAAAATAGTTAAGTCACCTCCAATGAAGAGTCGTATCCCGCCGGCTGCTTTGATTTTGTCCTCATAATCTCTGCATTCCTTTTCCAGATCTGGAGCATTCCCATCCAGTAGGTGGACATTCTCTGGCAGGATGTCTATGTGCTTGAAGAAGTTGTTCCACATAAAGGAATGATAGCTCTCTGGGTGATCTCTGGGCAAATCTGGTAGTTTGAGAGAACATGCGACTTTCATTAACGTTTATATAAGCACGGTTAGTTTGTTTACATTAACCGTCATTCAGAGCGCATGTCTTTGCTTATATAAATATACTATGGATATTCATGATCTTTGTAGTGTTTGGCCTGGAACAGACATTGGCGATCATGACTATCCAGACCTGTCGGTTGTCTGATATGTTGGTTAAGTTGGTGATGCTTATAATATTATTTGCTACCCAACTGTTGAAGCATTTTTTCTTTTACACTTTTCTCTGTTTTTTGTGCCTTCTTTGCTTAGTATTTCTCGCATAAGGCTAATTTCTCCATTTCAACATTCTCTCGTCCATACATTTCATTTATTTTTACCCTGATGGTTTTGACGAATGATCCTGTGACACCAGCTGCTCCCAATACCCCAGCGTTTGTTTTCTTTTCTATTACACTCACAAAATGTAATCATGAAAAAGAAAAACTACACATGTATACATCACCTGGACAACCTCCTGCACTGAATTTGCCACAGATAACAAGTACATTGGTTGCGATATCTTGTTAGAATGAAGCCCAGTTGGATAGTTCTGTGTGCCCATAAGTCAATAAGATGTGACCACAGAGCTAAGGAACGCCAAGAAACAGATGGTTGATTCTGTCATGGACATATTACACACACTCAGATCAATCCAGACCACACATTTGGCTTCAGATCGTGTACTTTAGCTCACACCCTCTCATTCACACACACACACACACTTTCTCTCTCTCACACTCTCTCTCTCTCTCTCTCTCTCTCTCTATCTCTCTCTCTCGCTCTCTCTTATTCACATACACACGCGCACTCTCTCTCTCTCTCTCCCTCTCTCTCTCTCTCTCTCTCTCTCTCTCTCTCTCTCTCTCTCTCTCTCTCTCTCTCTCTTATTCACACACACACACCAGTTTAATGACAAATATAATTCACAATCCGTCGTCCATATGGGGATAGATACTAAACAAACTGACCGACGGGAAGAAAGTAAGGTAAGTAGGTATGTAGGTAGGTAATTAGGTAGGTAGTAGAAGGAACAGCGAATAGAACAACCAGTCATATATGTTAGACATCATACAAGCAGATTGGCTTGATAGCCCAGCCTTAAACAGTTAATGCTCTCATGGAAGACCTTACATTCTTCTATAGCAGGCTGAGTGTTCTGCTTTCTGATCAGGCATACATCTTAATGCCCACATTTGCTGTACCCCCCCCCCCCCCCCCCCCCAAAAAAAAAAAAATAATCTTACACAACAATTTGTCAGTCGGGCATAGCCGATAACAACCAGTTAGGTGATTTAAGACATACATAACTGTCCTTATCTGGGTAGTAATGCACACAGAAATGACACCTCGTAGGTACCAGAACAAACATGGCCAGACTGGTTTTGAAGGTCCTCCAAATAATATTCAGCCGCAGCGATATACAAAGCTAATACAATATATGCTCTCTCTCTCTCTCTCTCTCTCTCTCTCTCTCTCTCTCTCTCTCTCTCTCTCTCTCTCTCTCTCACACACACACACACACACACACACACACACACACAGACAGATATCTTTATCATCTCAACTGAATCACAGGTACTAGGTCAGTAGCGTCCCACTTCCTGAGCTGTCCACTTTATAACCTTTCCGCTTCCTAAACTCTCTGCTTCCCAAGTTTATCACTTCCTAAACTCTCTGCCTCCCAAGTTTATCACTTCCTAAACTCTCTTCCTGGCATAGGGGTTAACGTCTTTCTCCGTAATCCCGTATATTCTCGTGAGTAACGCAGCTGCGCGAGAATCGGTTGCGGTTCGCGCCGCCCTGGTAATTTATGGGTGTGTGAGCCGGTCGCTCAGAAAGCAATGACAAACTACTGAGCGTAATCTTGCCTAGTACATCAACAGCAGCTGAAAAATGTTGGTGTTGAATGCAACATCCTGTAAGGGATATGCAACATTAACAAACTGAAATGAAAACTGTCTTCGGCATATTTTGCAAACATACGCCAGTAATAGTACCGTTCTTAGTATAGCTAAAAGAATTAAAATTAGTAGTAACTTGTCTTGCCGGTTTCCTGGCCTAGAAGTTAGCAACTTTTCTCCGTAATCTAGTATACTCTCGTAGGTAACGTGACGACGGTGAAAATCAGCAGTCGTTCGAATCGCGTCGGTAACTTACGGGGTATGTGAGCCGGCCGCTCAGAAAGCAATGGCAAACTACTGAGCGTAATCTTGCCAAGAAATCAACTATCAGCTGAAAGATGCTGATGTTGACAGCGATGTCCTGTAAAGGATATGCAAACATATTAATAGTAACTTGTCTTAACTTGGTACTTATAATAAAAAAAAATGTACTGACAATTTGACAAACGAAAGCTAATGTTATAGGAACACCCGTGGTCGAAAAAAGGTGCTCTCTCTCTCTCTCCCTCTCTCTCTCCCTCCCTCTCTCCCTCCCTCCTCTCTCTCTCTCCCTCCCTGCTCTCTCTCTCCCTCCCTCCCCCTGTGTGTGTGTGTTTTTTTTTTTTAAATCTACCAAGGCATATTTGAATCTATAAGTTCATGAGTTACAGTACTTATATCAAGAAGCTACCTCCATTGTTTCCTCCAGATACAAAACCATGAAAAATGGCGTCGTAGCTTCAATTGTTAAGACCTCAGTATCGTAATCATTATAAGTGATGTGACATCTGCCTACATTACAGCCTATCCTAATTCATGCCCGACCAGAGAAAAGTAACCTCTACCACAAAACAGCACACGGATTAGGCAATGTCCGACAATTGTCTGACTCATGTAGTGATATAATATTTATGGGTCAGCTAAGAAGAAGAGGAAGACCGAGAGGAAAATACCTGGATGGCTTGGCCACATGGCATGGACGAGACAGGAACACTGAGCTGATCCACGACACTGGTGATCGAGTGAAATGGCGAGACATGACCGCCCACGCTTTCCGGCATGGCACATGATTGATTGATTGAACACACTAGGACAAGAAAATGTAGAACAATCGGCACTAGATGATCGACGTGGCCAGTATCACGCCAGATGTCTTTATTCATAAACACATACCCTAATATCTATTTGAGGTATTTGCACCGGGTGGGCAGGCAAGGGTGCCAGACTCTGGGCTACTTCGGCTCCCACCGGTGGAATACAGTATCAACAATTTAAAGAGCATATGTTGATCATGAATGACCGATTTCCCAGAGTCAGTGGTCAACAAATGTAATAGATTACTTGTAACGGTATTGCCATTTATTCCCCGCGGTGTTACACATTATCCCAATAGTCCACACATTATTGGGGCACTGACTATATGAATATATCAATGAATATTCTAGTATCAGTTTATTTAACACTGTCCTGACAAAGAAGATGTCAGAAGTTGTCACAACATACCAACATATTCATCCATATTGAAGGTCTTGACATACTTAAAAGACAACTTTCCTTCTCTGTGATACTCAGTCAGCTTCTTGTACATTCCCAAAGGGGTACCTCCTGTAAAACAAATATTCAGATTTACGGCAGAATAATGCAGTTTACAGTAAACAACTCACGCAAAAATGTCATCATCATCAGTCAGTCAGAGGACTGGTGTTTCAATTGTCCACACATATCACTCTACCGTGTCCTGTCCGCGGCAATTCTGGCAGCTCAGTGTCCTGGAAAGTAAAGGCGTCCGGGGTGATTTTCACTACATCACACATTGAATGCACATTGATCGATACAACTACTGTACTCGCACCATAAACCCATCACACACTGAGTGCACATTGATCTATACAACTACTGTACTCGCACCATAAACCCATCACACACTGTGTGCACATTGATCTATACAACTACTGTGCTCGCACCATAAACCCACCACACACTGAGTGCACATTGATCGATACAACTACTGTACTCGCACCATAAACCCACCACACACTGAGTGCACATTATTCGATACAACTACAGTACTCGCACCATAAACCCACCACACACTGAGTGCACATTGATCGATACAACTACTGTACTCGCACCATAGACCCATCACACACTGGGTGCACATTGATCGATACAACTACTGTACTCGCACCATAAACCCATCACACACTGTGTGCACATTGATCTATACAACTACTGTGCTCGCACCATAAACCCACCACACACTGTGTGCACATTGATCGATACAACTACTGTACTCGCACCATAAACCCACCACACACTGGGTGCACATTGATCGATACAACTACTGTGCTCGCACCATAAACCCACCACACACTGGGTGCACATTGATCTATACAACTACTGTGCTCGCACCATAAACCCACCACACACTGGGTGCACATTGATCTATACAACTACTGTACTCGCACCATAAACCCACCCACACACTGAGTGCACATTGATCTATACAACTACTGTGCTCGCACCATAAACCCACCACACACTGGGTGCACATTGATCGATACAACTACTGTGCTCGCACCATAAACCCACCCACACACTGGGTGCACATTGATCTATACAACTACTGTACTCGCACCATAAACCCACCCACACACTGAGTGCACATTGATCTATACAACTACTGTGCTCGCACCATAAACCCACCACACACTGGGTGCACATTGATCGATACAACTACTGTGCTCGCACCATAAACCCACCCACACACTGGGTGCACATTGATCTATACAACTACTGTGCTCGCACCATAAACCCACCACACACTGGGTGCACATTGATCTATACAACTACTGTGCTCGCACCATAAACCCACCCACACACTGGGTGCACATTGATCGATACAACTACTGTACTCGCACCATAAACCCACCACACACTGGGTGCACATTGATCGATACAACTACTGTACTCGCGCCATAAACCCACCCACACACTGGGTGCACATTGATCGATACAACTACTGTACTCGCACCATAAACCCACCCACACACTGAGTGCACATTGATCGATACAACTACTGTACTCGCACCATAAACCCACCCACACACTGAGTGCACATTGATCGATACAACTACTGTACTCGCACCATAAACCCACCCACACACTGGGTGCACATTGATCGATACAACTACTGTACTCGCACCATAAACCCACCACACACTGGGTGCACATTGATCGATACAACTACTGTACTCGCGCCATAAACCCACCCACACACTGGGTGCACATTGATCGATACAACTACTGTACTCGCACCATAAACCCACCCACACACTGAGTGCACATTGATCTATACAACTACTGTGCTCGCACCATAAACCCACCACACACTGGGTGCACATTGATCGATACAACTACTGTGCTCGCACCATAAACCCACCACACACTGGGTGCACATTGATCTATACAACTACTGTGCTCGCACCATAAACCCACCACACACTGGGTGCACATTGATCTATACAACTACTGTACTCGCACCATAAACCCACCCACACACTGAGTGCACATTGATCTATACAACTACTGTGCTCGCACCATAAACCCACCCACACACTGAGTGCACATTGATCTATACAACTACTGTGCTCGCACCATAAACCCACCACACACTGAGTGCACATTGGTCTATACAACTACTGTACTCGCACCATAAACCCACCACACACTGGGTGCACATTGATCGATACAACTATTGTGCTCGCACCATAAACCCACCACACACTGGGTGCACATTGATCTATACAACTACTGTACTCGCACCATAAACCCACCCACACACTGAGTGCACATTGATCGATACAACTACTGTGCTCGCACCATAAACCCACCACACACTGAGTGCACATTGATCTATACAACTACTGTACTCGCACCATAAACCCACCCACACACTGAGTTCACATTGATCTATACAACTACTGTACTCGCACCATAAACCCACCACACACTGGGTGCACATTGATCTATACAACTACTGTGCTCGAACCATAAACCCACCACACACTGGGTGCACATTGATCGATACAACTACTGTACTCGCACCATAAACCCACCACACACTGGGTGCACATTGATCGATACAACTACTGTACTCGCGCCATAAACCCATCACACACTGGGTGCACATTGATCTATACAACTACTGTACTCGCACCATAAACCCATCACACACTGTGTGCACATTGATCTATACAACTACTGTGCTCGCACCATAAACCCACCACACACTGGGTGCACATTGATCGATACAACTACTGTACTCGCGCCATAAACCCATCACACACTGAGTGCACATTGATCTATACAACTACTGTGCTCGCACCATAAACCCACCACACACTGGGTGCACATTGATCTATACAACTACTGTACTCGCACCATAAACCCATCACACACTGTGTGCACATTGATCTATACAACTACTGTGCTCGCACCATAAACCCACCACACACTGGGTGCACATTGATCGATACAACTACTGTACTCGCGCCATAAACCCATCACACACTGAGTGCACATTGATCTATACAACTACTGTACTCGCACCATAAACCCACCACACACTGAGTGCACATTGATCTATACAACTACTGTACTCGCACCATAAACCCATCACACACTGTGTGCACATTGATCTATACAACTACTGTGCTCGCACCATAAACCCACCACACACTGGGTGCACATTGATCGATACAACTACTGTACTCGCGCCATAAACCCATCACACACTGAGTGCACATTAATCGATACAATTACTGTGCTCTCACCATAAACCCACCACACACTGAGTGCACATTGATCGTTACAACTACTGTGCTCGCGCCATAAACCCACCCACACATTGAGTGCACATTGATCGATACAACTACTGTGCTCGCACCATAAACCCACCCACCCACACACTGAGTGCACATTGATCGATACAATTACTGTGCTCTCACCATAAACCCACCCACACACTGAGTGCACATTGATCGATACAACTACTGTGCTCGCACCATACACCCATCACACACTGAGTGCACATTGATCAATACAACTACTGTGCTCGCACCATAAACCCACCCACACACTGAGTGCACATTGATCGATACAATTACTGTGCTCTCACCATAAACCCACCCACACACTGAGTGCACATTGATCGATACAACTACTGTGCTCGCACCATACACCCATCACACACTGAGTGCACATTGATCGATACAACTACTGTGCTCGCACCATAAACCCACCCACACACTGAGTGCACATTGATCGATACAAATACTGTGCTCGCACCATAAACCCACCCACACACTGAGTGCACATTGATCGATACAACTACTGTGCTCGCACCATAAACCCACCCACACACTGAGTGCACATTGATCGATACAACTACTGTGGTCGCACCATAAACCCATCACACACTGAGTGCACATTGATCGATACAACTACTGTACTCGCGCCATAAACCCACCCACACACTGAGTGCACATTGATCGATAAAACTACTGTACTCGCGCCATAAACCCACCCACACACTGAGTGCACATTGATCGATACAACTACTGTACTTGCGCCATAAACCCACCCACACACTGAGTGGACATTGATCGATACAACTACTGTACTCGCGCCATAAACCCACCCACACACTGAGTGCACATTGATCGATAAAACTACTGTACTCGCGCCATAAACCCACCCACACACTGAGTGCACATTGATCGATACAACTACTGTACTCGCGCCATAAACCCACCCACACACTGAGTGCACATTGATCGATACAACTACTGTACTCGCGCCATAAACCCACCCACACACTGAGTGCACATTGATCGATACAACTACTGTACTCGCGCCATAAACCCACCCACACACTGAGTGCACATTGATCGATACAACTACTGTACTCGCGCCATAAACCCACCCACACACTGAGTGCACATTGATCGATACAACTACTGTACTCGCGCCATAAACCCACCCACACACTGAGTGCACATTGATCGATACAACTACTGTACTCGCGCCATAAACCCCCGATACAAGACAAGCCAGAAATATCATTTGGTGGGCATAATGTAAACAACGTGCGTTATGCCGATGACCTGGTTTTGGTCGCTGAAAATGAAACAGTTACAAGAAATTATATACATACACACACACACACACACACACACACACACACACACACACACACACACACATATATATATATATATATATATATATATATATATATATATATATATATATATATATATATATATATAGTAACAGATAACCAAAGCAAAGGTCTTAGTCACATAACAGATAATCAGAAGAAATGGCTATTGCCAGTATAAAAGGTATACCCAGGTGCAACATCAAACTGCATGGAACCAATTTACAAGAAGAACATGTATTAAATGATGTGTACATACTTAAATAATAACAGCAGATGGAAGATGTATGAAGTAAGTTAAATGTAGTATAGCCCAGACAAAGACAACATGTCACAGGATAAAGAATATTCTGTCATTTATCTGTGTCAATCGAGGCGTGAAAAGAGTTCTTGAGAGCTATATTGAGCCAATCCTGATGTGTGGACACGAATTATGGACAGTTAGCTGACAACTGAGGATGGAGACGACAAAGATGTGGTTTTATAGAAGAATGATGGGAACGCCGTGGACAAATGGAAATAACAATGAGGATATGTTGACAGAAGTTCACTCACAAACAGAACTGGTTACTCGCATCAGAAGAAGACAGTCCGCGTTCTTCGGGTATGTGATGGGAAGAGACAGTTGGAGAACGTAGCATATTACGTAAATATTGGAAGGGAAAAGAGACAGAAAACGACAAGGAGAACAGAATCTAAGGATTGAGGAGGAGTGTATAACATTCTTGGGTTCTTAATTGTTAAAAATATTGTGTCTCAGCTGGACTTGAACCAGGTACTTCTCTAACTCGAGGCGGACGCAATAGAAATAAAGCATCTCTCGACCCTCCTTTACTTTACATTTACAAACAAGTTATGTACACTACCAGGAGCCTTGTGGTAAAGTTAGCTGCATATACTTTACAATGCGTAGCAGTCAACCCCAGTATTTGTTGGCTGTTTGTGATTCCTGGGCAAGTTTGCGTTCAGTAGTTTGCCATTGATTTCTGAACGACCGACACTCACACCATTGTATGGAAACCAGCACAAGGAGGTCTGCTTCCAAATCGCCAGCATCTGTGTTTCGAACGCGTTATGCGGGATTACGAATTGCATTGGTAACTCCTTGGCTAGAGAGCAGTGTGGTAGATAGAGGGAAATGCCGAGTTCCCTTGTGCAATAAGCTGAATGTAAACTTACTAGGCGAAGAGTTCATAACTTGAGATACACAAGTTCACGTCTCCCTAGAATGGTTTGGATACCCAGTAATAGTTGTTATTCTATGCACCGGGTGGAGATGTGAAACACACACTGGAAAGCAAAATCAGTTGTTTTTTGTTTTTTTTTACACCAAGTTTCTGCAAGTGAAACACCTGGAAGGTCTGAATTCATTCAGATTCGGAATGTGTTTACACACATTTGATTTTCATGTTTTTCTTCTAGCAGTCTGGGCATCACTTGTCACAGCTTTCTAAGGTTAGGTCAGCTGTTTCTTACCTTGAAGAAACTATGTCGCAGCCTTCTGAGATCATATATCCATATCCTTACCTTTAAAAAATCTAGACTACAGCTAAGGTCAGATCGTTATTCATTGCCTTCATACTAGTAACAGGGTCACAGATTTGTAAGGTCAGATCACCAGTTTCTTGTCTTCGTACAGACTAAATCACAGCTGTCTAAAGTCAGATATCCAGTCCCTTGCCTTCATTCAAACTAGGTCACATTCTTCTAAGGTCAGATTACCCTTTTTTTAAATTTCATATTAACTAGGTTACTGCATTCTAAGGCCTGATGATAATTTCTTTACCCTCATACAAACTAGGCCTTTAAAAAAGTCGCTTAAAAGTCGACAGGGTCGACTTCATTGCACCGGGTTTTATCCTATACGGCTCAGTCTCTTTCCGCAGCACGAGCTGCCGAAAGCGTCGCACAAAGCACAAACTCCTTAGCTCCAGCGACGACCCCAAGCAATTTTAAACCTTTAGTCATCCTGAAGTTTTGTTTTATTATTATTACATTAAAAATATAGTTACTAGCCTAAACTTAAGAACTCTTAGATGCCTCTTCTACAAGACATTTCCTCCTAAATTATAGTTTCAAAATCAATAAATTACCGACTTTATGTAATAAAGTTTGGTTTCATTTACACCTACCAGTTGGAAGACCAAGAGTAAAATATTTATCCTGGTTTGGCTTGTAGGCATGTATCTTCCTCATAACGTACTTTGCTGCCCATTCTGAAACCTGGTCGTAGTTGTCATGTATTATCAGCCTCATTTTGTGATAGATCTGTAATGTAAGGAAAGATAATTTACTTAATCTGCATCCCCAAGGTTTGCAACAGAGAAAATATACAGCGTGTTTATAAAGTCTCTCTACACTTTGTATGTGGAACAGCTGTTTGTTGGAGAGTATATTTTCCGTCTTGCAAAGAAGGAAAGCATATTCTCCAACAAACAACTGTTCTTCATACAAAGTGTAGTGAGACTTAACAAACACCCTGTATTATTGTAGAGTACACGGCAAGTGTACGTAGTGGCTACCATAGCTGACCGACCCGATGGTCATGGGTTCGAATCCGCATGGGAGAGGACTATAAAAATGGACGCTGGTTCCCATGTCGACCCCGCCTAAAACAGGTACCAGGAAATGTCTAGGGAAGTAAATGCGACCGGCGTGCTAGAGACCACATCAGCCACCCAGTGACCAGTGGTCTATAACAATATGGGTCAAGCAACATATGTCCAGTGCCACTCAAGGCGTGCAACAGGGCCCTTCACTATTACATTGCCTTCCACTGTAAACACGTGCTTATTTAGAAAACATGATTCTTGTTGAACTCGACCCATGCCAAGTCACTCATTATTGTGAGAACCTAACTGCCTACTTAGTCACACATAACAATGTTTACATAGTTACAAATAACAATGTTTGCATAGTTACAAATAACAATGTTTACATAGTTACAAACAACAGTGTTTACATAGTTACAAACAACAGTGTTTACATTGTTACAAATAACGGTGTTTACATAGTTACAAATAACAGTGTTTACATAGTTACAAATAACAGTGTTTACATAGTTACAAATAACAGTGTTTACATAGTTACAAATAACAGTGTTTACATAGTGTCGCAAAAAATAAACTTGATGGTTTCGATCGATGACAAACAAGACCCGACATTCGTCTGCAAAAATAGGCAACCCTTTGATGTTGTATAGACAGGAACAAAATAGGACGCGTCAAAATGTATAACCCCGGTCGGTATTTTGTTAACAAGTTGTTGCTCGAGAAACGTACAATGGCGCCATCCGTCTCCAAGGCGGTAGTTAGCCTTTGAAGTGTAGACGGAATGTCTGGACAGACGGCGGAGAGGATTCTGTGATGTGGGGAATTCTCTGGTTCACAGACAGACCGAACTATTGTTGTACGAGACAAAGGATTTCCCCAAATGAAAGCAAACTTGACGGCGGATTGACTCCAGTTAGTCTAAAACAGGAGGACAAAACCAGACTCTGGACTGATCAGCGTCTAGACAATTAGGTGACGTCACTCAAGCCCGATATAAAACCCGTTGCGGTAAACAAGTGGAGTTAGTCGACCAAGATTTCTGAAGTTTGAAGGATCGGTGCAGTTTCCGAGTGTGTTCAATGAAAGAAACTATAGTGTCAAATTGTTGATATTTATCGGCGGACATAGATCCAGTCTGTGATCCCAAAGTTTCAATCAGCAACCGGAATAGGCATATGGTATTCTATTAATCATATCTAACTTAGAGTATGATTAGGAATAGAGTACAGTACTGGGAGGTGATGTAATGTACTATAGGTGTGGTGATAGAATGTTCTATAAGTGCGGTGCTAGAAAGTATTATAGGAGCGTCGGCACTAGTATCCTATTGTGTGGCTTTAACTAGCTTGTGTGATATATCATTTTACTCAGGGAGTTGAGGACAGTGTAGTGGGATAATAATTAGAGAGATTGAGGATGGTTGGGAGAGAGGAGGGGAATGTGAAATGGTAGGATCTTCCAGTAGGGCATCTGCTGGGTTTCTACCCGTTCCTTTATTCTTTCCTGGTGTTGCCATGTCTCAGATAATGTGAGGAGCTATTTGGCCGTATGACAGAGATCGGATCTCTGTTAAAGATCTGAGTGCTGCTATTGGTCTACACTCACCTAATTCCGGCCAGGATTGAGTTGCTCTCACCATAGTATTCTCTACTCAACAGGTTCCATGTAGGTGTGCTATGATATTCAACAGTGAAGCTAGAACACAGTTTAGAAGATGATGGCTCAGGATTTGAAGACAGAAGTTGCTGAGAGGCCTCTACATTGGGCTTATACCCAAGTTGGTCTGCGGGAACCTGGCTTCTGTTGAGCAGGACATGCTGATGATACTTATGTTTAGCAAGTGATAGTTGTATCACTGAACAGTCAGAACATTATATATATATATATATATATATATATATATATATATATATATATATATATATATATATATATATATATATATATATATATATATATATATATATATATATATACAACACTGATACCAGGAACATTCATATAAATTGATAGAAATACCTGGAACATTCAGATTGTGGTGTTAATATGGGGAATCTTTACAACCAGTGACACTAGATCAATTAAGATTTCCCAAGTAACAGTGACAATAGTGTTAGAATTCTCTGAGTAACAAACAGTTAATAACAGAGGAAATTCATAGTGTGAATTAGATTGAAGACTCTCATTAGACAGTGTTTGTCAAGGATGTCCAAACATCTGGATGCCTCTAGAGATAGCGGAGAAACTCTTCACGTGACCTGAGAAGCATCACCTCGGTGAGGTTGTTTGTCTGGAATACATGGTGCTAGTGTGTTCTCAGCACAGTGATGATAATGACTATACTCCTGAACACTGATCTGAGTCTATATACACCTTAGAATATACGTCACACATTCTACACATTACACACACACACAAACACACACACACACACACACACACACACACACACTCTCTCTCTCTTCTCCTACATATACTCTTTGCTTTAATAAATTTCTTGTTTTTATTTGTTGAAGCTAGAGTTGTCAAGTATGTTATGTTGGGGAAGAATGAGAGGGGGCATGATCCAGGGGTGAGTAAGAGTGAGAAGAAGGTGTCTTCAGATTGAGGGAGTGTTGTGGACGGAGTCTGCTGGATATCTCCAGGATAGTGATATTGAATTAAAATAAATGTGGGTGTTGATTCCCCTCACTCCAGGGACGACACTAAAATAGTAAAGAATAACAAATAACTACTACGACATTCTTTACTTAGGTCATTATTGGGGGCTCGTAAATGTGATCTTTGGATAGCGGGATCTCTTGTAAGCGGGATCTTCTGACAGCGGGATCTTCTTACAGCGGGGTCTTTTAACACGGGATCTTTTGACACGGGATCTTTAGTTAGAGGATGGAGATATCCTATTAGTGAGAATTCAGCTAGAGTGAATGTGGATAGGGGTTAAGACACTTATCTTTCCTGTTCACACCTCACACGTCTGCATAGGTCTGTGGTCCGGATTCTACTCTTGTCACTGAGTGATTGTGTTGTGTTGTGTGGTGTGTTATTAAATGTATAGATTAATTGTACTTGGTCATTATCTATATATTTGTTTAGAGATAATTAATATTCTACCTGCTGACTGATCTCTCTAAACCATGGCCACTCCTAATCTAACTACGGCAGAACTAAGGGCAAAGGGGGAAGAAATGGGTTTGTCGGGTTCTGCACTAACAGATTACATACAGGAAGTGGAGAGTGGAGAAAGATTATCGTCAAGCAGAAAGGGAATATCGAAAGGCCGAGCTGGAGTTGAGAAGGATGGAGTTAGAAACCAAGAAATGGGAAGCAGAACAAGCTGCTAAGAAATTGGAAGCAGAACAAGCTGCTAGGCAATTGGAAGCAGAACAAGCTGCTAAGAAATGGGAGCAGAGCAAGCCATGAGAAGGCTGGAAATTGAAGCTGAGCAGGCAGCTAAGAAACTGGAAGCAGAGCAAGCGCCTAAGAAACTTGAGGTTGAGCAAGCTGCTAAGCAACGGGAAGCTGAACAAGAATCTCAGAAAAGAGAGCACGAGTACCGGATGCGGGAACTCGAGCTCAAGAGGCAATCTAGTGGGGAAACTTAGGGAGCAGTGGGAGGCTCCTCTCTCCCTGACTCAACACCAGTAGGAGGGCATAGTTATCATGCTATGAAGTTCCCTCTAGCGATCTACGAAGAGGACAAGGAGAAGATTGACCAGTACCTTCAACGCTTCGAGGCTATGTCGGTTGCAATGGGTCTGGAGCGTGACAAATGGAATCTCAAGCTATCCCAGGAATTACGCGGGACCGGTTACGAGGTTTATTCTCGCCTGCCACCAGGACATGAGAACAATTATGACGAGTTAAAGACGGCTCTGCTGAAACGATTCGAAGTTACGTCACATACCTACCGGAAAAAATTTCGAGGAGCGAAACGAGAACCGGGGGAGTTGTTCGCCGCCTATAGTCTGCGTCTGAAAGCCTATCTCCATAAGTGGATGGATTTGGCTGGGTTCGCGCATGACTATGAGAGTCTGGAAGAGCTCATGGTAGTCGACCAGATGCGAAAGCAAATGTCGAAACCTCTCAGGACATTCTTGGGAGAACAAGGGGCGGAACGAATCGACATGGTGACGAAATTGGCAGAACGGTTCGTCGAGGTACATGGGGAGGCAGCAGAAAACCTTTCTACAAACACCAAAAGGACACAGGAACTAAGAAGGTGGAACCATATGTCAAAACTTCAGAGGAGAGTGGAGAAGACGAAGGAGGGAAGCAAGAGCACTTCGAGCTCTACACAAAAACGACCGTGGTCGGAGAAGTGGAGTTCGATTTGTAAGTCACCTTCTCACAATACGAAGGAATGCAAATCGAAGACTAAGAACCCTCACTTCGCGGCATATCAAGTGACTTCAAAGCAGGTGGTCACTGACAATGCCAAGGTCGACAAGGAAGCTCGCCACCAGGAGAGCTCACTAAAGTCCGGCACTAGAAAATCTAGGACAGGGAAATGGTGCAAACACTGCAGGTCGAATACGCACAATGCTATTGACTGCAGGGGAAAGTCAGGAGACTCTGAATTAGTCGTGTGCCCCGGGAAACCTAAGGTGGAGCCCACCGAACAGGTCGAGGCCGAGGAAGAGACTCCAGACCATGATAAACCACCTATAGTGGAATTGGTAGAAGTTAACGGTCTTTAAGTGGAGTGTTTGTACGACACAGGACTGGACGGGGAAGCCGTGATTTCTGCGGATCTGGTACATCCAGAACAATTCACAGGTGAAACCATGGAGATACAGCCTGCACAGAAGAGTGCTGTAGCCATGAAATTGCCCATTGCCAGAGTGGAGATTCGGTCAAGATATGTCACCGGCACCATCAAGGCCGCGGTGTTGACCGATCCCATTTTTCCCGTAATCCTCGGTTGCCGGTATGTCTTTCTGGGAATGCCCAGGGAGCCAATCCATATGGGAGCAATACAGACTCGCTCTTAGACGAGAACGGATGAGGCAGAAGCAAATGTGACTAACCCACTGCCAGGGGAGTTGCGAACTGCCCAGAGTGAGGATGCCACTCTACGTCCTTGCTACAAAAAGCTGCAGAAAAGTGCTGATCCACCCAAACGGGGGCAGTACTATATGAAGAATAGGATACTCTACAGGAGAGCCGGAAGGGGAGACAACCTACACGGTCAGTTGGTGGTCCCGAAGGCCCACCGTTCCCAGATTCTTCATATGGGGCATACCATCTCCTTCAGTGGGCATATGCGTATTGCCGCCACGATGCAGCGAATTTCCTGCCATTACTATTGGCCGGGAATGACTGGTGATGTGCGTCGGTATGTGAAGTCATGCCTTGAGTGCCAGAGGGTGGCACCGAAACACTGGACAGCACGGTGGTCTTGGGTGAAATGCCCATCATGAACTCTCCTTTCGAGAGGGTAGCCATCGATATTGTGGGTCCACTTCCTAGGACTAGGAAGAGGAACATGTACATACTCCCCATGGTGGATTGCTGTACAATGTGGGGTGAAGCCATACCGTTGACCACAATTGACTCGAAAATAGTGGCGGACGCACTGATGGAGGCCTTTACAAGATTAGGCTTTCCTGATCAAATACTGACGGACAATGGGTCCCAGTTTTGTGGAAGACTTATGGAGGAGGTATTTAGGGTGTTCCACTCTAACCATATCCATACCAGCCTTTACCACCCTCAAGCCAATGGACAAGTAGAGCGTTTCAACGGCACGTTGATGACAATGCTCAGGAAACTGGCACAGGAAAAACCTGATAGGTGGGATGAATATATCCCAGCAGCACTCTTTGTCTATCGGGAAGTTCCTCATGGCTCAACAGGACTATCACCCGCTACGTTGCTGTTTGGTCGTCCAATCAAAGGACCGTTGGAAGCCATGTTGAGGAGTTGGACTGAAGAGGGGATGTCAGAAGAAGTGATCTCTTCTTATAAATATGTGGAGGAACTGAAAGAAAAACTTCACAAGGGATGGACTCTGGCAAATCAAAACTTGAAAAAGGCCAGAAAAAGACATGCGGCTTACTACAACCGTAGGTCTAAAGACAGATCTCTAGAATTGGGAGACAAAGTATTGTTGCTACTCCCAACGAGAAACAATAAACTGGAGATAGGTTGGCAAGGACCATTTCCCGTGGAAAGGGTGATATCCAGAACCAACTATCAGATCCGGATCCGGGAAAAGTCGAAGATTGTCCATATCAATCTCTTGAGGAAATACGAAGAGAGACCCGGAGAAAAAGCAGCTCACCTCATGGCAATGGCAGTTGCAGTGGAGACTGAAATGGGAACCAACGATGGTAGGGAATATCCCCTGGTACACCAGGAAACCTACAAGGATGTGCAGGTGACCCCTGATCTCACTTCCCAGGAGAGGGAAAAGATTACCCAGGTTCTCGAGTCTCATAAGGAGATACTGACTGATAAACCAGGACGAACGAGGTCGGTGAAGTTCGAGATGACTTTGACCACTCAAGAGCCTGTTCGCCAAAAGGTTTACCCAGTGCCATTCTCTAAAGAAACGGCCCTGGAGGAGGAAATACAGAAACTGTTGGAGGATGACGTGATTGCGCCATCCACATCCCCATACAATGCGGGGGTAGTTTTGTTGCGAAAACCAAGTGGAGAACACCGGTTGTGTATAGACTACCGACTTCTGAACAGTCATACCCAATTTCAGGTGGAACCTTTGCCGAATCCAACTCAGTTATTCGCGAGGCTCCATAAGGCACGGTATTTCTCAAAGGTGGATCTGAGTCGAGGGTATTAACAGATTCCAGTAAAACCAGAGATTCGACCACTGCTGGCTTTCAGTACCCCCAGTGGACATTACGAATTCAAGGTCATGCCCTTTGGACTCAGCAATGCACCTAGTGTGTTTAATCGCATGATGAGGACTTTACTAGATCCCTTACAGGATCCGTCCATCATCTCATTCATGGATGATATTCTGATTTCCAGTGACAGCTTGGATGACCATTTACAATCCTTGGAAAAAGTTTTCAATAGGCTCAAGAAAGCAGGGCTTACCACTCGCCCAACCAAGTGTATGATTGGTTACCAGACTCTGGAATTTCTAGGTAACACCATCACTCCAGGACAAATTGTCCCAGAAGAAAAGAACCTAGAGAAAATCAGATGTGCTCCAAGGCCAAAAACGAAGAAGGATGTGCGATCTTTTCTCTCGTTGTGTGGGTTCTACCACAAATTTATCCCACATTTCACTGAACTGGGAGCTCCATTAACAGAAACCTTGAAAAGGGGATTCCCGGACCAAATTGTTTGGACACCGGAATGCGAGAGTGCTTACAGTCAGTTGAAGAAGGCTTTGGTCAGCAAACCTGTGTTACAGCTCCCGGACCTTTCCAAACCATTTGTGTTGAGAACGGATGCAAGTGGGATTGGGATAGGGGCAGCCTTGTTACAGGAAGGAAAAGACGATGCTTCGGTTTTGAAACCAGTGGCATACTCAAGCAAGAAACTTCTCCCGGCTGAGAGGAATTATTCGACCGTCGAGAGAGAGTGTTTGTCTCTCGTATGGGCCGTGCAAAAATTCCAGCCCTATTTATGTGGAGTTCAGTTTCGAGTTCAGTCGGATCATCAACCCTTGATGTTCCTGGCCACTTCTCAGAAGCTCAACGCCCGTTTGATGCGGTGGTCGTTGCTACTTCAGCGATACCACTTTACAGTGGAGTATATACCTGGGAAGGAAAATGTTGGAGCTGATTTCCTGTCTAGACATCCAGCTCCTGAAGAAGAGGAATAGATCATCTGGATCGAACCTCCAAGAAGAAAGAGTTGTTGCGGACTACTCTCTTAGGAGGGGGCCTATGTCGCGAAAAATAAACTTGATGGTTTCGATCGATGACAAACAAGACCCGACATTCGACTGCAAAAACAGGCAACCCTTTGATGTTGTATAGACAGGAACAAAATAGGTCGCGTCAAAATGTATAACCCCGGTCGGCATTTTGTTAACAAGTTGTTGCTCGAGAAACGTACAATCCGTCTCCAAGGCGGTAGTTAGCCTTTGAAGTGTAGACGGAATGTCTGGACAGACGGCGGAGAGGATTCTGTGATGTGGGGAATTCTCTGGTTCACAGACAGACCGAACTATTGTTGTACGAGGCAAAGGATTTCCCCAAATGAAAGCAAACTTGACGGCGGATTGACTCCAGTTAGTCTAAAACAGGAGGACAAAACCAGACTCTGGACTGATCAGCGTCTAGACAATTTGGTGACGTCACTCAAGCCCGATATAAAACCCGTTGCGGTAAACAAGTGGAGTTAGTCGACCAAGATTTCTGAAGTTTGAAGGATCGGTGCAGTTTCCGAGTTGTGTTCAATGAAAGAAACTATAATGTCAAATTGTTGATATTTATCGGCGGACATAGATCCAGTCTGTGATCCCATAGTTTCAATCAGCAACTGGAATAGGCATATGGTATTCTATTAATCATATCTAACTTAGAGTATGATTAGGAATAGAGTACAGTACTGGGCGGTGATGTAATGTATTATAGGTGTGGTGATAGAATGTTCTATAAGTGCGGTGCTAGAAAGTATCATAGGAGCGTCGGCACTAGTATCCTATTGTGTGGCTTTAACTAGCTTGTGTGATATATCATTTTACTCAGGGAGTTGAGGACAATGTAGTGGGATAATAATTAGAGAGATTGAGGATGGTTGGGAGAGAGGAGGGGAATGTGAAATGGTAGGATCTTCCAGTAGGGCATCTGCTGGGTTTCTACCCGTTCCTTTATTCTTTCCTGGTGTTGCCATGTCTCAGATAATGTGAGGAGCTATTTGGCCGTATGACAGAGATCGGATCTCTGTTATAGATCTGAGTGCTGCTATTGGTCTACACTCACCTAATTCCGGCCAGGATTGAGTTGCTCTCACCATAGTATTCTCTACTCAACAGGTTCCATGTAGGTGTGCTATGATATTCAACAGTGAAGCTAGAACACAGTTTAGAAGATGATGGCTCAGGATTTGAAGACAGAAGTTGCTGAGAGGCCTCTACATTGGGCTTATACCCAAGTTGGTCTGCGGGAACCTGGCTTCTGCTGAGCAGGACATGCTGATGATACTTATGTTTAGCAAGTGATAGTTGTATCACTGAACAGTCAGAACATTATATATATATACAACAATGATACCAGGAACATTCATATAAATTGATAGAAATACCTGGAACATTCAGATTGTGGTGTTAATATGGGGAATCTTTACAACCAGTGACACTAGATCAATTAAGATTTCCCAAGTAACAGTGACAATAGTGTTAGAATTCTCTGAGTAACAAACAGTTAATAACAGAGGAAATTCATAGTGTGAATTAGATTGAAGACTCTCATTAGACAGTGTTTGTCAAGGATGTCCAAACATCTGGATGCCTCTAGAGATAGCGGAGAAACTCTTCACGTGACCGGAGAAGCATCACCTCGGTGAGGTTGTTTGTCTGGAATACATGGTGCTAGTGTGTTCTCAGCACAGTGACGAGAATGACTATACTCCTGAACACTGATCTGAGTCTATATACACCTTAGAATATACGTCACACATTCTACACATTATACACACACACACACACACACACACACACACACACACACACACACTTCTCCTACATATACTCTTTGCTTTAATAAATTTCTTGTTTTTATTTGTTGAAGCTAGAGTTGTCAAGTATGTTATGTTGGGGAAGAATGAGAGGGGGCATGATCCAGGGGTGAGTAAGAGTGAGAAGAAGGTGTCTTCAGATTGAGGGAGTGTTGTGGACGGAGTCTGCTGGATATCTCCAGGATAGTGATATTGAATTAAAATAAAAATCAATAAAATAAAATAAAATAAAATAAATCAACACCCACGTTGATTCCCCTCACTCCAGGGACGACACTAAAATAGTAAAGAATAACAAATAACTACTACGACATTCTTTACTTACGACACATAGTTACAAATAACAGTGTTTACATAGTTACAAATAACAGTGTTTACATAGTTACAAATAACAGTGTTTACATAGTTACAAATAACAGTGTTTACATAGTTACAAATAACAGTGTTTACATAGTTACAAATAACAGTGTTTACATAGTTACAAATAACAGTGTTTACATAGTTACAAATAACAGTGTTTACATAGTTACAAATAACAGTGTTTACATAGTTACAAACAACAGTGTTTACATAGTTACAAACAACAGTGTTTACATAGTTACAAATAACAGTGTTTACATAGTTACAAATAACAATGTTTACATAGTTACAAACAACAGTGTTTACATAGTTACAAACAACAGTGTTTACATAGTTACAAATAACAATGTTTACATAGTTACAAATAACAGTGTTTACATAGTTACAAATAACAGTGTTTACATAGTTACAAATAACAGTGTTTACATAGTTACAAATAACAGTGTTTACATAGTTACAAACAACAGTGTTTACATAGTTACAAACAACAGTGTTTACATAGTTACAAATAACAGTATTTACATAGTTACAAACAACAGTGTTTACATAGTTACAAACAACAGTGTTTCCATAGTTACAAATAACAGTGTTTACATAGTTACAAATAACAAATCCCGAAACAACCACATAAACAAACAACAATGTGCTTGGCTGATTCTATTATCAATGGGTCTTTCCTTCTCCGGCAGACACCTTCACTTTTATAGAGATAACATTTTGTTCACACAGTAGCTATACATCGTCATGAATTATTTGACATGCACAGATTCAACAGTATCTTCTGTGGTGGAGTTATGAACAAAGCTGTTAACCAACTAGTGGGCAGTTGCTGGACATTTACAAAGCATCAGATCAGTTGTCAAGAGTATTGATTTTGTGTTGAGTACACGATCAGCAATTCTTTAATAAC
The DNA here is from genome assembly GCA_963921405.1 of Cepaea hortensis. Taxonomy (NCBI): domain Eukaryota; kingdom Metazoa; phylum Mollusca; class Gastropoda; order Stylommatophora; family Helicidae; genus Cepaea; species Cepaea hortensis. The sequence continues at coordinate 119,257,359 of OY992879.1, forward strand.
AACTAGCACAGCAAACGAGAAGCGATAGCTAACGGTTATGTTGTTTTTTCACATCCCTTAAAGGACGTTGCAGTCACCATCACTGGCATCAGCATTTTTCAGCTGCTGTTGATGTACTAGGCAAGATTACGCTCAGTAGTTTGCCATTGCTTTCTGAGCGACCGGCTCACATACCCCTACGTTACCAACGCGGCGAGAACGGCTACCGATTCTCGCGCAGGTTACGTTACTCACGAGACTGTACGGGATTACAGAGAAAGACGTTAACCTCTAGGCCAGGGAGACCGGCAACGGTTATGTTACCGTACTTTAAAGAAAAAGAACAACGGTATTTACATTTTCGAATTAAACTAATTTTTTTTCTTTTTAATGATAGTTTTATCGAAACTCAAAGATACAAAGGAAATATAAGGCAAGTTGTGTTTAGAATGTTACAAACGCATAATTCACTGTTTGAGCTATCAAGAACACCTGGAAGTTGAACTTTAGGCTCTGTTCAAAAGTACAGTTTGTAGACGATAGAAACCCCTATGTGTGTCAAATATTGCACCGGTGATGTTTGTTAAGGGTGCAGTATTAGAACCTGAAAACATATATATCGTTTGTAAAATAATAATATTAATTTAGCCACACTGAAATCAACAAAATTATTATAACACTACCTCTACTGCTTTCTGCTAACCTCCACGTTATCAGTCTCAATCGACATTAATTTTCTTAAAGTGGACTTCGAAACCTAGCTAGAGACTAGAGTAAGATAACCTTGTCAAATAGGCTAGCAGATAAGGCCGTACATTCTGATTTGTTGCTCGGTTCGGGCTAACAAGGTTTCCCAAGTTTGACCACGTCACCATCGTTTAGAACAGGGCCTCCCAAACTGGAGAGTGCTAATTCACTGTGCACAGTGAAAGCAAAAGAAACTGCTGTTTGGTTGAAACTGTAAAAAAAAAAAAAAAATCATCTGCAATACTGACACCCTGATTTTAATCACGTGCAGATAATAAATTGACTGATTATTATACATGAATAAGATACATGAGCCAATGACAGCAGAGACAGAACCGGAACCTTCTTTAGATGAAATTGCATGGGCAATAAAGAACCTGAAGAATGTTAAATCACCTTGATGTGATGAGATACCAGCTCAAAGGGCAAACCTGAAATTACGCACCAACTATAGAACTGTTGCCATGATCAGTCATGCAAGTAAAATTCTACTAAAATCATAATGGAAAGACTTCGGAAGAAAATGGAAGAAGAAATTAACGTGGTTCAAGCTGGATTTAGACAAGGAAGAGGAACAAGAGATCGCATTCTCAACATCGTTTAATAATAGAGAAGTGCAGAGAATTTAATGTAAACCTATTCTCATGTTTTGTGGGTTATTCAAAGACATTTGACTGTGTACAACATCTGAAACTTTGGGAAATCATGAGGAATATGGGCTTTCCATCACATGTAATACAACTCATAAGAATGCTCTATCTAGACCAACAAGCAGCAGTTAGAATAGATGGCGAGACATCAGATTGGTTTGACATCAAGCAAGGAGTCCGTCAGGGATGTGTGCTGTCCCCCTATTTGTTTAACCTGTACGCCGAAAATATAATGAGAAATTTAAGAGATGATATAAACAGGGAGCAATATGATGCCCTAAATATCGGTGGTCATGACATACCAGAGATTCGATATGCTGATGATACAGTATTGCTATCCACAACACAGAATGGTATAGAAAACTTAATAGCTTAAACCCAATTGAATTGTGAAAATCACAACTTATATCTTAACATAGCAACAACAAAGATAATGCATACAGATAAAATTACTATGGAGAAAGAAATATATGTTAATGAGGTAAAATTGGAGGTAGTAGAAAATTTTGAATATCTTGGATCATTTATTACCAACAACGGTGACACAATGAAAGAAATTAAACGACGGCTATCAATTGCTCTTCAAAGACTAAAACAACTGAATAAATTATGGAGTGGGACAGACAGAACTACAAAAAATTAGATTTTTACGAGCTTGCATCTTTCCCAATGCAACCTACGCCTGTGAGACCTGGACACTTACTAAACAAGATGAACAGCGCATAAACGCCTTTGAATATAAATGTTATAGACGAGTTCTAAGAATATCTTGGGCAAAGTCAAAGAAAAGAACAAATACACCCATACTTCAAGAGCTGAATATTGAAGAAGGTTGGCTATTAAAGGCGATAAAATAAAGAAAATTGAAATATTCTGGTCTCTTGAAACGTCATGAAAGTTTGGAGAGAACAATAATGGAGGAGTATATGCCTGGGAAAAGGGGGAAATGAAGGCCAGAGAGAAGATGGGTTCAGGATGTGGCGGGTGATCTCCAAATGGGTGTATCAGACGCCGGACATCTTGTTTATGATCGAGAGGTTTTCCGGAAGGTTGTTATGGGAGCGAGGTTGGTTCTGCAAGGACATGCCACTGAATGAATGAATTATGCATGTCAGAAAAGGATACCCCAGATGATTCAATATAATGTCAAGAGAAGCTGTTAACGTAGAATGTAAGAAAGGTCCCCTACACTTGTCAGAAAAAGAGATCAAGATGCACAAAAACACCACAAGCTATCCTCAAGTAGCATTACCATCTGCTAGCTGGCTAGTTAGAAAGGATGACGAGATAGTCTGCAGTAATGGAACCCAAACATACCCATGTCCGCAAAACGACAGATAATAAACAGCATATTCACACCAACCCTATGCTACCAATCTCAAACCTGGACTTTATTCAAATTACACCTTCACAAAATCAACACCTGGGAGATGAGATGCCTGAGGAGAGCTGCCAACTTAACAATCAGAGACCAAGTAAGAAATGCTATTATCAGACAGACTGTGGGATCAACACCTTGTACCACATTTATTGAAAGACAGAAGATCAAGTGGTTTGGCCATGTCGTTAGAATGCAACATCAGCAACTACCATCACTGGCCTTACATCAAAGATCATCTGCGACGAGACCAAGAAGAAAATGGATTGACGACATCAGAGACATTGTACAACCACACGGAATGACACTATCCAGTGCCGCCCACCGGGCGCTGGAACGCAAATTATTCCTCCCGATGACGCTTGACGGCAGACGTGGAAGACGATGATGATGATGATGATGATGATGATGATGATGATGATGATGATGATGATGATGATGAATGGAACCCTAAACTAATCATTACCCTCTTTTAGCTAGCTAGTTAGAAAGGATGATGAAATAGTCTGCAGTAGTACAACCACATGTATGTTGAGCAGTCAGAGTGAAGAGCATTATCACAGAGCCAAAGGAGATGACGCTGCTGGGTGCAGCGGTGCATACATACATCACGATACGAATGAAGAGCCAATCAGACTGCAGGGATATGTGGGCACTCTGTGTCTGTCGGGGTAGTCATTGTTTCAAGCACATAATATAGGACACTTACAACATCGGGGAATCATTCGGGTCATCAAAGTAAGGCAATTATTAAATATATCGCTATTTGCCTGTATTGATATCAAAGACAACTAACAGTAAACAAAATGACAGTTCACAGAATGCAAGTCTGCTACCTTCAAATGACGCAATTGTCTTGCTGAAGACACATTGTACACTTTATGTCCTCTAAAGGTACTGGAGAGTTGTGGCCATCATGGCTCATAACTTAATAATTTTTCACATATACTTTACAGGACATTGCAGTCAACACCAGCATTTTTCAGCTGCTGTTGCTGTTTTGGCAAACTTAACTTTAGGAAGGGAATATCGCAACTGAACCTGCCTGTGGTAGACGATAGGAAAGTCACCACGGTCTGTCAAACGCTGCCCTGGGGACCGAATATCCACCGGAAAAAGTGGACAACTCTGCAGCTAAGCAGTGCAGGGCACTCACTTGTCCTGGCAGTCGGAAATGGCTGTCAAAGGCAGAGGTAAAGAAAAGAAAAAAACCAATGCGGACGTGAAAGCCAAGAGGAAACCACCAAGAATTCCTGAGTATCCACATATCATAGTCAGTGAACGACGTTAATGGCTGTCTTAGGACATCGTCGTTCTGTAGGGACAGTCATCACAACAGGTTACACAAGACCGCTATCATGCTACTGATGGCAAAAACACAACTAAAATGAATAAATTTAAAATAGGAACGCCGAACGTTAGGACACTAGCTCAGTTAAGAACGTTGAACAATGTTATAAGAGAAATAAAAACATGAAAATGAATATCCTAGGCATAAGCGAGATGAGGTGGAAGGGGTGTGGTAAAATAATAACTGACAAACATACACATTTAGAACAAAAGAGATCCTTAAACATTAAAAACTTGGTCTTCTACAGTCGTTATGTGGACGATATTTTAATTATCACCAAAGATGAGCTACAAGCAACATCGTTCCAGGCGATAATGAACATGACGCATAAAACATCTCTCTATCTATGGAACACGAACACAACGAAGCGTTGCCGTTCCTAGATATCCTAATGAGACGTAGAGCAGACGTTACAATTCAAAGATCGGTGTACCGCAAAGAAACAAGGACTGGTCAATATTTAAATTTTCAGAGCTTCGCACCTGTCCTGTACAAACGGGGCTTAGTACGGACCCTGTTTGACCGTGCTAGGAAGGTATGCACCCAGGACACACTGACAGAGGAAATTGAAACTCTGAAGAATGTCTTACACCTGAATGGGTATTCCACAGGATTTATAAAGCGCTACTGTCAACAGCCGAAACAAAAACCATACGAAACTACAGTCCCTAAGCCCAAGGTATTTATCCAGCTAATCTTTCGGGGGGATGACGTAATGCAACATCTACAGGACCGGCTCATTACAGCATCGGCTGAATATTCTGTGCTGCAACTCCAGTTATTAGGTACAGAACCACACCTATTCCCACCCCAGCAGTAAAAGAACCTGCCCCTCTGTACGCCAAATCCAATTGCATTTACAAGTTCACATGCAGGTGCGAGTCTACCTACATCGGCAGAACAGAGCTGCAGTTACACAGCAGTGTTGTTGAACACATACCCAACTGGATTTACAAGATACTACACACAGGCAATGGGATCATGTGGGAGCATACAGTAAAATAACTAGATACATCCTTCAAGCTGAAATATTAACATGTACGCACAATAATGTCAATTGTCTACCACAGTAATTTTAAACTGACTATCATGTCTCCCACCACAATTACAAACTTCCGGCGTCGTCCATTGCACCTCACGTCTTTGAAACCGGTCATGTAATTGATAGAGACAGCGCTTTTCGCGTGTTGTTTAATACACAAAATAGTTGCTTGTTAAAGTTTGCAGGAGCCATCATGATTAATTTACATAGGCTAGTTTTGTGCAAACAGAAAGACATGATAGTCAGTTTAAAATTACTGTGGTAGACAATTGACATTACTGTGCGTACATGTGAATATTTCAGCTTGAAGGATGTATCTAGGTATTTTACTATATGCTGTATATGCTATATTCAGCACTATGCCAGGCAATACATCGTACAATCTATTGTTTGTGTCTAAGTTATTCAAAAGCATACATTAATTTATTCTGGAGGGGATACACACTAAATAGGAAAAGGACAACAATTTGATGGGGGGGGGGGGGAAGCAGCAATGGCAATTAATGGATACTGTCTATTTCGGATAGAGTTATTATGGTAAAAATCATAGGCAAACCGTTATATATATATATATATATATATATATATATATATATATATATATATATATATATATATATATATATATATATATATATATATAATACAAGTATACGCACCAACAACAAGCAGTAGTGATGCAGATATACAATACTTTTATGGTGAAATAGAAATGGCGATATCTAAAATTAGATCACAAGAAATAAAAAATAATACTAGGAGATTTTAATACGAAAGTAGGAAAAGGAAAAATAGAGGATTCTTCTTCTTCTTCTTCTTCTTCTTCTTCTTCTTCTTCTTCTTCTTCTTCTTCTTCTTCTTCTTCTTCAGCGTTCCGAGCCACTGAGGTTCTTTGCTGCAGATATAATCCGTCTCCATTCGTCTCTGTGTGTTCAGAACGTCACCCCCCCCCCTCTTGCCAGTCGTTGATTCCAAGTGCTTGTAGGTCTGTATATATATATTATCTCTCCGCCGTCTTCTTGGTCTACCTCGGGGTCTACGGTCATTTATTTCCTGAGTGTAAGCGAGTTTTGTTTCCTTATTATCTTCCATTCTTTCTATATGCCCCAGCCATTGTAGTCTATTAGCCTTCATGATACCAGTGATTAGCGGGGACTTAAACAGATCATAAATGTCCTTGTTACTTCTTTTCCACTCTCCACTTTGTGTATCCCTAATGGGTCCAAAGATGCGTCTTAAAACTTTGTTCTCAAAAGTTTGTAACAAGGCTTCGTCTCCTTTCGTTGTACTCCAGGTTTCAGAGCCATACAGCACAACTGGTCTGATCAGTGTTTTGTATATTGTGATTTTGGTGTTACGAGATAGCGCATTTGATTTTAGTAGATGTTGTAGTGCATAGTATATCTTATTTCCAGAGTTGATTCTAGTTTGTATTTCTTCCCTTATGATGTTGGAGCAGTTGAAGACTGTACCCAGGTATTTGTATGTTTCCGTTCTTTTAATGGCCATATTATCTATTTGTATGTGGCCAGAGTTTTTAGCCATTCCTTCTCTTGAAATTACCATATATTTTGCCTTATCTTGGTTGATAACTATCCCCCATCTGTTGGGCTTTTTCCTTTAAGTGAGTCAATATTTGCAATGGATGTAGTTGGGAATTATGGTTTAGGAGCAAGAAATGACAGGGGCGAGAAACTAATAGAATGGGCAAATATAAATGATATGACAATTCGAAACACCTGGTTTAAACACCATAAAAGACGACTTTACACATGGAAAAGCCCTAATAAGAATTTTTTTTTTTTTTTTTTTTTTTTTTTTGCATATCCTGTACAGGACATCGCTTTCAACATCAGCATCTTTCAGCTGATTGTTGATTTCTTGGCAAGATTACGCTTAGTAGGTTGCCATTGCTTTCTGAGCGACCGGCTCACATACCCCATAAGTTACCGACGCTGCGAGAACCGCTACCAATTCTAGCTCACTTCACGTTACACACGAGAGTATACGCAATTACGGAGAAAGACGTTAAACCTCTAGACCAGGGAACGAACGAACAAACTTTATTTTCAAAGGGTTAAGAATTGAGCACGCACGCCTGTCTAACATTCTGCCCTTCTATCACTTTCTTTCATACATTATTTCATCCATACATCATTTAAGGCTAACAGAGAAAAGCAACAATATAAATGAAATGCATTGTAAAGGCATGGACAACATGCGAACATCAATACTACACGACTCAGTAATATTAGATAATGGTGTGACACTTGTTATTAGCTATGTGGAATATACTGGTCTAGAAATACATTTCTGGAAATGGTATGTTTTTCCTTCGGAGCAAAATCTTTATTGCTTCCTTTGTGCTCGATGCCGTAGGTACTTTGTCTTCTTGGGCAACACCATTGTGATATGATGCATTGTCCATAATTAGACAAGACGTTCTATCTAGGGATAGAAGCACTGTATTCTCGAGCCAATCTCTAAATAAATTACCATTCATCTCATTATGATAATCCCTATTGTCGGTATGCTTTGATACGAACACGAGTCCAGCATTCTGTAGTAAGCCATTATGAATACTACCAGCATGGGATATGACCAAATGCTGTCCTTTACTACTGGGCATATATCGCTTTATCTTTCCATCCACTGATTGAAATTCCTTTTCACTTGTGTGGTGCGCATTGATTCACGTCTCATCCAAATACACTATGTCATAATTTTATTTGCCCATTTCGATTATTTCACGTAGGTATCTGCTTCTCATACCCCCCTTGTACTTTCTAAAAGTGAAGCCTAATGTCCTTATAATTTTCCACAAAGTTGTTTTGGATAGCTCTATGTTATTTTTCTTTCTCAACCAAACCCTAAGTTTCTTGCAGTCACTGTTTCTTTGGCATCCATCATTTTTATAATAGCTCGCTTTATGTCTTCCTTGTCAAAGCCGTCTACAATTGCCTTTCTACTTACCGTTTGCTTATCGCGTGTTGGTTCATTCCAGATTCTTGCACCCATCGACGAAATGACCGTTTACTCAAACCCAATGCATGCACCGTTCTTTTTTTCGGGATTTGTAACAGTTTGAAGCAGTTTCCTGCGATCAGTTTCTTGTCAAAAAATGTGTGTACAACTTCATAGAGATGTTTTGAAGTGTAAAAAATGTCACATTCAATCCCATTGAACAATATTCACACATTCAGATGTTAGCGATAAGTGGTAAGATTTTTTTTTAAAAATCAGGATTCATGAAAGTACCCACATATTGACGACACCTCTGAACACTCCCATTTTAAACTGCGCTGTGTTCTTGGCATAAGGCCAATCCCGTGAACCACGAGGAAATTAACCATTCTGAATCTACAGCTAATGTTTCCGTGTGAAGGTGTAATACTTCTAATAATGTGGCCTTCATCTCTGACCCTTAAATTTTATACCGCATATAAACAAACTTTGAAATCTGCTGTACAATCTCCAGAACAAAAAATTTTTTGTTGGGTGGACATAATGATAAGGTTATATGCTAAATCTCTTAATTTTCCCTCAGTTGGTTACTGAGATGTGGATTTTTATATGGAGGCAAACAAATGTGAATGCACGATAACAATATTGCCATAGCCAAGCAAAGTCCGACTTGCACTTATAATATTTGCCGTTTACCCGGGGTGAGACCAAAGCATCTGACATCCTCTAGACCAGAGGTTCTCAACCTTTTTTGGCCCATGCCCCCCTTTACCATATGTTCAGAACGTCCCCCCCCCCTTTCGAATTTCCTCCCTATAAATCCCCCCACCCTTACACAGTATATATAAAAATGGAAGCTAAATTTAATAACACATACTAGAACAAATCTAGACATCAACATAAAATGTGATTTGCGGGTCTACTTACGCTATAAAACGAATTTCATTAAGGCGAGAAGTACAGAAATGTAAAATTTGGAGGAAAAAACAATATCAAGTAACTGGTTCTTGTATTAATGCGATCTTGAAATAATCTTAATTCCCCCCCCCCCCCCCCCTGGAAACCCTAAAACCACCGGTTGATAACCACTGCTCTAGACCTTATTCCGGGTAGCTTTCCCGAGTAGTTTCATTGGGCATTCCATTGTTTCAATATGCTCACGTCATATATGCACATCATCATCAATATGTGCCGTGCCGATAAGCGTGGACAGTCATGTTTGACATCTCACTCGATCACCAGAGTCGTATATCAACTCAGTGTTCCTGGCACGACCATGCCACGTGGCCAAGCCATCCAGGTATTTACTTCTCTGCCTTCCCCTTGTTTTTTCCTTGTTATCTTTACATGGTCACCCCAACTAGCCCACGAAGAACGGCGGCATTGTAAAATGTCACACCACCTCTCTCTCACGTGTCATTGTAGAGATCACTCCACCTCTTTATGAGGTTTTCCTTCAAGAGAAGGCAAGAGGGAAATGCATGGACTCCAAGCCATCCAAGGAGTCTTCTCTAAATACACAGTCGACACATGATGATCTGTCTGATTTTGGACTGTTCCAGGAATCGTTACGTTACGTGTTACTTTTGTCGAACGATGTCACTGCAAATTTGGCATTTTCATGAGTGGTCAGGCCTCCGATGCAGCAGGCATTCCAAAGTATTTTGCTCATTGTTCCCTAGAGGACCGGTCTCTGTGGCTAAGGGCTTGCGAACGCGGTTTGTGAGCCCGTATACCCGGGTTCGAAACACAGCGGTGCTGGTTTTTTCGAAAAAGGTATAGGGGCCGGTCGCTCAGAAAGCAATGGCAAACTACTGAACGTAACACTTGCCTAGTACATCAACAGCAGCTGAAAATGCTGGTGTTGACTGCAACGTCCCGTAAAGGATACGCAACAACAAAAATTTCCCTAGAGGAGTTGGTTATGATATCTCCTCTCTTGACCCCGCAGACAGCAATGACGTGCTTGGTCTAGCTTTACGATCAATTCCCAAATCATCACCTGCATATGGTAACTTGCCGGTCTCTCTGGCCGAGGGGTTTTTTCTTTCTCCGTAATCCCGTTTATCACACAGTCTCGTAGCGGGCGAGAGCTGGAGGCGGTTCGACCCCCGCTGGTGACTTGCGGGATAACTGAGCCGGTCGCTCAGAAAGCAATGGCAAACTACTGAGCGTAATCTTGCCAAGAAATCAACAGACAGCTGAAAGATGCTGCTGTTGACAGCGATGTCCTGTAAAGGATATGCGAAAAAAAAAAAAAACATGGTAACTTATTCTGCCTTCTGTATATTGGTCTTCCGGTTAATCGCGGAAAGCGCCTCTAGAGACCATTAGGGTGTAGACTACAGACTGCTGGAGCTTGGATGGCTGACTTCCCTACGATGAGCAATTCCGCCCCTAACTACGGCGCTAATAGCCCACATATAACATTATTATCACCACATAGCACGTCATTTGCAGAACGCCGCTCTCATCAAGCCCCGCATGACTCTCGATCCTTTGCCAGTTCCGGCGTCTCATACGTTTTCGTGCCGCAAGTGTCTTTAATCTTTAACGGCGTGTACCTACCTTTTGTGTTGGTGAACACCTAATCATCTTCCTGGAAACACACCTGTTATTGACTGATTTAGTGTTTCGGGATTTGAAGATTGAGCACAACCCACTACTGACAATGCGGATCGTATTCCGGTACGAACCTTGGGCCTTTACCACATCACATTGGAAGCACTAGACTTGAGTTTCGCTCTGACGTGAACAAGGTCCAAGTTACGTACTGGACGGAATACGATCAGCGTTGCCAGTAGTGGGTTGTGCGCAATCTTCAACATCTTTCATTACTGTTCTTTCTAACCCACTGTAATGTTTAACATGGCCTATAACTTAACATTGTTTCTATAAACATGATTCTCTCTCTCTCTCTCTCTCTCTCTCTCTCTCTCTCTCTCTCTCTCTCTATCTGTGTGTGTGTGTGTGTGTGTGCGCGCGCGCGCGCTTGCTTCCTCTGAAGCCGTGATCCTTTTCAATTGCGAATTGAGAACATGAGAACAAAGCGGTCAGGTGAACTTGTGGACCGGTAAAAACATAGAAACATATCTATATATATAAAAGGCGATGTGTGTATGTATGTATGTATGTATGTATGTATGTATGTATGTATGTATGTATGTATGTATGTATGTATGTATGTATGTGCATGGCAGGCAGACAGGCAGGCAGGCAGGCAGGCAGGCAGACAGGCAGGTATGTATGTATGTATGTATGTATGTATGTGGGTCCATTCTTTATGCGTACGCGAACGGTCCATCCGATTGAGATGAAATTTTCTACACGTCTTCTTCTCATTCCAGTGCAACCAACTGTCATAGTTTTTTTTTAGTGTACTATCAGCTATTACCTTACTAACATTTTATTTTGTAATTACATGACTGAACATAAGAAAATATAAAACAAGGGACATAACTTTTAGTAGCATTGTTATATCTTAAGTTAAGTCCCCTGGCTATAGATAGATAGATAGATAGATAGATAGATAGATAGATAGATAGATAAATAGATAGATAGATAGATATATAGATAGATAGATAGATAGATAGATAGATAGATAGATAGATAGATACAGACAGACACACACACACTCATACATACACTCATACACTCATACATACATACATACATACATACATACATACATACATACACACATCCATGCATCCATGCATCCATCCATGCATCCATCCATCCATGCATGCATGCATGCATCCATCCATCCATGCATCCATTCATGCATGCATCCATCCATCCATCCATGCATCCATGCATCCATCCATGCATCCATCCATCCATCCATGCATGCATCCATCCATGCATGCATCCATCCATTCATCCATCCATCCATGCATCCATGCATCCATCCATGCATCCATCCGTCCATCCATCCATGCATCCATGCATGCATGCATGCATGCATGCATGCATGCATGCATACATACATACATACATACATACATACATACATACATACATACATACATAGACAGACAGACAGACAGACAGATCCCCGCCAGGGCCTGGGCGAAGCCGGGCCGGGTCAGACAGACAGACAGACAGACAGTCGGGAACGGGAACTTATATGACTACTTATATGAATTAAATGAGATGCTCCCCACCAGGGACTGGGTGAAGCCGGGCCTGGTCAGTCAGACAGACAGACAGACAGACAGATCCCCATCAGGGTCTGGGCGAAGCCGGGCCGGGTCAGACAGACAGATAGACAGACAGATAGATAGATAGTCGGGAACGGGAGCTTATATGACTACTTATATGAATTAAATGAGATGCTCCCCACCAGGGACTGGGTGAAGCCGGGCCGGGTCAGACAGACAGACAGATAGACAGACAGATAGTCGGGAACGGGATCTTATATGACTACTTATATGAATTAAATGAGATGCTCCCCACCAGGAGCTGGGCAAAGTCGGGCCGGGTCAGACAGACAGGCAGACAGACAAGCAGACAGACAGACAGACAGACAGATCCCCGCCAGGGCCTGGGCGAAGCCGGGCCGGGTCAGCTAGTAGCAAATAAATGGAAGATGAGAACAAACAGAGAAATAATGCAACATTATGAAATGCAAATATACCATGAACGTCATTAAGGCTTGGTCATGTCCAACGGGTCCCGACAAGGAAAGTATATATTTATAAAAGCAAATCAAAAGTATTAGATTAAGAGGACGCCCAGGCAGAGGATGTAATTTGTAAAGACTGTAGAACCAGATCACAAGGAACTGAATGTCGTAGACTAGAGCAAGATCACAAAAGAAAGAGGTTACTTGTGTTTGTTTGGGAATCGCGGTGAAGGCCATGTGACATCCTAGACCTAATTTAGTACTTTTATTTTACAATGTCGGTGACTGTCCCAGCGAAGAACGTATTTACCCTTCGTTAACTTCGTATGTAGTTTGTTATGACAATAAATATAACATTATAACAAATGCTTCGACGTACAATAAACATTTATTAACAATTTAAAAGATTAAAGTCTTTAATGAAGTTTGTTAATGGCCTAAAATAAATATTTTGAATTCAATAGACAATATTTGTAATGTTTTTACGACACTCATAATCGAGATGATGTAAACAATGAATATGGCGGTTAGGGTGAGTAGACATCTGCGTCTGACATTGGGGACATATTCGCCACTGTCCAAGAAACATCTGGACGTTATTAATGTACGTTTACATCATTCAAACAGAGCTAAATCACAGTGGATTTCATTATTATATCGTATTGAAACACAGACACGATGCTTCAGACTTCTGTCGCAGAAGCCGTGCTCGTTGATATCGTCGGTTTCCAGAATCACCGGAGCACAAGCCGCAACTCTAGGAATTGGCGGCACAGCTGTCATTAGTGGAGCAGCCGCCTTAGTTCTCTGTGCTTTAAATAATTCTGACGGTATGTAACCAATATGTTGACATTTTCCTGGTTTTAACAATGATTTATGTTTGTTTGAGGAGAGGATGACTGAGGTTAGCAGACTGATCTCTCCTATGTGACATCATTGAGTTTGAGTTTGAGATTGGTGACTGGTCCTCATCATAGCCTTGGTAAAGTCAGTGAGATAACATACACATATAAAAGCTAGCCTGTGATGCCTGGCATAATCAGGAGGAAGTGGCGTTAATTATCTTTATCCCTTAGCCCGTAAGCACATCGGCACATCCCTTTCTAACATGTATCAGCCTTGGGAAATAAATGATAAATGCAGGAGGATACCACAGAAGTAGCTGAAACTACAGGGTGACACAGAGGTGGCTGAAACTACAGGGTGACACAGAAGTGGCTGAAACTACAGGGTGACACAGAAGTGGCTGAAACTATAGGGTGACACAGAAGTGGCTGAATCTATATGATGACACAGAAGAGGCTGAAACTACAGGATGACAAATAGGTGGCTGAAACTATATGATGACACATAAGTGGCTGAATCTACAGGATCACACAGAGGTGGCTGAATCTACAGAATGACACATAAGTGGCTGAATCTACAGGATCACACAGAGGTGGCTGAATCTACAGAATGACACATAAGTGGCTGAATCTACAGAATGACACATAAGTGGCTGAATCTACAGGATCACACAGAGGTGGCTGAATCTACAGAATGACACATAAGTGGCTGAATCTACAGGATCACACAGAGGTGGCTGAATCTACAGGATGACACAGAGGTGGCTGAATCTACAGGATGACACAGAGGTGGCTGAATCTACAAGATGACACAGAGGTGGCTGAATCTACAGGACATATAATACAGATATAGCTGAATCTACAGGATGACACATATATAGGTGAATCTATAGGATGACAGAGGGCTGAACCTACAGGATAACACAGATGGCTCAATCTACAGGATGACACAAATGTGGCTCAATCTGCAGGATGACAGAGGTGGCTCAATCAACTGGGGGAAACTGAGGACTTACAGGGTCATAAACTTATGATAGGTTACTACAGGATGCCACAGAAGTGGCTGAAACTACAGGGTGACACAGAGGTGGCTGAAATTACAGGGTGACACAGAAGTGGCTGAATCTATATGATGACACAGAAGAGGCTGAAACTACATGATGACAAATAGGTGGCTGAAACTATATGACACATAAGTGGCTGAATCTACAGGATGACACATAAGTGGCTGAATCTACTGGATCACACAGAGGTGGCTGAATCTACAGGATGACACAGAGGTGGCTAAATCTGTAGGATGACACAGAGGTGGCTGAATCTACATGATGACACAGAGGTGGCTGAATCTACAAGATGACACAGAGGTGGCTGAATCTACAGAACATATAATACAGATATAGTTGAATCTACAGGATGACACATATATAGGTGAATCTATAGGATGACAGAGGGCTGAACCTACAGGATAACACAGATGGCTCAATCTACAGGATGACACAAAGGTGGCTCAATCTACAGGATGACAGACGTGGCTGAATAAACACAACTATGATTTTTATTTGACTGTCGCTGTCACCAGTAGCTGGCATGGTCACAGGTGGGCACAACATAGAGATATTTACTGCTAGCTACAGAAACTGTCAGCACTATGACCCTGACTTCTGCTGATTGAGTCCGAGCACATATGGGTTGGTCCTGTATGCTGTAGTATTGATTATTCAGTCAATTAAACTGTCAACCACATCCAGGAGTGGAACTTGTCTTTGGAGACATGTTCTACAAAATAATCTGGTAACTTTGCACCTGTTCTAGACACCAAACACATGATTGACCTTTGAGCCTGACCTGTCATCTTTAAAGAAAACTCTGACAAATGTGTTGTCTGGCATTGTTGACCCACTCATGGGTCATGGCACATTCTATGTGGTCACCTTTCCCCTCTGCTGATTTTTACATTAGCCTCTAAACAGCCTCTGTGCCTATGACAGGTGGGTGCTATCCATGCTGAGAATCAATCAGTACTTTGGATTAACTATAACAATAGCATAGACTGATGTGATATTTCAACCACCAGAGTATTCAAGATGATTAGAAGTGTTGTTTTAATATGACACTTCATTCATTCATTCATTCAGTAGCATGTTCTTTGCAGAACCTCGCTCCCATAACAACCTTCCAGAAAACCTCTCGATCGTAAGCAAAATATCCAGCATCCAATACACCTATCTGGAGATCATCCGCCACATCCTGCACCCATTTCCTCTTTGGCCTTCTTCTTCCTCTCTTCCCAGGCATATACCCCTCTATTATTGTTCTCTCCAAACTTTTGTGACATTTCAAGTGACCAAAATATTTCAATTTTCTTTGTTTTATCGTCTTTAATAGCCAACCTTCTTCAATATTCAGCTCTTGAAGTATGGATGCATTTGTTCTTTTCTTTATCCAAGATATTCTTAGAACTCGTCTATAACATTCAAAGGCATTTATGCCTGTTCAGCTTGTTTAGTAAGTATCCAGGTCTCACAGGTGTATGTTGCAATGGGAAAGATACATACTCTTAAAAATCTAATTTTTGTAGTTCTATCTGTCCCACTCCACAATTTATTCAGTTGTTTTAGTCTTTGAAGAGCAATAGATATCCATCTTTTAATTTCTTTCATTGTGTCACAATTGTTGGTAATCAATGACCCAAGATATTAAAATATTCCACCACCTCCAATTTTACCTCATTAACATATATTTCTTTCTCCATAAGAGTTTTATCTGTATGCATTATCTTTGTTATTGTTATGTTAAGATATAAATTGTGATTTTCACTATTCAATTAGGTTGAGGTAATTAGGTTTCCGATACCATTCTGTGTTGTGGATAGAAATACTGTATCATCAGCAAATCGAATCTCTGGTATGTCATGACCACCGATATTTAGGGCATCATTTTGCTCCCTGTTTATATCATCTCTGACATTTCTCATTATATTTTCGGCGTACAAGTTAAGCAAATAGGGGACAGCACACAGCTCTGATGGACTCCTTGCTTGATGTCAAACCAATCTGATGTCTTGCCGTCTATTCTAACCGCTTGTTGGTCTATTTAGAGCATTTTTATGAGTTGTATTAAATGTGGTGGAAAGCCCATATTCCTCATGATTTCCCAAAGTTTATGATGTTTTACAGTCAGATACCTTTGAGTAATCCACAAAACATGAGAATTAGGTGTACATTAAATTCTCTGCACGCTGTCTCTACTATTAAATGCATGTTGAGTATGTGATCTTTTGTTCCTCTTCCTTGTCTAAATCCAGCTTGAACCACGTTAATTTCTTCTTCCATTTTCTTACAAAGTCTTCCCATTATGATTTTTAGTAGAATTTTACTTGCATGACTGATCAGGGCAACAGTTCTATGGTTGGTGCATAGTTTCAAGTTGCCTTTTTTTGGTATTGGAATGATAATATGACACTCAATGACATTGCTTATATTTTTACATGATGGCACATCATAAAACAAATGCAGACATATACACGCAAATATGCAAAAAATTATGTCCAAATGCCAACTGATTGTAACACATTTGTGGTGTTCTATAAGCATCAGACAACTGTATCTGCAGCTACACACAAGAATGCTTCATTATCATCACTGTTATCATCATCATCCACCCATCCATCATGTGCCATGCCGATAAGTGTGGGCAGTCATGTTTCGCTATCTCACTCGGTCATCAGAGTCTGGATCAGCACCGTGTTCCTGTCTTGACCATACCACGTGCCAAGCCATCCAGGTGTTTACTTCTCACCCTTCCCCTTGGTCTATTCCCCTTGATCTTGCCAGTTGTCACCAAGTTCTCCAATTCATTTCTTCTCATAACATGCCCACCAATTTTGACTGTCTATGTCTAATGTCTCTAATCAGTTTACAATTTTCATTTGTTTCTTGAAGGATTTGTTCATTGGTTTTTCTGTCTGTCCATGGTATTCTTTGCCTTTTCCTCAGAAACCACATTTCCACAGCTATCAGATGTTTTTCAGCTTGTCTGCTCATTGACCACATTTCACATCCATACAAAAGTACAAGTTCTATGTAGCACTGCAACACTCTTTTTCTCGTTGCAGTTTACATATTTTTTATTGGTCAGTAGATCTGTTATTAGGCGAATCATGATGAACTATGCGTCTTTAAAGAAGGTAGTGTGCTGTTGCTTTCCTTTCTGGCAGTGACCATACTGGTTGGTGACTGTAGCCATTGTCTGATGAAAGAGATCTTCTGCCTACTGTAGCAAAACTTGAGACCATAAACAACAGCTATCTGTTGGCTGCCCTCACAATTTTATCCCGACCTGCCTTCCGTGGTTTCTTGTGAACAACTTCCCGAAAACGAATACGACATTACAGCACATTCTCCCCAGAAAAACACAAAAACATCCTCTGAAGAAAACACCGCTTTGTCATCATCATCATCATTTGGAATCATTTCTCATGAATGTTGTTGATTGTCCATCATCATGTGCCCTGCTAAATGATTTTAGACGTTTATGTCTCTCCGCAGATCTTGGTCCTTCGTGTTCTGGATCAACTCTCTTGATGTTTCATCCATGTCACTGTCTTAGGCATTCAGTATAATTTATCTGTCTGGATCTGTATCTTCTTCTGCCAATCTTTTCAGTCATTGCAATATCGTTCAATGCTTTCTTCTCATTAATGACCGAAGAACATTCTTTGTCACTTTCTAATAGTTAAATATAAAGTTCTAATATTATTAACCTTTTCCGGGCATTGTTATTCTGGCAGTCCAGGGTATTCGCAACATTTGTCCATAAACACAACACCATTGCCTCCAAGCTCTTCTGAACGTGTTTGTTCATGTTCCACGATTCACTGCCACAACACAAAACATTTTCCATATAACATTTCAGTACTCTCTTTCTGACATTTATTGAGAATAAATAATTAATAAATTATTACTTGGGATACTTTTCATCTTCTGAAATGCAGCTTTTGCCTGACCTATTCTGCTGTTAGTCTCAGTCATATATCTTTCTCCTGAAATTGTAATTGCTTCTAGATATATTATTTATTGACTTTGTTAAGCATTTTCCCATGCACTGCAATGTGAAATTTAGATGTTATGTTTTTCCTTGACATAACCATTGTTTCTGCTTTCTTGATATTCAAAGAAAAGTCAGTGTTTTATGAGCTGTAAATTGCAAGTGACCATATACATGCCCAGAGGATTTTCTTTTGTAATTTTATGGATTGTTATGTTTGCTTCTCTGATACTTACATTCACTGTTTATAGATGTTTGAAGTTATGTTCTATATCTCATCTCATCTCATCATGTTCCTCTTGTACCTTGCGGTGTCGAGGTGAAGTATAAACTTTGTGAGAGTGCCCGATTATGGGCTTCATATATCGACATTCCCATGGATTCTGCTATTCCCTCAGTCCAACGTTTACGTGGTCGGCCTCTTCCTCTGTTTCCATCTGGTCTGTACATCATATGTTCTATATAAACACTGGAATTTTGTTTATTTTAAGTGGATTATATTTTTATATGCATATGTTGTTTTTTTGTTTGTCTCATAGATGATGCACTTCTATCTGCTTGCAAACTAGGACTTGTTTCAGAAGTTTCAAGGTAAGCTCATTGATACACTTTTTAGCTGCTGACTTGTTTGGTCACTGTTCACATGATATCCAGACATCATGCATTTGACTAAGATCCTAATTCATGCAACATAGATCATGTTTAGAGCATTGTTTCTTTTATGAGTGCTACTTGATTTTCCTGCTTTCATCTTTTTGTTAGAATGTATTTCTGTGATGTAGTATTCTTAACTATTTTACTTATTTACTTCTTACTTTATAATTATCACTTCAGCTAAATAAACTTTATTCACAAAATAAACTTGCATTTTGAAAATGAGATTTGAAATATTTCAGGTTTTTGATGAAAACAGTGGTCACTGTAATAGGGCCAGCACATAATGGAAGAAGCTAGGGATGGCTGGCAGGGTATTTTGTCTAATGTTGCACCACCTGCCGAGAGAGACAACTCACAGGCATAGCATAGAGATCAACAATAACAGTTGGTGCTCTACCTCCTTGCTAGGCTAATCTGACCCACCTTAGACCAATGAGTTTTTAAGCTAGAGCTCTTTGTGAGGAGTAAATACATTATGTCTTTTTATAAAGCTGAGATGGCTCCAGAGTGGACCCAGTCTCATAAAATGAGAATTGAATTATTTGTGTGTCAATTGACTGGGACAGAAAGACGGCGAGAGAGGGAATTGACCAGCCTATCTTAGTATTCACCATGGCCTAAAATATGTGCCGGTCTAACAATTACACTCCAATGGCAGTGTCTGTCGCTTCACCTTTTCATATGGGAAGGACATGTAAAGGAGTACTAGAGGTCACCAAGGATGGGAGTATTGGCATGAGATAACTGAAAGTGTATGCTCTGTGGGGAGCTACCAGCAGAAGAAACAGCCTGCAGCCAGTGAGTAGAGAGGAGAGGATGGGGCAGGAAGGAATGTTGCACAACAAATGTACTGCAGGAATATACACTGCACTTACCTGTCAGTATATGTAGTGTACTTACCTGTCAGTATCTGTCACAATATGTAGTGTACTTACCTGTCAGTATATGTAGTGTACTTACCTGTCAGTATATGTCATATATTAGCTATTTCGTTGCTAACGGAGGACGCCTTTTTTCGGAAAGTTCAAGGTCATCAGATCCGAGGACCGTTTCCAGTGGCCCGTGAGTGCAGTATACGAAAATAACCCTATCGTTTTTCCTATTGGATAAATGCGAAACTATTTTTATGAAAATTGTGAACGACAACTTTAACGAGGGGTCAAAAGGTTATTCTTCATTCCTGCATGCTTGAACGCCGTTGAAAGTGAATTGTTTGAAGAATATTTCCCACTATTTGACAAAGGTAAGGAAGTTTATAGTTTGGCTTGTTTATTGTCAAAGGTATGCTAATTTAACCTGCATTTTTGAACTGCGCATCCAATTTTACATATAAATGCTGACTTTCAACAATATTCGTTATGCGGACGAGTTAGAAAAAAAAATTCCTGTGAACTTGGCCAAGGTGTGTACTCTTTAAATTCATAATTTCGGAATCGCGGCATATTTAATTGGTGTTTGCTTTTTTTTTTAATAAACAAGAAGATTTACAATCACAAAGTTAAACAAAATATCAATATACGTTTAAATTCTATTACATATTTATTTTGTTGCTTTATATTTATTGTATTTATTGTTCATCTTGCTACTTGACTTAAAATTTATGAAAGTCAAGTCAGTTTTCAAACTTGTCCATCGTCCATTGCTGAAATTTAATTGACTGGTTCACAGTTTTATTTGTATTGATAAATGTCTTATCAAGAGAATTATACTTTATTGTACATTTATGAATGCTGTGTCCATTTTTGCACACAACTATAGAGGATCTAGCAAGATTCGTTATGCAGAGGTGTGGAAAAAAAATTATTTTGTGAGACAACCTAGTTACATCTTTACAATCGGAAAAATTCACAATGGCGGCATCCCAGCACATATCACACTAGTGTCTGTTTTTATTGAAACACTGGAGATGTAGAATCATAAGATACAAAATATCAAATAATTTCTAAAGATAGTTTGATTTGTTGCTTTAAAAATATTTAATCAAGTGATACATAGTCATTTTTCAAATCCGTCCATGGATGACTTTGTTGTATTCTCCGCTCTGGCAGAATATGTAATTGAAAAATTGTAAAAATATTGTAGATGTTAAATAATATTTAAATTTAAGATAAGTTATATGTTTTTGATATCTCCAACCTGTTAAGCTTTTATTCTTGTCTTTCTGATTATATTTTTATACATATTTCTTTGGGAGTCTCTGTGGCGAAGTGGTCAAGCCGTTTGACTCGTGCTCTGAAGGTTGTGGGTTCGATTCTGGGCCGCGTCCTTCGGTTTACGAGTTAAATGTTTCGGAGACTCCTGTGGGTCGTTGCTAAAAGCTACGGAGTTCGTAGGCAGAGTTCATAGGGAGGCATTATTTGCAGCGCGCTGCATATAATCTTTTTTTTTGTGTGTGCATATCCTTTACAGGACATTGCTGTCAACACCATCTTTCAGCTGTATGTTGATTCCTTGGCAAGATTACGCTTTCTGAGCGGCCGTCTCACATACCCCGTATGTTACCAATGCGATTCGAACCAACTGCTGATTCTCACCGTCACACGAGAGTATACGAGATTACGGAGAACAGTCATAACCTCTAAGCCACGAAGCCGGCATTGCGTGTAATCACTTTGTTAAAAAAAAAAAATTCCTAAAGATCATAAGATGCATTTAATTTTTATTTAACTGTTTGCTTTTATTTACTATTTTTCATTAGGTTTATCATGGCAAGAAAAAGGAATCTTGATCATCTGAGATCGCATCTGTCAGTGTTTGAACCTGGATATCCCATTGAAAAAGGCTACATTGCCCAGCTGTTGATAGTGGATCGTCGTTCTGTACCAGATGTGCTTAAAGAAGTTAAAGCGATTGTGCAGGCAAATGATCCTGGCATGGAGTTACTTGAGGGAAGTCTTAAAACTCATCTATATGAATTTAAAAAACTTATTTTACATAAAAAATTAAATTTAGCAACAGAATGGCAGTCACTGATTAGACTTTTCGTTGAGCCACTTCGTATCACATTCAAGAGTCTCACAGTTGCACCTGCTTCTTCACAACCTGAACATACATCACCCCCAAAACACCCTGAAGCCACATCTACACCACCAGAGACACTGATCATGGAAACAGACACTCCACAAACACCAACACAATCTTCTGCATCATTAATGTTGCCTTCTTTTTCTGTGTGCAGTGGCTTGCCATCACCTAGGAAACTTAAAAGAGATTGCCCAAACTGTGTATACAAGAAACGGGCAATTCTGAATATGAACGGTAAGATCAGACGTTTAAAGGAACAGGTAAGAGAACTTGAAAAAACTTCACGTAGAAAACAGAAACCACAGTTTTCATTGAAAAGACTCAATGAGAAAATCAAAAGGAAGACGCAGTCAGCAGAGGCTTGGAAATCAAAATTTCTAGCTTTGAAGGAACGACATTATGATGCAATGAGAAAACTGGTGCAGCTGGCCCTTTTGAGACAGCGAGTAGATGAATAAGAAATACTCCTGAATAACAGTCTCGAGAAAAACAAGACATTGCTGGTGGACAACAGACGTCTGGAGAACCAGATTGTCAAGGTTGTAGAAACAGGTAAAATACAGAAGATGGAGTATAAAGACTTAAATAAGACTGGTATCATGGAAAGAGAGCAGATGGAAAAGTTGCATGAAAAGGTGGTAAGCAAATACCAAAAAGATATTGGAAAAATCCATTCTTATTATGAAAATCAGGTTTCCATATTGGAAGAAAAGGTTGAAGACACAGAAAACAACAATGGTAGGAAAATAATCCAGACAAAGAAAAAAGAAAAGTATGATTTTATTTTCCGTCAGTGCGTTTACGACTTTTTACTACATAATGTTAGCGTTGGAAATGTATGCGACTTGTTTCGTAGCATAGGACTAACTCTTTTTGAGAGTACTTTTTCAGATCTTCCTTGTGTTAGCACGGTAGCACAGATGGCTGTTGAACTGGGCGTGCTGGCAGAGGTGCAGGTTGGTCAAGCACTGGATCAGTGCGTCAGTGCTACATTAGCCTGGGATGCCACAACCAAGGGCGGGATGCACATTAATGAAGTGCACGTCTCAGTGGCCAACCAAGATGGTACAGTACGTTCGTTAACTATGAATGTTAGTTATATTGCATGTGGAGCAACAGAGCAGATACATGAACATATTAACCAGGCTCTTGCAGATGTTTGTAAAACATACAGTTGTGCTTTTAACCTGGATGATGCAGAGGTCAGAGACAGAATTTTTAAAAAAATTTGCTGCACCATGTCTGACAGGGCAGCGGCCAATCACTGTGTACACACAAAACTAGAGAGGACGATGGGGATGGGGAAAATTGTTGAGTTAAAATGCAGCTTACACCCCATGGATGGACTGGCCAATGCTGCAAAAAAAGTTCTTCATCAGATGGATGTGGAGAAAGGAAGGTCCTCTTCAGATGGTCTACCACCCTTAGGATGCCGTGCTGTTGAACTGATCTATCAAATATCTAGACTGAGGTAATTCTTACAGAGCTTCTTTATCAACATAAATGTAAATCTCATATTATATTTTTTTAAATATTAGATTTTTGTAAAACTTGATTTACTTACCTTACAAACTTCAAGTATTTAATAAATAATGTATTTTTTAAAATTACTGAGGTAATTCTTACAGAGCTTCTCTATCAACATAAATGTAAATCTCATATTTAGAATTTAAAAAAACTTGATTTACTTACCTGACACAATGTACTTTTTAAAAATAAAAATTACTGAGGTAATTCTTACAGAGCTTCTATCAACATAAATGTAAATCTCATATTAGATTATTTAAAAAAAAACTTGAGTTACTAGTGTTTAAATGTGTACAATGTTTGTTTGGCAGGTATAAAGAAGGTTCAGGTGATCCAGCTGCATTTTGGAACTTTTTGAAGATGCACAACGTCCAGCCTAGCATCATTCTGCGGTATGTGGGCAATCGCCTCAATGTCATGTTCCACATGGCGGCCACCGTGCACAGTCTCCGCGACATTATTATGAAGTTTGTGAGATCCAGGCAGACCAGAGACTTGTGTAATAAAATCATGAATGGCTTGAGTGACCGCAGCATCCAGATTCAAGTGCAAGTGCTTGGATTGTTTTCCAAATATTTGACCGGGCCTTGGATGCAGTTCTTTTATGAACCAGACGGAGGACGAGGATATCAGCTTGGAGTGAGTATGGATTATGGAATGTCATATTTATTTGTATCATTCCTTTCATCCAGGCTGCAGAATGTCATATTTATTTGTATCATTCCTTTCATCCAGGCTGCAGAATGTCATATTTATTTGTATCATTCCTTTCATCCAGGCTGCAGAATGTCATATTTATTTGTATCATTCCTTTCGTCCAGGCTGCAGAATGTCATATTTATTTGTATCATTCCTTTCATCCAGATTGCAGAATGTCATATTTATTTGTATCATTCCTTTCATCCAGGCTGCAGAATGTCATATTTATTTGTATCATTCCTTTCATCCAGATTGCAGAATGTCATATTTATTTGTATCATTCCTTTCATCCAGATTGCAGAATGTCATATTTATATGTATCATTACTTTCATCCAGATTGCAGAATGTCATATTTATTTGTATCATTCCTTTCATCCAGATTGCAGAATGTCATATTTATTTGTATCATTCCTTTCATCCAGATTGCAGAATGTCATATTTATTTGTATCATTCCTTTCATCCAGGCTGCAGAATGTCATATTTATTTGTATCATTCCTTTCATCCAGATTGCAGAATGTCATATTTATTTGTATCATTCCTTTCATCCAGATTGCAGAATGTCATATTTATTTGTATCATTCCTTTCATCCAGATTGCAGAATGTCATATTTATTTGTATCATTCCTTTCATCCAGATTGCAGAATGTCATATTTATTTGTATCATTCCTTTCATCCAGATTGCAGAATGTCATATTTATTTGTATCATTCCTTTCATCCAGATTGCAGAATGTCATATTTATTTGTATCATTCCTTTCATCCAGGCTGCAGAATGTCATATTTATTTGTATCATTCCTTTCATCCAGATTGCAGAATGTCATATTTATTTGTATCATTCCTTTCATCCAGATTGCAGAATGTCATATTTATTTGTATCATTCCTTTCATCCAGGCTGCAGAATGTCATATTTATTTGTATCATTCCTTTCATCCAGGCTGCAGAATTCCAACCATGCATTCGGAGGCTGAGAGGAATACTTGCGACACCGGAGGACTTGATCACCACGACATCTGATGTATTTGGTAATACAATGCTGAACGAAACACCTGGAGAATTTGAACACCTGGAGATGGCCAATGACAATATGGATGAGTTCCTGGAAACAGTGAAAAGATTAGCAGCTGCTTTTATAGAAACACTTACTAGGCAATTAGGTGACGGTAGTGATGGGCAGTCTAGTAATGAATCATTTGAGATTACAGCGACTACAGCTTCAGCTCCGATGCATAACATGCATGCAGAGCGGACTCTAGGTATGACGGATGCTTTAATACGGAGAGCTCCGCACGCCAAAATTGGCTTCATCGATGCTAAGGTGAAGGCTAGGCAAAATAAAACTCTGCAGTGGCTGAGGTTACATCCAGCAGATGAGCAAGAGAAACTAGTTGATTTTGCAATTCGGCAAGGACCTAACGTTACGAAGAAAAATAAAGAGAGACAGAAAGCTGTTGAAAAGACTATATTGCAAAGATTTGATGAACAAATCAGAGCAGATTGCGAAAAAAAGCTGAAGTCTGTAGTTGATAGGGTGGGATTAAATCCATCATTACTTGATTTAGACATGTTTAGCAATTTAGATTTAAAGTCCAGAAAGAAACTGAAAAAATTTATTGTTGATGACCATGCTTTGTCTAATCTGTTGTTACGTCATGAGTGGCAGGAGGATGGCAAGGATGTTGTGTACCATGAGATGGTGATGGACGTGGACACCCGTGCAAGGAAAGATAAGTTAAACAAAGGAATTGACCTGTTTCACTGGAAGGAGGATGACGACCCATCAGTTGCCGTCACCTGGCAAATTACTTTGAAGCATTTCTTAGTAGATTTCGCCAATGGTTATTTATCGTTTCTCTAGCTTTATTATTGGGCATCTTGTTTTCTTTGATATATTATTATTTGACGTGATAAGTCAGTAGTTTTTATTTAGCATTTAGATTGGTAATTTTTTTAGATTGTAAGCGCTGCTAAACTGTCACTTGTTTCAGAGGTAAGAAACAATTTGTAAGTACTTATTTTATTTGTAATTCCTGTTATATAATGTATACAATTCATCTCTATGTATAATTCATCTTTTGCTTTATTTTTCCAGGTTGAAACTTTTTGTCTCGGATCAGTCACCAAAAGAGGTAGTATTTCCCTAATTAAGGACATTTTTTTACGGTGAGTTGAGATTTATCTTTATAGTTTTAAAATCTATTTGTTATAATGTACAACTTTTTAAAAATAAATATACAGTATGTTTAATTGCTTCTTTTCTCGTCAGATTTAAATTTAATAATTAATAATTTATAACTTCTTCATGTTATCTATCTTTATAATTTTAAGATCAATTTATTATAATGTAAAACATTTTTAAAATAAATATACCTTTAATTTCTTTTTCTTTTCTCCTCATATTTACAGTTCACAATTAATAATGTATAAATTCTTCATGTTATTTTACAGCATTTTTGTTATTTTTTCAGATTTAGTAATCTTTTTCTTTTTTCTTTTCAGGTTCTGGAAGACAGAAGAGATATTGAATGCCAAGACAGGTCAGTCGCCAACAGAGGTAGTATTTCACTAATTAAGGACATTTTTCTACGGTGAGTTGAATTTATACCTTTATAGTTTTAATATCTATTTATTATACTGTAAAACAAAGGTTTTTCAATACATATACAGTGTCATTAATTTCTTTTTCTTTTCTCGTCAGATTTAAATTTAATAATTTATAATTTATAACTTCTTCATGTTATCTATCTTTATAATTTTAAGATCAATTTATTATAATGTAAAACATTTTAAAAATAAATATACCTTTAATTTTCTATTGCACATTGAACAATTCAGTCCATAAATGCTCGGTTTATTATTCTTCTTTGGCTTTCTGCATAGTGTTCTTATTTGCCAAATGTCTTTTAATTTGCTGTTCACGCATCCTGCCCATGGTTGTAGATTCAGTTATTACTTGTCTCTGTCTCGAACTACGTTATTGCTTTACTGTCTGCCAGGACATTCATAGTTAGGTTACTTGTGTGCACTTCCTGTATAGTTGGATGCAAACTGAAAAAGACGTACAGAAATCTGAAATGCACAAATAATGATAATGTATAATAAATTCTTCATGTTATTTTACAGCATTTTATTAATCTTTTTTTTTTCACTTTCTTTTCAGGATTGTCATTTTCATTCAACTGATGTCACCTGTTGATTCCAGAAACTCTACCACATTATGCATATGTATTATATATGTTATATAGTATTAATAAAGATTACTAACTGAAAAGAAAACTCTTTTAGTTTAGTACATTTTCGTCTGTTGACACTTATGCAAATTTAGTAATTTTATTTTAAACGAACCTCATAACAACTATTCATCACTGCAGTAATTATCGGTGGCCATTTTTAATTACTAATTAGGTCACCACACATCATACTGACACAGCAAAGAGACCATAAGGTCTGTAGCATTATTCCGCACAATACCAAATTCATCTTGTAATTTTTAAAGCTAAAATTTAGAAAACGTAGGCTAATTTGTGAAATAGTAATTAATTAGCGGCCATTTTTAATTGCTAATTAGGTCACCACACATCATACTGACACAGCAAAGAGACCATAAGGTCTGTAGCATTATTCCGCACAATACCAAATTCATCTTGTAATTTTTAAAGCTAAAATTTAGAAAACGTAGGCTAATTTGTGAAATAGTAATTAATTAGCGGCCATTTTTAATTGCTAATTAGGTCACCACACATCATACTGACACAGCAAAGAGACCATAAGGTCTGTAGCATTATTCCGCACAATACCAAATTCATCTTGTAATTTTTAAAGCTAAAATTTAGAAAACGTAGGCTAATTTGTGAAATAGTAATTAATTAGCGGCCATTTTTAATTGCTAATTAGGTCACCACACATCATACTGACACAGCAAAGAGACCATAAGGTCTGTAGCATTATTCCGCACAATACCAAATTCATCTTGTAATTTTTAAAGCTAAAATTTAGAAAACGTAGGCTAATTTGTGAAATAGTAATTAATTAGCGGCCATTTTCAATTGCTAATTAGGTCACCACACATCATACTGACACAGCAAAGAGACCATAAGGTCTGTAGCATTATTCCAATACCAAATTCATCTTGTAATTTTTAAAGCTAAAATTTAGAAAACGTAGGCTAATTTGTGAAATAGTAATTAATTAGCGGCCATTTTTAATTGCTAATTAGGTCACCACACATCATACTGACACAGCAAAGAGACCATAAGGTCTGTAGCATCATTCTGCATATTACCAAATTCATCTTGTAATTTTTAAAGCTAAAATTAAGAAAACGTACGCTAATTTGTGAAATAGTAATTAATTAGCAAAATAATTAGCGGCCATTTTTACTTCCTAATTAGGTCACCAGACATCATATCAAAAAATAAATAACATGACCAGTTAGGCCTTGCAACCCCGATCGCAGTGATGTATGGTTGCTAAGATGTTCGTTTATAAACAAAACAGATAGTCTCAAAAAACACCAAAATTTTGATAATCTGGGCCAGATTTTGACCAGGACGCAAAAAAATCCTCCAGTGAGCACTCTTTTGTGAAAATTTTAGTCCAAAGGTCACGACACTCAAATTTACATAACTCAGCTTAGAATTGAGATACATAACTAATTGAGGTACCGTTAGATTTGGTTTTTCAAGGCCTATCTATCTGTGGTTCTCCCAATAGTAAATGATCAATTTGAAAATCATGATCAGAAAGCCTACATATATAGTGTACTTACCTGTCATTATATGTCACAATATGTAGTGTACTTACCTGTCACTGTGTGTCACAATATATAGTGTACATACCTGTCAGTATGTGTCACAATATATAGTGTACTTACCTGTCAGTATCTGTCACAATATATAGTGTACATACCTGTCAGTATATGTCACAATATATAGTGTACTTACCTGTCAGTATCTGTCACAATATATAGTGTACTTACCTGTCAGTATATGTCACAACATGTAGTGTACTTACCTGTCACTGTGTGTCACAATATATAGTGTACATACCTGTCAGTATCTGTCACAATATATAGTGTACTTACTGTCACAAAATAAAACCTTGCGTTTAACCAGTTGATTATTATAGAGGCTTTCTGATTAAACGGACTATCTGCCAGCGACAACTATTTTAACTAACAGTAAACAACTTGGATGTCAAAATCCCAGGACAATATTTGTAGCTGCACGTGTACATCTGGTCGACGGATTGGGAACATTCGGTGGTGAGTGAGACAAATCCCTGCATCACTTTGACAGTTTGTCAACATTTGAATACAG
Organism: Cepaea hortensis; assembly: GCA_963921405.1. Lineage (NCBI taxonomy): Eukaryota > Metazoa > Mollusca > Gastropoda > Stylommatophora > Helicidae > Cepaea > Cepaea hortensis. The sequence continues at coordinate 119,287,215 of OY992879.1, forward strand.
ATGGAACCCGTCGGATCCTGGTTGCAATCGGATGTCACCCATCACGGGTCGGGCAAAGTTAACAGCTGCAGATGTGTAGGGGAAGTGGGTGAGCTGAATCATACATCGCTTTGACAGTTTATAAACAGGTCGGATTGGAAGCGGAAGTACTCAGCTCGGAAGAAAACAGTCCGTCTGTCAATTTATAGTTTCCGGACATCAAGAAGATTGGCAGCTTGTTGGGGAAACCCGTTTGTATCATACGGTAACTCGCTGGTTTGTTGTGGGAGTCAAAACAACTGATGACAACTCTGACAGTGACTAAGCCAGGGAAAATGGATTCTTGACAATGGATGATTTGTCCAAATAACACCTGTGTGGACAGGAAGAATACCGTCACGTGACCAATTTTAGGTTTTGCCAAAAACCATGATTGGAGAGGACAGTTGAACTCAAACCTTGGATTTTAGCGGACGTGCTTCGGCACTGCGGTTTTGATTGGAAAATGTCTACCGTGTGCGAATTGAGTTAATTTAATTTTACACGTGCCTGTCATGGCAAGAGTGGATGTAATTGGATCTAACTGCGGTGTGCCTAAGGTAGAACCTATTATAATTAGTTCTAATTAATATAGGCTGTAGCCTTGTTAAAACTAAAGTGTGATGATTAGCACTGTTAGTGGAAAACTAGCTAGAGTAGGGAAGTGATACTTGGCTCTGTTAGTTGAAAATAGATTAGTGAAGTGTTGATAAGCTTTACTAGTTGAGAATTGAGTAATGAGGGATAATTGGGATATTCCAGTAGGTGTCCCTGGTGGGCGGGGTTCCGCATTCTGTTTGTTGATTTTTTTTTTCTTGTCTTGGCCTGATGATAACCTATGTGTTCAGTCATCTGTCCCTGACAGAGTAGGTTCACTTTATTTTCTGAGCGAGGCCGATGGCCACGATCATCTAATAGAGATCAGTGACGGGGAGGCTATCACCAGTTGTATGATTTATTTTACAGGTTCCTCTGGTTGGAATGAAGAACCCGGAACCAATGAAAAATCCGATCCCGGATAAATTATGATGTAGAGAGATGGGCCAGCAACTTTCGCAACGGAAGAAGTTAATACACATTGCTCGGTGGAGCCTAATGGTATATGTATCCTACATGAGTGCATACCAATCGTTAACACACCTGAAGTGATGGATGTTCAGCCCATGAGGAACTAGATCAGTAGGAACTGATGTTCACATTAGATGAAACCAAACATTGAAGTGTAGTTGTTCCATGTATCTAGGAAATCAGAACTTTCAGACTATATCTAGTGAATAAAGCAAGCCAATTTTGTCTAGATACATTGACTGTTTTAGAGTGAAAATACAGAACTAATAGGAACCGTTGTGTTAGGAACAATAATAGTATTTTCCACGGATTATATATTTACATGGGATTCAGATCTCATGGTCATCAGAGCTCCTGGAGGAGGACATGTCTGGAGAGAAGGATACGACTTCGGTGAGGTCTATTTTACTGACTCGTGTGATGTCGTGTAATCCTTGCCATGATGTGTGCACTATGATCCTGAACTTTGAGGGCTGACATATACATTTATGTTATTATACACGACACACATTTTTCTTCGCATACACGTCTCATATACGTTACACTTTTCTTTTAATAAATTAATCTTTGTTAATTTTTAGAAGCAAGAGTTGTTGAGTATGTTGCGTTGGGGAAGTATGAGAGGGGGCATAGTACGACAGTGAGAGAGTGATAGGAAAAGGTGTCCACGGGCTGATGGAGTGTGTTGGACGGAAGCTGGTGGATTCTCCAGGATATTGATAGGAAAGAAAAATATTATAATGTGGGTGTTGACTCTCTTCACTCCAGGGACGACACTTTAAAGGAGGACACGACACTTACCTGTCAGTATCTGTCACAATATATAGTGTACTTAACCTGTCAGTATCTGTCACAATATATAGTGTACTTACCTGTCAGTATCTGTCACAATATATAGTGTACTTACCTGTCAGTATCTGTCACAATATATAGTGTACTTACCTATCAGTATCTGTCACAATATATAGTGTACTTACCTGTCAGTATCTGTCACAATATGTAGTGTACTTACCTGTCACTGTGTGTCACAATATATAGTGTACTTACCTGTCAGTATATGCCACAATATGCAGTGTACAAACCTGTCAGTATATGTCACAATATGTAGTGTACTTACCTGTTCGTCCTGTTCGTATCTGTCACAATATGCAGTGTACCTGTCAGTATCTGTCACAGTATGCAGTGTACTTGTCAGTATCTGTCACAATATGCAGTGTACCTGTCAGTATCTGTCACAATATGCAGTGTACCTGTCAGTATCTGTCACAGTATGCAGTGTACCTGTCAGTATCTGTCACAATATGCAGTGTACCTGTCAGTATCTGTCACAATATGCAGTGTACCTGTCAGTATCTGTCACAGTATGCAGTGTACTTGTCAGTATCTGTCACAATATGCAGTGTACCTGTCAGTATCTGTCACAGTATGCAGTGTACCTGTCAGTATCTGTCACAGTATGCAGTGTACTTGTCAGTATCTGTCACAGTATGCAGTGTACCTGTCAGTATCTGTCACAGTATGCAGTGTACTTGTCAGTATCTGTCGCAGTATGCAGTGTACGTACCTGTCAGTATCTGCTTGAGAAACTGATCACAAACTCATGGCAGTGAGACAAATAAAGTAACCAGCTTAGAATATAAATCAGCGGAGAGCAGTAGTACATGGGTAATAATGATGATAAATATTTTTTTTAAAATCAGAATTGTTCTTTGTCATCATCATCATCATCATCATCATCATCATCATCATCATCATCATGTGCCATGCCGGTAAGCATGGGCAGTCATGTCTCACCATCTCACTCGGTCAACAGAGCGATCAGCTCAGTGTTCCTGTCTCAACCAAGCCACATGGTCAAGCCATCCAGGTATTTACTTTTCTGCCTACCTCTTGCTCTTTTCCTCTCAATCTTGCCAGTTGTCACAAAGTTCTCCAATTTATTTCTTCTCATAACGTGACCAAAAAATGTTGACTGTCTATGTCTAACTTCTCTAATCAGTTTACTGTTTTCATTTGTTTTTTGTAGGACTTGGTCATTGGTTTTTCTGTCTGTCCATGTTATTCTTTGCATTTTCCTCAGAAACCACATTTCCACAGCCATCAGATGTTTTTTCAGCCTGTTTGCTCATTTCTTTGTAGAGTACATTTAAAACAATGTAGAGTACATTTAAAACAATGTCCTCTCACTTTCACTAACACTGTTGCCTTTATACAGGCTGTTGAAAACAGGAGCCAGTGTGAACAAGCGTCATGATCTTGGTTGGACTGCACTTCATGTGGCTGCTGTCAATAAGAAAGCAAAGTAAGGAACATGTACAAATAATAGTTGCACTTCAAATGTTATGTTGAAGTCCTTGTCAGTCTCTGACCAACATTGGAACTACTCAGTTGTGAGTTCATTCTTGGCTACATTGTGGTGGTTGCTGAACAAGACTGGTCTGAGGTCAATCCCCAGCAGTAAGAAGATTCTTTTTTCCAATCACTACAGTTCTGTGGTCGACCCAGTCTCGGGCTATCTTTTTCAACAACAAAAGCTCATGATTAGCTCTTGTAAGAAGCATTGTGATGATGAAGAAATACATTTGTTTATACCAAGCAAATAACCACTGTTGATCAGTTACTGCCCACATGACTACAAGAATGTGATTAATGCCCTAAACATATCCTGAAGCAGGAGCCTGCTGCAGGTCTCTGATGATGCCATAAGGCCATCACATGTAGGCCTGGATGCATGGGGGATAGGTGGCCAGTTTTGTCCTCACTTAGTGAGACAACGACAATTAGCTGATTGCTTGCTGTAGAAACGCTCACTCAAATGACACATGTATGGTTGCATTCAGCGTTCAATGAATGACAGTTTGTTTACCTTAAATTCTCAGTCTCCCTCAGCACAAGTGGAATGATGTGTGTGGATGCTGAATGTCCCTGTTACACACACATATTAGCTACATGTTGGATGATGTGTGTGGATGCTGAATGTCCCTGTTGCACACACACACGTTAGCTACATGTTGGATGATGTGTGTGGATGCTGAATGTCCCTGTTGTACACACACACATTAACTACATGTTGGATGATGTGTGTGGATGCTGAATGTCCCTGTTGCACACACACACGTTAGCTACATGTTGGATGATGTGTGTGGATGCTGAATGTCCCTGTTGTACACACGTTAGCTACATGTTGGATGATATGTGTGGATGCTGAATGTCCCTGTTGTACACACACGTTAGCTACATGTTGGATGATGTGTGTGGATGCTGAATGTCCCTGTTGTACACACGTTAGCTACATGTTGGATGATGTGTGTGGATGCTGAATGTCCCTGTTGTACACACACGTTAGCTACATGTTGGATGATGTGTGTGGATGCTGAATGTCCCTGTTGTACACACGTTAGCTACATGTTGGATGATGTGTGTGGATGCTGAATGTCCCTGTTGTACACACGTTAGCTACATGTTGGATGATGTGTGTGGATGCTGAATGTCCCTGTTGTACACACACGTTAGCTACATGTTGGATGATGTGTGTGGATGCTGAATGTCCCTGTTGTACACACGTTAGCTACATGTTGGATGATATGTGTGGATGCTGAATGTCCCTGTTGCACACACGTTAGCTACATGTTGGATGATATGTGTGGATGCTGAATGTCCCTGTTGTACACACACACGTTAGCTACATGTTGGATGATGTGTGTGGATGCTGAATGTCCCTGTTGTACACACACACATTAACTACATGTTGGATGATGTGTGTGGATGCTGAATATCCCTGTTGCACACACACACGTTAGCTACATGTTGGATGATGTGTGTGGATGCTGAATGTCCCTGTTGCACACACACGTTAGCTACATGTTGGATGATATGTGTGGATGCTGAATGTCCCTGTTGCACACACGTTAGCTACATGTTGGATGATGTGTGTGGATGGTGAATGTCCCTGTTGTACACACACGTTAGCTACATGTTGGATGATGTGTGTGGATGCTGAATGTCCCTGTTGTACACACACGTTAGCTACATGTTGGATGATGTGTGTGGATGCTGAATGTCCCTGTTGCACACACACACGTTAGCTACATGTTGGATGATGTGTGGGGATGCTGAATGTCCCTGTTGTACACACATTAGCTACATGTTGGATGATGTGTGTGGATGCTGAATGTCCCTGTTGTACACACATTAGCTACATGTTGGATGATGTGTGTGGATGCTGAATGTCCCTGTTGTACACACACGTTAGCTACATGTTGGATGATGTGTGTGGATGCTGAATGTCCCTGTTGCACACACGTTAGCTACATGTTGGATGATGTGTGTGGATGCTGAATGTCCCTGTTGTACACACACACGTTAGCTACATGTTGGATGCTGAATGTCCCTGTTGTACACACATGATAGCTACATGTTGGATGATGTGTGTGGATGCTGAATGTCCCTGTTGTACACATGTTAGCTACATGTTGGATGATGTGTGTGGATGCTGAATGTCCCTGTTGTACACACACACATTAGCTACATGTTGGATGATGTGTGTGGATGCTGAATGTCCCTGTTGTACACACACACATTAGCTACATGTTGGATGATGTGTGTGGATGCTGAATGTCCCTGTTGTACACATGTTAGCTACATGTTGGATGATGTGTGTGGATGCTGAATGTCCCTGTTGCACACACATTAGCTACATGTTGGATGATGTGTGTGGATGGTGAATGTCCCTGTTGCACACACGTTAGCTACATGTTGGATGATGTGTGTGGATGCTAAATGTCCCTGTTGTACACACATTAGCTACATGTTGGATGATGTGTGTGGATGCTGAATGTCCCTGTTGGTCACACACACATTAGCTACATGTTGGATGATGTGTGTGGATGCTGAATGTCCCTGTTGTACACACACTTTAGCTACATGTTGGATGATGTCTTGCCTGTGATCATTACAACCTTGTTTATGCTCATTTTTACCATTCCAGCAGCTGAAATTGAGGACCATGCACCTAGTGTCATGTATTGCTCACAGCATTTTTCTTCAGCCCATTTCCGTTGTCCCAGTAATAATGAAATGTGAAGAGATAAAATAAAGACTACAAAGGATAAGTGGAGCTGTCATGGCACTAGCAAATGTGTGGAAGTCACAAGAAATTAAATCTAGTACCAGACTTAGAATATTTAACTCTAAGGTCATAACAGTACTGTATGTATCAAAACATTGAGATTAAGACTGTTACTAGTAAACTGCAAATATTCATTAGTTGGTGCCTGCACAGAGGAGCGGCAGGCTGAGTGGCTAGAATGCCAGATTATCCTTTGGGAGACCCGGGTTCGAATCCTTGGTAAGGTGTGTTCTTTTCTGTCGGGGACAAAAAGAATAACCTGCACAGTTTGCGGCGACTGCACTAGCCAGGCAGCCTTAATTCCTCAGGCTCAGTACCCCACTGCCATACACCGCAAGGTACTGTATTGCCAGTAAATGACAGTTTTTTTACGGTGCCTGCACAGAATAGGACTAAAATGGTATAGCAGAATCACTGATGCAGAACTTATGGAGAGAACTAGCCCAATTCCAGCAAACCATGTTGTGGGGAAAGACGCTGGTGCTGATTGCAGAACCCTGTTAATTACATAACTAGAAAGTCCTTTCTCCTGAAGCCACGGGGCACATGAAATAGAGGGAGAGCTAAAAAGACACGGAGAAGAGAATTAGAGCCAGAGAACAAACAAACAAACTTTATTTTAAAAGGGTAACAAATTGGGCACGCAGGCCCGTCTTACATTCGGCCCTTTCAATCACTCATCTTTCATTCATCAAATGTGCATGTTAATTTACATAGGGGGAAAAACATTGTCAAATGGATTTTGTAAGCATAAACAATGCATATTACGCATGATACATTCACATGGGAAACAAAAAACCCAAAAAAACATTGTCAAATGAAAGTTGTAAACATAAAAGTGCATATTGCAATGTTGTGAGAGACATCCCCCATCCACTCTCACATCCCGCAGCCACCCACACCTCCCCCACCCACCACACCTCCCCTACCCACCCACACATACCTCCACGCACTCACACAGACCCAGGCAAACATACACGCCGCCACCCACCCACTGATCCCCCACCCACACACATTTCCTCACCCACACACACATCCTCCACCCATCCCATAACCGACATGCACACACAAACCCACATATTCTCCACCACCCACCCACACACCCGCAACCACCCAGTAATACACACATCACAAAACCATACACACATACCCCAGCCAACCCACACATCCCGCACCTATCCACACACACATCTCACACCCTCACAATTTTCCCCACCCACCCACACACACATCAGCCAACCTACACCCACTCACCCACCCAATATCCACCACCTCTCAACTACACATCCCCCACCTATACACACACCCCTACCCATAAACACATCTCCCCACCTGCCCACACATATCCCCCACCCATAAACACCCAAAAACACACACCTCCCACCCACACACACCCCACCACCCACATAAAACCCCACATTACACATCCGCCGCTCACACACATCTTCCCACAAACACACATACACATATGAACAATATGTGAGGGAAACTACAGAAGATAGTAACAGATGGGATGGGTTGCTGTGAGCTGGTTGAGATTAACGGACAGCAGCAGAAGAAGAATGATACATGCCTTTGAAACCTGCATTTCAACTCTCTCATTCTTATGCATCTTATGACCAGAACGATAGAGCCACACTTCTTGGAGGTGACCAAAATTTCTCTTTCTAACACTTTAATTCTAAGCCGTATTGCTCACTATTAGGGTAGGATTTAGTTAATGACATTACTGGGAGTTCAAATGCTTTTCTGGTTGGGAGCGTTATGTGTAACATGTAATACCTGATCCTCATAATGCTACTGTATGCACATTAAATGTTAAACATAGCTTACAGATTGGTATATGGTATGTCAGAACACCGATCAAAAATGGGATGCTGGGAAACATCAAGAATGACATGGACAGAATGAATGTATTGGGTAATAGTGAAATGCGAATGTCAAGTATGGCATAAATATTTAGATAAACACAACAGTCGAGGAAAGGAACAAAAGAGGAGTCAGCGCAATTTTGGATCAACAAAATGCAATAATAGTTGAAGGGTTCTGTACAAAATATGATAGAGTGCTATTAAATATCTCACTGTGTTTACTGTGTGAGGGGAAAAGGTCATGAAACGTTACAAATGCCTGTCACACACCTCTCTTGACATTTTGTTATGACTTGCTTCATCTGTACAGTTCCATCTTGTTTCCAATATATGACATCACTGACCCATAGCAGAAAACTGCTTCGGCAGAATTTTTTTACAATAAAAATCAGTGCATAATGTGAAGCTGACAATTTCAGGGTGGTAGAAGTACTGCTTAAACAAGGTGCTGATCCAAATAGTCTAGATGAGTTCTCTACTGTTGCCAACAAGGCCAAAGAGAAGCAGATGAACAACTTGCATGGTGGGTAATTAAGATGTGATTGTTTTTCTTGTTTTGTGGTTGTTTCTGTTTCAGATATAGTTTCATAAGCTAGGCCTACCTGTTAACACTTTGCTGCATTTTAATTCATTAAATACCACAAGCTGCTAGCATAACAAATGTTATGCACTTGGAAAAAGAGGTGAAAAACAAAATAACAGTAATGCATCCTTGTTTAAATATAGTAAACATTGTGTTGGCGATTGACAAACCACAGCTTAAATTATTGATACAGCTCAAGAAGAGTAAACTAATTGTGCAAAAGTATGTTTTAATCTGCTAATTAATAACTTAGATTTTCAGTTTATAATGTCATTTCAGAATAAATAATATTTATATATACAGTCTTGCCGAGCTGTTTATGAATCTACTTTGTCTGCAGTATTGCTTACAAGAGAGGAGGAGTTCTCAGACCGCCTGAGCAACCGGGCAAACTTCCAGAACTGTACTCCCCTCCATTATGCTGTTCTTGTCAATGATCTAGAGTCAGTGAAACTTCTCCTCGAAGCAGGTCAGTTCAGTGGAAAGTGTTTCTCTTACTTTAAAACTGGTTTCCACAGTGAAGATAAATTAGAAATTACAGATCAGTAAATGTGGAAGAGGAACAAGAGATCACATTATCAACATGTGTTTAATAATAGAGAAGTGCAGAGAATTTAATGTAAACCTATTCTCATGTTATGTGGATTATTCAAAGGTATTTGATTGTGTACAACATCAGAAACTTTGGGAAATCATGAGGAATATGGGCTTTCCATCACATATAGTACAACTCATCAAAATAGCTCTATCTAGACCAACAAGCAACGGTTAGAATAGATGGCGAGACATCAGATTGGTTTGACATCAAGCAATTAGCCCGTCAGGGCTGTGTGCTGTCCCCCTATTTGTTTAACCTGTGTGCCAAAAAACATAATGAGAAATGTCAGAGATGATATAAACAGGGAGCTATATGGTGCCCTAAATATCGGTGGTCATGACATACCAGAGATTCGATATGCTGATGATACAGTATTGTTATCCACAACACAGAATGGTATAGAAAAATTGATAACCTCACCCCAATTGAATAGTGAAAATTACAACTAATATCTTGTCATAGCAAAAACAAAGATAATGCATACAGACATGACTACTTTGGAGAAATAAATATATGTTAATGAGGACAAATTGGAGGTGGTGGAAAATTTTGAATATCTTGGGTCATTGATTACCAACAATGGTGACACAATGAAAGAAGTTAAAAGATCAATTGCTCTTCAAAGACTAAAACAACTGAATAAATTGTGGTGAGGGACAGATAGAACTACAAAAATTAGATATTTAAGAGCATGCATCTTTCCCATTGCAACATACGCCTGTTAGACCTGGACACTTACTAAACAAGCTCAACAGTGCATACATGCCTTTGAATATAAATGTAGATGAGTTCTAAGAATATCTTGGATAAAGAAAACCATACTTCAAGAGATGAATATTGAAGAAGATTGGCTATTAAAGATGATAAAAAAAGAAAAAGAAAATTGAAATATTCTGGTCACTTGAAATGTCATGAAAGTTTGGAGAGAACAATAATGGAGGGATATTTGCCTGGGAAGAGAGGAATAGAAAGGCCAAAGAGTAGATGGGTGCAAGATGTGGCAGATGATCTCCAGATGGGTGTATCAGACGCGGGACATCTTGCTTGTGATCGAGAAGTTTTCCGGAAGGTTGTTATGAGAGCGAGGTTCTGCAAAGGACATGCTACTAAATGAATGAATGAATGAAAATGTGGTCATTTGCAGTAATCATGTAGACAGTAATGTAGACACGGATGGGGGAATAGATATTAAAATAAGAATACAAGAGGAGCTGTTATTTCCGAAGTAAAGAAAAATGAAACCTAGTTTCAAACGTTGAATATTTAACTCTAGCAATGAATCAGTACAGCTGCATGGATCAGGATCATGAAGAACATTACAACAGATACCAATAAACTACTAACATTGCTGAACTAGTGCCTGCAGGATAGAAGAACTAAGACAGTATGACAGAGTCACTAATGTGGCAGTTAGGGAGAGAAGCAGGCAGATTCCAGCAAGTCCAGAGGTGAGGAGAAGAAGCTGGTGCTGGATAGAACACACAGTGAGAACACCTGGTAATAGTTGAACTAGAAAGTCCTTTCTCTGGAAGCCCCAGGGCAAACACAATAGAGGGAGACCGAAAACACACGGAGAACAGAATTAGAGCCAGAGATGAATAATATGGAGGAGTTGCATAGATGAATAATATGGGGGAGATTCAGAGATGAATAATATGGGGAGTTGCAGAGATGAATAATATGGGGGGGGGGGGGGGGGGGGGTTAGTTGCAGGAGATAGCAAAAGATCGGATGGCTTGGTTTGAGTTACTGGATGGCTTATGATGCAATCAGTGATAAACAGAAGAGAAATACTATACAGTGATTACCAAGCATGCATTAAATTATATACTTTTCAAAATATAAAATGAAAGATGAGTTTTGTGTGGTTAATTATTTATTTGTTAAATGTTACATTTAATTCTGATTTATAACATCGTCCTCGAATAATTTAACTATCAACAATGAAATATTTGCTAAGCATCCAGGCTTTTGAATGCAAGTATTACAGAATAGTTCTGTGCAACCCACAGAGAGGTCATAAATTGAATATCTCAGTGAGAGGATGGATAAATATACAAGCAGGCTATTAAGAAGCACTCAAGTCTCTAGTGAGATGTTCCTAGCTGACCTGACTTGGACATTTAATGCTCCATAATTCCTTGTAGATAATTTTCCTACAGGGAACAGTTTGGGGTATGTGGCGAAGCATCATGCAGTAGAAATCTTGGAATGATATCATGAATGAGTGGTCAGACTGTGGTACAGCTACACTTTTATAGAGTGCTGTTGGTAGGGATCACTGGAAGATCTTGAGTACTAGTACGTCCATCATGCTATTCCTACAACGACCCATTAGTGAGATATAAGAAGAAATGACGTTATATCACTGATGTAAAGAATACACTTGTTGTGCAGAGATCCAGATATGTGCATATACACAGACTTGTGGAAATATCCACACCTATATATATATACTTTTCTATCAATGAATAATTACTGTTCATTTTTTAAAATTAACATTTAAAAATATCAATAACTGCTTATAATTTTGGTCATTGAATACTAAGACAAACTGTTCAGTACCCTATATTACAATCCCTCCATGTAATCTCCTCTTATTGCATGGCTTACATGTAAACAATATTGCAGTTTATCCCCACTTGCTCCAACTTACCCCTTTTTATAGCCATTTGTATTCTAGTGACTGAAATTGTAAACATGTTTTGCTCATCACATGCATCTTGGACAGTTGATATTGTGTGGGGTAAGCAATTACCAACACCACAGTTGACTTTGTGGTGTAAGCAATTACCATCACCACACACCTTTAAATTACTGATATTATTTTTAAAACATCCAATTCCAGGTTCAGATCCTACTATTGAAAATGCGCTGGGTCACCGAGCTGTTGAGTATTCTCGAGATGGAGAAGCCAAGAGCCTCATTGAAGTCTACACAAAAAAGGTGAGCTGCAGAAACTTGTTAATTGATATCAGATTTTCAGTATTACCAAATCTGTCAGATCTAGATTCAGATTACCATTTTCATCAGTGCAGGATTTACGTATAAGCTACACAAGCTATAGATTGGGGCCCCCAAGAAAGTGGGGGACCAAAAAATATTGTCCGAGTGAGCAGTTTGTCACTGACATAGAATATCTGGACTTATAAAGGGCCCCATATTTTAAATAGCTTAGGGCCTTATCAAGTCTAAATCCAGCCCTGCATTTGCTGATAAGTACAGTTTAGCGGAAACTCAAGAGATAACAACATCTTGTAAACATAGAAATCAATACAGTATAGGATAACATAGATGAGAAACATGAAGAACAGCTAAAACAGTTATCAATAAACTGCAAACTCATTAACTTTTCTTCTTCTTCTTCTTCAGCGTTCCGAACCATTGAGGTTCTTTGCTGCAAATACAATCCGTCTCCATTCGTCTCTCTGGTGGACCTTCTCTTGCCAGTCGTTGATTCCAAGTGCTTGTAGGTCTGTACATGTATTATCTCTCCACCGCCTTCTTGGTCTACCTCGGGGTCTACAGTCATTTATTTCCTGAGTGTAAGCGAGTTTTGTTTCCCTATTATCTTCCATTCTTTCTATATGCCCCAGCCATTGTAGTCTATTAGCCTTCATGATACCAGTGATTAGCGGGGACTTAAACAGATCATAAATGTCTTTGTTACTTCTTCTTTTCCACTCTCCACTTTGTGTATCCCTAATGGAAATAACTAGTTTCAAGTGAATCAAGATAATGAGGAAAAGACAGTGGCACTGGATAGAACACACACTGAGACAATCTGATAATAGTACAAGAGTGAGTCAATAAGTAAGTCACACAGTTCTGTGGGATTGCAGGCAAAAGTAGTTGGTGCTTTCCACAAGTGTCATTAGGTGACAGCAACATCAACCTTTATTTTCCCGTTCGTCTGGTGGCGGTAGGTGTCTCATGCGCATGCGAAGCGCATAAACAAAATGGCGACTGTACTTATAGAGTGTACAACCAAAGCGCAACATGCTGTTGTGCTTTTTTATTGTGGGCAAAAGGACTGCCTGCAAAGGACATTCATAAGGAAATGCTTCCTGTTTATGCTGACAAATGTTTGTCCTGTAAAGCGGTGCATAGCTGCGTAGAAAAGTTTTCTCAAGGACGCTCTAAAATTGTTGATGAAATCCGATCTGGTCGTCCTGTTGAGATTGCAACAGAAGCATCCATGCAGTGGGTGGAGGAGATGATTAGAGGTGGCAGGCGAGTAACGTACACCTTACAGCCCCGACTTAGCCCCTAGCGATTTCCACCTTTTTGGTCCACATAAAACCCACCTTGGCGGGAGACATTTCGCGAATGATGCCAAAGTTGAATGTGGAATTAAAACGTGGTTTAGAAAACCGAGCACGCAGTTCTATGCAGCCGATTTGGGAGGACTGATAAAACGATGGGATAAGTGCATCAATATTTGTAGAAATTATGTTGAGAAATAAAGGGACAATGTATATATACAAATAAACTAGTTTCAAGGTGTTATCATATTTAGTTATTTTTCTACAGCCATTTGTGACTTACTTATTGACTTCCCTTCATATAATTAGGGAGTTCTTCCTCTGGAACCCACAGGACACGAGAAATAGAGGGAGACCTAAAAACACAGGGATCAGAGAATTAGAGACAGCCATGGATAATTTGTGCAGGCTTGGGGGGAGCTGCGGGAGGTGGCAACAGATAGGAGGGCTTGGACTGAGTTGATCAGAGAATTAGAGACAACCATGGATAATTTGTGCAGGCATGGAGGGGGCTGCAGACATGGAGGGGGCTGCAGGCATGGGGGGGGGGGGGGGGCTGCAGGAGTTGGAAACAGATAGTAGGGCTTGTAATGTGTTGGTTGAGGGACTTAACTCCTGTCATACTCTTCGCTGGCTGTTGAACGAGGGGGCAAAGCACGTATGGGAATGTCCTGAGTGCAGTGATGTCGGTTCTTAACTCAATTCAACGCAACTCAACTACTCCTGTCCGGGATTAAAGGCAGAAGAAGCAGGTGAAGAAATTTGTTATCCTTGGGTTTTTTTCTGCTTGTGATGTGTTGTCCTCATGACTACACAACCAGTGTTAAACATACAGATAGTTGTACATGTCATGTAGACCTGCTGTCTAGCAAGTAGGCCGGAGAGAGTTGAAGGTTAAACATACAGATAGTTGTACATGTCATGTAGACCTGCTGTCTAGCAAGTAGGCCGGAGAGAGTTGAAGGTTAAACATACAGATAGTTGTACATGTCATGCAGATCTGCTGTCTAGCAAGTAGGCCGGAGAGAGTCGAAGGTTAAACATACAGATAGTTGTACATGTCATGCAGATCTGCTGTCTAGCAAGTAGGCCGGAGAGAGTCGAAGGTTAAACATACAGATAGTTGTACATGTGATGCAGATCTGCTGTCTAGCAAGTAGGCCGGAGAGAGTCGAAGGTTAAACATACAGATAGTTGTACATGTCATGCAGATCTGCTGTCTAGCAAGTAGGCCGGAGAGAGTCGAAGGTTAAACATACAGATAGTTTTACATGTCATGCAGATCTGCTGTCTAGCAAGTAGGCCGGAGAGAGTCGAAGGTTAAACATACAGATAGTTGTACATGTGATGCAGACCTGCTGTCTAGCAAGTAGGCCGGAGAGAGTCGAAGGTTAAACATACAGATAGTTGTACATGTCATACAGATCTGCTGTCTAGCAAGTAGGCCGGAGAGAGTCGAAGGTTAAACATACAGATAGTTTTACATGTCATGCAGATCTGCTGTCTAGCAAGTAGGCCGGAGAGAGTCGAAGGTTAAACATACAGATAGTTTTACATGTCATGCAGATCTGCTGTCTAGCAAGTAGGCCGGAGAGAGTCGAAGGTTAAACATACAGATAGTTGTACATGTCATGCAGATCTGCTGTCTAGCAAGTAGGCCGGAGAGAGTCGAAGGTTAAACATACAGATAGTTTTACATGTCATGCAGATCTGCTGTCTAGCAAGTAGGCCGGAGAGAGTCGAAGGTTAAACATACAGATAGTTGTACATGTCATGCAGATCTGCTGTCTAGCAAATAGGCCGGAGAGAGTCGAAGGTTAAACATACAGATAGTTGTACATGTGATGCAGACCTGCTGTCTAGCAAGTAGGCCGGAGAGAGTCGAAGGTTAAACATACAGATAGTTTTACATGTGATGCAGATCTGCTGTCTAGCAAGTAGGCCGGAGAGAGTCGAAGGTTAAACATACAGATAGTTTTACATGTGATGCAGATCTGCTGTCTAGCAAGTAGGCCGGAGAGAGTCGAAGGTTAAACATACAGATAGTTTTACATGTCATGCAGATTTGCTGTCTAGCAAGTAGGCCGGAGAGAGTCGAAGGTTAAACATACAGATAGTTTTACATGTCATGCAGATCTGCTGTCTAGCAAGTAGGCCGGAGAGAGTCGAAGGTTAAACATACAGATAGTTTTACATGTGATGCAGATCTGCTGTCTAGCAAGTAGGCCGGAGAGAGTCGAAGGTTAAACATACAGATAGTTTTACATGTGATGCAGACCTGCTGTCTAGCAAGTAGGCCGGAGAGAGTCGAAGGTTAAACATACAGATAGTTGTACATGTGATGCAGACCTGCTGTCTAGCAAGTAGGCCGGAGAGAGTCGAAGGTTAAACATACAGATAGTTTTACATGTCATGCAGATCTGTTGTCTAGCAAGTAGGCCGGAAAGAGTCAAAGGTTAAACATGACAAACCTGATGATTATGTCTGTTGATGGTGGACTTACTGAGCCACTGACCTGGTGAAGAAATGTAACACCATTCACTTTATGATTACTTTTGTTTTCTGACCAGATTTGTGTTTCCTATGTGTATATGTCTAGTCGTGTATTGCTTTGTGTACCTGAAACAGTCCACCAGTGTGTAAACATTTGAAATCTCTATCTTCCTATAATCAGTTTGTTGAAAAGAAAAATGAGGAGGAAGCGGATGAGAGAAGGAGGTTTCCTCTAGAACTGCGGTTAAAAGAAAATATCATTGGACAAGAGGCAGCAATCAACACAGTGGCAGCAGGTAGAGTAGTCATGTCGTGAATGAAGTATGCGAGTTGTATTATCACAGTGATACAGAATGCATGTCAGTTATATGGGTTAATGATAAGAATTCAGTTTATTCAATCAAAATTAAATCAAGCCCTGTATTCTCTTCCCCCCCCCCCCCCAATTAGGGCATATGCCCTCAGTAAACTCTGTCCAAGCCATCCTGTCTTTGGCTACCTCATGCAGCTCCTTCAATGCCTTCTCTATATTATTCATTCCTGTTTCCCATTCTCTTCTCTGTGTGTTTTAGATCTTTCTCTATTTTGTTTGCTCTGTGGATTCCAGACAAAGACATTTCTAGTTTAGAATCTTTCACAAAGTCCTTTAAATCCATCATGTGCCATGCCGATAAGCGTGGGTGGTCATGTTCTGTCATCTCACTTGATCACCAGAGTTGTGGATCAGCTCCGTGTTCCTGTCTTGACCATGCCACATGGCCAAGCCATCCAGGTATTTACTTCTCGGTCTTCCCCTTGTTCTCTTCCTTTCGATCTTGCTTGTTGTCACCAAGTTCTCCAAGTCATTTCTTCTCATAACATGCCCAAAAAATTTGACTGTCTACGTCTAATGACTCTAATCAGTTTACGATCTTCATTTGTTTCTTGGAGGACTTCTTCATTTATTTTTCTGTCTTTCCATTCTTTGCATTTTCCTCAGAAACCACATTTTCACAGCCATCAACTGTTTTTCAGCTTGACTGCTCATTGTCCACGCTTAACATCCATACAAAAGTACAGGTTCTATGTAGAACTTCAACACTCTTTTTCTCGTTTCAATTGATATCTTTTTATTGGTCAGTATGTTTTTCATCTTGCAAAAGGCTACCTTCGCAATGGCAGTTCTTGTTCTAATCTCTTCAAGGCATCTCCCATCAGATGTTATGACTGTTCCGAGATAAATGTACCGATTCACTTGCTTAAGAATATGCCCATTTACTTGTATATCACAATGTGGTATTTCCTTCTTCCCAGTGACGACCATAAACTGTGTCTTCTTACTATTCAATTCTAACCCTAGTTGTTCACTGTGTGCAACAACTGCATCTACTAAATTTTGCAGGTCCGGTCCTGTTCATTGTCTGCAATCAAGACTGTATCATCTGCATATCTAATGTTATTGATGTATCATCCCCTAATGTTGATTCCTTCCATATCTTCTATATTTCTGAAAATATTTTCACTGTACAGGGACACAAGATCTGGAGACATTACACATCCCTGTCTCACGCCTCTTTTAATAGGCTGATATTGACCTACATCATTATCAATTCTGATGGCAGCTTGTTGTTTCTAATATGTTGTTTTACAAGTCTAAGGTCTTTTCCATCAGTTTGTAGATCTTCAAGCATCCTTATTATGTCGACATGTCTCACTTTATCAAAAGCCTTTGTGTGGTCAATAAAGCAAAGATATAGATCTCTGTTTACTTCTATAGAATGTTCAATTACTGTTCTCAGTATATACACAGCATTTACTGTGCCCTTGCCTTCTACAAACCCACTTTGTTCTTCTCCTATTTCGGGTTGTATTTTGTATTATTACACTCTTAGCATGATAATTCTCAGCAAAATCTTTGTGATGTGGCTCATTATACTAATTCCTTTAAATCAGAATAGCTATAATCTAAAATTGTCTTGCCTCATGTTAGTGACCACCAACTGTCTTGGTCCGTGGTCATTTATTGGATATTTATGACTAACTTCTATACATTAAGGCCACTCGATCATACACCACTCTCCTTGCTACCCAAGTAGCAAGACAAGCTCGTGCTTAGGAAAGCATTGTTACAAAATTTACAATATTTGTGGATTGATACATAATACAGCATGGGGCTTGCATGGAAGCTACCTTGTTTTTACAACTGTTTAAGTTGTAAACTTAACTTTAAACCACTTTACTGGAAATTCCTGCAACTAGCATTGTAGTAATTCATTTTGATATAATATAATGTCTGAAGGGAATACATATGTCAGCAATAGTATACAGGAAGGACAAAATCTTTATAAAAGGGCACAACTTGTTGCTGGCAAGAGCAAGATCCCTGCATTACAAGCTTATTAGTGAGCATTTTCTGAGAAAATAACTAAAACATCTCATCAATTATCATACTGTTAAACATGACTAATACTTAGAATTGATACTTTTAGAAATTGTTGTGTTTATGTTGAATTTATTATTTTGTGTTTTCTCAATATAAGAAGGCTTATGATGAAAATATGAGCTTTCATTATATTCTTTAATAAAGTAATATGTTTTTGTCTTACTGGTGGGTGATATTGCATTTGTCTTTAGCAATACGGCGAAAACAGAATGGTTGGTATGATGAAGATCATCCCCTTGTGTTTCTCTTTTTGGGCTCCTCTGGAATAGGTAAGATCTTGTGTTATTACGTCTACAATCTGTGTTCAGTTTATTGAGAGTTGACATTATTTAACTGTGTGTGGTTTGTCTGAGACTGGTTTGCAATTTGTGATTCAGAAACCAATATTTAGATGATGAATTATCTGCTTCCTTCCACCACCCATTTCCTAAAGGCTGTTGTGGTGGGTTTATGTGCACATGCACACATAATACTTCACTCTGTATGACTTGTAATTTGTCAGCATTTTCATCAGGGCTTTCACACTGCATTTATGAATATTATCTGTCCAGTACATTTGTAGCCTTTCTGATTTTCTTTTTCCTTGAAACTATTGCATTAAATATAGTGTTTTAATTGTGCAACAGCCGGTAGCCATTGTTCCCAACATGCAGGTCACTGTACAGAACAGATGTAAAAGCATTCCACGCGAATTTCACAGCTCACAGTGTCACCCACGCACTCACTCAGTAGCAGGGTGACGGAACCATGTACTACTAGTCCAACATGAGGAAAATGTGATTGCAAACCGTAGCTGCAAGCATAAAAATGCCACAGGCCTTAACAGTTCAACGCCTAACCGCCATGTTGGCGACCGGAAGTCCGCTGAAGCTGCGGAGTTCGTGCTTTATGCTACGCTTTCGGTGGGTCGCCATGCGGTAAATGACCAAGCCATGTGAGAAAACTCAGGTCAATGAGGTCTTTCTGGTGACTGCTGAGTCCATCGACGATGAACTGTGGTTTTCGTGGATTAATTTTGTGTTGGCATTCTGGCGGCAGCATTATGCACAGTGTACCCGTGTGGGCTGTTGGATTGTCGATACTCCTGTCTATTCCACTTTTCACATTGGACAGTGGGGAACATTTTGTGTGATGTTCACTGGCACAGGAATGGAGCATAATGGGGACGACCCGTTGCCATGAAGTTGGAACCTCGACTAACTAATAATGTTTTAATTTCATACATGGCTATATTATGGAGATCTGTAACATTTCAGAAGTCTCTGTGAGATCCTACAATCTTTGCTGATATTCTTCACACTGACATTGAGATCTGCCACTCCAAGCATATGTCTGAAGCAGCTCTTTATGCACAGTTGAATTTAAAGTCCTCATTTGCTTCTCTATTAATAAATTTAAAAATATGAAAAATTAATTTGTATTATGTTGACGTCATAGCCTTGTATCATTTGTGTAGACAGGAGTTGTATCTGCCAGTAAAATATGTGTTGCGAGTGAAAATCAGAATCTGTAACTGTGTAACGAATGTGCTTGCTTGCTGTTTTCCTCTACCTCAGGCATAGACATACAAGGAAGCTGTTGACAGAACATTTGTAGTTAAACCTACATTATTCAAAAGGTTTCCATAGAATTTAATGAACTAACATGTTTATACTTTTGCAAGATACTGAAGTCAGGCAGATTAATCAAGACTATAGAATAATAATCATAATTTTGTACAAATAATAATTCTATAGATTTTAAAACTACCAGATGTGTGTGTCTTTCCAAACAGGAAAAACTGAGCTGGCCAAACAAGTGTCTCATTACATGCATAAAGATAAGAAAGAAGTAGGAATCTATGTTGTGACTTGTTAGTGTATTGTAAGTGATATAGTTAACACACTTCACAAATGTACAAGCAGAAGACAAGTACAATAGTTTGTTGTCCTGGAGCATGCACTTACTGAGAGTGAAATGTTATTTATGTTCACTTTGTACTGATCTTAGTTCAGCTATGATGGTGTTATTCTTTAGCTCCACCATATGTTCTCAACTAATTACTTAACTGGGACACATCTGAAATACGGAACAACTACAGTAAATTTGTACTGATGAAATAAATAAGTCAAGTGTTATAAAAACACAAAGAGTATACATACAGCACACATTTTTGGGTTTTCATCATAAAATATTTCACATCAGATTTGTTGGAGAGTGTAAAATAATCACTAAATTACCAATCACCATCTGTCTTGGAGAAAGTCAAGTAAATCTCGGTCAGATGTATAATTTAATTATATGCCCTTTTAATGAAATATCTTTCATGAA
This sequence comes from Cepaea hortensis, assembly GCA_963921405.1. Classification (NCBI taxonomy): domain Eukaryota; kingdom Metazoa; phylum Mollusca; class Gastropoda; order Stylommatophora; family Helicidae; genus Cepaea; species Cepaea hortensis. The sequence continues at coordinate 119,307,971 of OY992879.1, forward strand.
ATGTTAATTACTATTTTGTGTTTAAAATATATGTTTACCAACCTCTGGTGTATGTTTAATTTGCAGGCTTTCATTCGCATTGACATGTCTGAGTACCAAGAGAAGCATGAGGTGAGTGTCACATGTTTTGCAAGTGAATGAGTTTGAGCAGTTGTTTGACTAGAAGCTTCTTGACCTCAGCTGTCTATTCATCATACTGTATGAACCAAAACTTGAAGAAGAGAAATAGAATGTTTAGAAAGTTCAACATCTTAAATTGCTTTTATAGAGTGGGAAGATTAAAATGAGATGACAGATTCAGCTTGTATAAATAATGAATGTATTTACAAGATAATTAATTGTCTATGTGGTACCTTTGTCATGATGTCCCAGGACATGTACAATATTGAATCCTTGTTACTATGAAATAATAAAGGATTAGTTAGGGCTAGTGTGGGAGAATTGGACAGATATTTAGATGTGCGTCTTGTCACGTGATAGACACATCTTAAAGGATTATAATGTAATTGATTAACTTAGGAATGTTTTAGTTTCTGTTCAATAGTTAAGTTAAATGCATCTGCAATACTGAAATTTATTTTGAAACACACTGCATAAAGGTAAAGTGCTTTTCTGTGCTGACAGCACGCCTTATATAATGCCATCATTTACATTAAATTAATTTTGGGTGTCCTTTTGTGCCATCAATATAGGAAGCTAGTTTTGCAATACTTGCAAAATGGTTATGCCATCTGCCCTACACTTTGAAGCTTTGAGTTCATTCCCCAAACTGCATCATTAGAACCACAAATGCAAATTTCCCGGAGACTCCAGGAGGTTATCACTTCAGCCACTGAGTTTGTGTTTTTTGTAATGCTCTCGGTAAGTGGCCAACCAGACTGCAAAGAGAGATCGTGCCAAATGGGGTAAAGCCCAGTGCAGTGAAGTCGACCATCTTGTCTTTGGCACTTTTAGAGAAGATAGAGGAATGTAAATGATTATTATGGGATTGAATGTAGCATGGGGACTTTAATACATTAGACGTCAGTTGTATTAACTTCTTGCTCTTGTTGAATTACCAAGTTTCCTGATCCCTTGGTCTGTGACACCGAAATTCACCTCATTCTTTGTCCAGACACTCCAAAACATACTCTTATCTGACCTGCTTGTGGGATTGTTCACCTGGAACTATGATACTGAATCTCTGGGGTGTTGAAAACACTACTGTGTTAACCACTGTTTCATACCCTCTGATGTGAGGAAAGCACACATTTTACAAGTTCATTCATTCAGTAGGATGTCCTTTGCAGAACCTCGCTCCCATAACAAACTTCCGGAAAACCTCTCTATCATAAGCAAGATGTTCCGCGTCTGATACACCCATCTGGAGATCATCCGCCACATCCTGCACCCATCTTCTCTTTGGCCTTCCTCTTCCTCTCTTCCCAGGCATATACCCTTCCATTATTGTTCTCTCCAAACTTTCGTGATGTTTCAAGTGACCAAAATATTTCAATTTTCTTTGTTTTATCATCTTTAATAGCCAACCTTCTTCAATATTCAACTCTTGAAGTATGGATGCATTTGTTCTTTTCTTTACCAAGGATATTCTTAGACTTAGAACTCGCCTATAACATTTATATTCAAAGGCGTTTATGCACTGTTCAGCTTGTTTAGTAAGTGTCCATGTCTCACAGGCGTATGTTGCAATGGGAAAGATGCATGCTTTTAAAAATCTAATTTTTGTAGTTCTGTCTGTCCCACTCCATAATTTATTCAGCTGTTTTAGTCTTTGAAGAGCAATGGATAGTCGCCGTTTAATTTCTTTCATTGTGTCACCATTGTTGGTAATCAATGACCCAAGATATTCAAAATTTTCCACCACCTCCAATTTTCCCCCATTATTTTATTAGTAGCATGTGCAATTTTTGACATATGACATATTTTGACAGGCATGAGGCAGTGACTCTCTGCATGTGGCTTTTATTTCATTAATTTGTTAGTGTGTAGAGTTAACATAACTGAATGCTTATCTTTTCATTGGGGAATCTGTTTTTCTTGTATAAATTAAAATGTAAGGATCCTCTCGACACACCTTGAGGCATATAGGGCTAGCCCCATGTTAGTATAGACCAATCGGTGTGTGATGTAGTCAGTATCACACTGGCTGCCTTTACTTCCTAAGAAATTTCCAGGTACCATTTTTTGACCGAGTTGACCCAGGAGCCCAGGTCAATATAAACAACCTGCCTTGATGTGAATTCGAACTCATGCCCACCTGGCTGGCAGGCCAGCATGCTAACCACAGTGCTACCACAGCTTCCACTATTCATTTATACAAGTCATTAATTATTGGTGATGCTGTTTGTATTATTTGTTATAATGCATTGCATTAAAATCTCTTTTCCCACATGACACTTGCTTGAGAAGTCTTCACGCACAGTTGAAGTCAAATAAGACTTATGTTGACAATACTAATGTGGTAGTTTATAATCTCATCCTGGGGAGAGTTCTGTTGTCTGAGATGTCTGTGTTGTTGCCAGGTTGCCAAGTTCATTGGATCCCCTCCTGGATATGTAGGTCATGATGAAGGAGGTCAGCTGACCAAAGCTTTGACCAAGTGTTCCAATGCTGTGGTTTTGTTTGATGAAGTGGACAAGGCTCACCCTGATGTGCTGACCATTATGTTACAACTTTTTGATGAGGTCAGAATGCCTCTTGCATTTTTGAGAATTTAATTATAATTGTTCTTTAGCCATGGTTGTATGGCTGTGAAAGCTGCTTGCATTCTTACAGTTAAATATGATTATTCTTTACCTGGATTATAGCAGGTCTTGAAAATTGTCAGCCAAGTGTGTACTTTTTAAATTTCGTATACTTTTAATTCTTAAAGGCATTAAGAAATTCTCAATAACTTTTGCTACCAGAATGTTCTCTCTCTTTGAGAGTTCATATAGTGCTAGAGCAGTGGTTCTTAACCGGTGGGGACCCCCCCCCCCCCCCCCCCCCCAGGGGGGATTTTTAGGGTTTCCAGGGTGGGAAAAGATTATTTCAAGATCCCGTTAATACAAGAACCGATTACTTGATATTGTTTTTTCCTTCATACTTTACGGTTCTGTACGTCTCACCCTTCTAAAATTCATTTTATAAAGTAAGTAGACACACAAATCACGTTTTATGTGGATGTCTAGACTTGTTTTAGTATATGCTATTTAATTTAGCTTCCATTATTGCATAGGGGGGGGGGGGGGGTCTAGGTAGGAAATACGAGTGGGGGGGGGGGAAGAATGACGTTCTGAAAATATGATGAAGGGGGGCATGGGCCAAATTTTTAGGTAGGAAATAGGAAAGGGTGGGGGGGGGGGGGATGACGTTCTGAAAATATGGTGAAGGGGGGCACGGGCCAAAAAAGGTTGAGAACCACTGTGCTAGAGCTTCAGTCCAATATATCTCAGTGTTTTTACTATAGTATATTTATACAGCTGGTGGGAAGGGATTACGAACATGATTTACAATCCTGCATGCCACGTTTGGAACGTAGCTGCAGGCGATTTGGAAGCAGACCGCTTGGCACTGGTTTTCATACAGTGATATGAGCATCAGTCATTCAGAAAGCAATGGCAGACTACTGAACTTAAACCTGCTTAGTATATCACAAACAGCCATCTTTATGATCCCCGAATGACAGGATTCTGTGGAAGGTGATTCCCAGGTACCTCAGTTTACTCTCCCTCCCTCCCTCCCTCCCTTCCTCCCTCCCTCCTTCTCTCTCTCTCTCTCAACATTTCTGCTATTTATTGTAAGACTTGGGACATCAGCTTTAACAATCCTATTGTCCAGAGAGCACCATAACACAGACGCCTTATCTGGGTTAATGATACCACCCATCTCTGTACACCAGTCTATCACTTTGTTTGCTGTCTCCTGTAACTCTTGTGCTATTTGCATCCTGTCTCTCCCCTGCTTAAACGCAAGGACACCATTTGTAAATGTCAGTATCCTTCCAACCCTTGTTTGTGTAAGTACTTTGTTTTCATTACTCATCACTTACCAAGGCACTGATCATATTTTCATTGGTTACTCCACAAAGCCATGGTAACATGGTGGTTAGTGTGCTTGTTCAATACTCAGCAGTGGCAGGATTCTTTCTTCCAGCCAGTATGGGTCTAGGGTTGACCCAGCTTCATAACATAGATACCAGACAATTTTTCTGAATATTCCAGGAACTGGCCACCTGATCTCATTATGTCACGACCTAGATTATGTGAAGAATTAACACTTTACACCCAACGGCATCATCTCTCTTGGAACTAACCTTTGACCCTAATAGTGTTGGCCTGCTTTATCTTGCCATGTTCTTGTCCATAACATAGGTGGTCAGTGGGGCACAGGCACTCCCTACACTCTGTGTGACATTTTTGTTCTTGTCTTTTCTGTCGTGCGCACGCGCGCGCGTGCATGCGTGTGTTGTGTGTGGGTGGGTGGGGGAGGAGAGATAGAGAGAGAGAGACAATATTCTAGTATGTACACTGTGAAATAGCCCAGTTTATTTAACTCCATTCCCACATCTTTAAATTGTGTATGTTTGTACAATTGTAAAGAGGTTTTAGCATGCCTCCATCCACTTCTTTATATTATCTAAAGAATGTGACAAGAAAAACCAGCAATATCTCATTTGTTAGCTATCCATATGTAAAGTAAAATCAAGATTTTGTTAGGCCCCTGGTGGAACTGACAACTGAGATTTGTTCTTATTCCTAGAATGTGTCTGAAGCATTTAATCTCCATTGCTTGAATTTGCTTGGTATAGAATGAGCTAATTACAAATAAAAACACCTTGTTGAAATATAAAGATAAAGAAGATTTAACTTTTTCAAAGCCATGTTACCAGGGATTGTCCACTAAATTTGTAGTAAGCAGTTGATTTTTGTCATCTTCAGGGACGTCTAACTGATGGCAAGGGCAAAACAGTAGAGTGCAAGGATGCTTTATTCATCATGACTTCCAATTTGGCAAGTGAAGAAATTGCAGAACATGCAATGCAGCTGAGACAAGAAGCAACTAGAATGACAAGAATGAGAGGAGCAGATAGCCTAGGTTTGCATTTTCAACTTTTTTGCAGCACAATAAGTGTAAATAGGGTTTGAGTTTTCAACATTTTTGCAGTGTAATAAGTATAAATAGGGTTTGAGTTTTCAACTGTTTATGTGCAGCACAATAAGTACTCAAGCCTGTAAACAGGGTTTGAGTTCACATTGACGTGGATGTTTGTAATTGACTTGGGCTCCCAGGCTAACCCAGTCTCAAATTGAAATGTCTTGGGAAATAAAGGCGGCCGACACGATATTGACCACTCACCTCTTGAGTGCCCATTGGTCTATAAAAATGAGGCAAGCATATGCCCAGTTTGCCCCAAGACATGTAAAAGGTGTCCTTTGTTTTACAAAGTTGCTGAAGTCAAATTATGAGATTGCTGTGATATTGGATCGTGTGTGTGCCCTGTACCTTTTTTGTCAGTATGTCATGATCTCACAGTTAAAAAAGTTAGTTGCACATCCTTTACAGGACATTGCAGTCAACCCAAGCATATTTTGGCTGGTCGTGATTTTTTTTTTTTTTTTTTTTTCCGCGTTTCCATCCTGTTTCAGGATATTGCGGTCAACACCAGCATCTTTCAGCTGTATGTTGATTCCTAGGCTAGATTACGCTCATCAGCACGCCACGACTTTCTGAGCGACCGGCTCCATACTCTCATGTCACTTTTGCGATTCAAACCACTGCTAATTCTCGTCGCGTCACGTGACGAGAGTATTCGGGGTTAGCGGAGAAAGCTGCTAACCCCTCGGCCATGGAGCCGGCTGGCTGGTCGTGATGTCTTGGCAAATATCACAGTAGCTTTCTTTTTATGGCTCGGATATAATTTTTGACAATATGTATTGTAAGCACTATCTTAACATATTTTGAGCAATAAGAACTGATGCTGATAGCATGTCTGCTGATGACTGAGTGTCAAACAGGATAATTTTGTCCGGCCAATATGAAATCTGGGGTAGATGCAGCCTCATAAAAACAGGTACCAGCAATTCTCAGAATTCTCTGGGAAAGAAATTGATGAGGGAGGGAAGTGGCTGCTTCCACCTGAAATGTTATAGTCTCAAATAAGTGAAGTAACATTTCACACCCCTACAGTAGCATCTGCCATGTGACCACTTTTGTTTTAAACGTTACGTACGCAGTCTTTAACTTTTAGCAGCAAGGAACACTGAGGGCATCGGTGGACATACTAGAGCTCATTCCAAAACTCTGTTCATATCCAGAAAGACTGCAAGGCTAACAGGAAATTTGTCTTAATGAACGTCACATCCTGTCCTCACTCTTTTTCTGATTGTGATTGAGCTTGTTATTCCTACCTAGAGTGTGATATGCACCATTTAGTTTTCCTATAATTTATTAATTAGTTTAATAATTGGCTTTTCAATTCCAAATTGTTCCAGAATTGGAAAAAGTTTATTCCATGGCACCGTGCCAAAGGAATTTTCATTATCTGTAAAGCAAATAAAGAGAGGTCTATTCTATTCAGTAATTCTCTCTACAAGAAACCTCAGTTAGTTAGTTAGTCGAGGTTCCAACTTCACTGCAACGGGTCGTCCCCATTATGCTCCATTCCCGTGCCAGCGAATATCATACAAAATGCTCCCCACTATCCAATGTGAAAAGTGGAATAGACAGATGTCTCGGCAATCCAACAGCCCGCACAGATACACTGTACATAATGTCGCCGCCAGAATGTCAACACAAAATTCATCCATGAATACCACAGTTCATCGTCGATGGACTCTGCAGTCACCAGAAAGACCTCATTGACCCGGGTTTTCTCACATGGCTTGGTCTTTTACCGTAGGGCGACCCGCCGAAAGTGTCGCACAAAGCACGAACTCCACAGCTTCAGCGCCCCGGGAGTCTCCCAAAAAATGCACTCGTGAACCGAAAGGAGGAGCGGCTGGCCGAGTGGCTACAATGCCGGACTCTCCTTCGGGAGACCCGGGTTCAATCCCTCGGTAAGGCGTGGGATTTTTTTCTGTCGGTGGCAAAAAGAAAAACCTAACCTACACAGTTCGCGGCGACTGCACTAGCCAGGTGGCCTTACTTCCTCAGGCTCAAAGACCCCTCTGCCATACACCGGAAGGTACTATATTGGCATTAAATGACAGACAGAACCGAAAGGGCAAAACAGTCAATTCAGCAACAGCCGGCAGCCATTGTTCCGTACATGCAGTTCACTGTACAGGACAGATGTAAAAGCATTCCACGCGAATTTCACAGCTCACGGTGTCGCCCACGCACTCACTCAGTAGCAGAGCGAGGGAACCATGTACTACCAGTCCAACATAAGGAAAATGCAATTGCAAACCGTAGCCACAAGCATAAACACGCCACAGGCCTTAACGACTCAACGCCTAACCGCCATGTTGGCGACCGGAAGTGTTTCATTTGAGTCTCAGGTGCCTCTGACTTTCAAAGCTCAAACTGATTTTAACACTGAATCTTTCTTGTTATAATTCTACCTTGATTATTTCAATAATATTTTTGGGACATTGCACTTATTGACCAATACTGACTGCATTCCTTTATGTTCGACAGTTTTGTTATTAGTATAACTACTTTGACCTACAAGCCAGTTTCCATCTGATTTGATAGTATTCATGTGATGGAAGTGTCATCCCTGTAATGTTTCCTGTTGCTTTGTTGAGTTTGATAGGTGTTTCATCTTTACCTGTGTGATGTCGATTCCTAAATCAATCAATCAATCAATACCTGGCACTTGTTGAGCTTGATAGGTGTTTTGTTTTTACCTTTTGTTATATGGAATTGAGTAGAGTTCCATATCAAATTCTTTCCTTGTTATTGGTTGATTATTGCCTTCCAAAACGGACTGTGTTAAAAATTGACTACTGTGTGTGGTGTGATCTGCATTGTTGTACAAAGGTAAGTCAGTAAGTAAACCACAATATAATATAAGACAGCTGAGAAATGGTTGTTGGTAGTTTATAAAGGTGTCATTATTCAGAACTTCCATGTAGCCTGATGTCTCGCGGACGATAATTGCCACATGCTTACATGCATGTACTTCCAAAGCTTCAAATGTACTTCCAAAGCTTTCAAATGTTGAAAATGTCGGCCATACTCAAAGACTGTATCAATGAAGAAAATCTTGCTGTTGTAAGGCCTTTTGGGGTCAAGGATTTACTGCCAAAGACATTCACAAGGAAATGTTGCCTGTCTATGGCGGCAAGTGTTTGTGACAAAAAGTGTCAAATACTGAGCAGGACATGACTTACTGTGAAGTTACTTAACTGATTCAGTGCCATGAACCAGTTTATGGCTGACCAGTTGTCTCATGGGGCCACCACCTGCTGACTTTAACTTCATATTTTAACACCATTAGTATTTATTATTCTTTGATGAAATCCAATACCGCATTTCTAATTTTACTCAAGTTAATACTATTAATAATATAATTATTTATTCCTTAAAATAATGGTTGACATATTTATGACTTTTTGAAGATGGAAACAATATAGGGTTGTTCTTGCCCTTGCTGCAGATTGTGTCAGTAGTCTGATAGAAGATCAGTCAGATCATGTGTTGGTTTTAGTTGTTCCTTTAATCAAGTTTCAGTGTGTTTCATTACTCAGCTAATGCCTGATAATAGTGCTGCTTGCTTGCTTGCTTGCTTGTGTTCGCTGGCTGTGAACTCCAGCGTGAAGTCCTGTATGTCGGATGAAGACATCCTGTTGTCCAACATCAATGTGATGTCATACTGAACCTGAGGTTTGCATGAGTATCCGTTGTCCCATGTCTGGCTTATGGTGTGCAGACTGGTGGTTCCTCGCCGTGCAGGCAGATACTCTCCGGCTTCGGAGGAATCAGCGATCCTACTACGTTAGCCAGGACCCCGAAGGGACCCATTGCTCAGGATGCACGACTAGGATGTGTTAGGCCCTGGTGCCTTGAAAACACCTCTCCATCCCCCTGACAATAGTGAAAACAGAGATGATTAGGTATTACTCTAGTTACCAACAAATTGCATATTCTGGACATAAATACACTTAGAAGAGAGATTACCCTTTCAGTCTGAATAGTGTATTCAGTAAACTACGTATTCATAAAAGCAAATATAGCAGTAGTATTTCAGTGCATAATGTCTAGGCTATTGTTTAGAGATGTACAAGTAGAGAAATACTGTTTCAAATTTATTGTTCACTGTTTTACTGACACCTTTCTGCCTGTCCATGGTACTCTTTGCATAAATATATTGGCACCTTGCAGTCTTGACAGATGATAGTTTGTTACATTGTGCTTATAAAAAGGTATAACTACAACCCATGGCAGTAGCGAATGTGAATTATCAAACCAATTCACGCTGTAAATGTTTGTCCACAATGTGTGCATGTGAACACATGATCATTTCCACCATCACGCACCATCTGACGTCTCACGAGCTCATTGTGTGAGCCATCTGCAATCATTTTCTCCTTTGTCTGTATTCCATTTCTGATTTTTGCCCTCCACACAACACGATCAGCGGCGACTTGCTCCCAAGGTACAATATCAATGCCTGTATCAATCATGTCCCACTTACACACATCCTTGTATCGTAGTAGAGGCCAACCCCGAGATCTTTTCCATCCATCCATCCATCATGTGCCATGCCGATAAGTGCGGGCGGTGATGTTTTGCCATCTCACTCGATCACCAGAGTCTTGGATCAGCTCTGTGTTTCTGTCTCGACCATGCCACGTGGCCAAGCCACGAGATCTCTTACCCATCTGTAATCCACCAAAAATTATGTCCTTTGGTATTCTACCATCATCCATCCTCCTGATGTGTCCTATCCATCTAAGTCTACAAAGACTGAGCATGGAGCAAACCGTCACACAACCCAATCTTTCCAATACTTCAGTATTAGTGATTTTGTTTTGTCACTTAATACCAAGTATTCCTTGCAGACACCGCATGTGAAAGCTGTTTAAACGTGTCTTTTGGTTGAGTAAGTTGACCAGGCTTCACTGCCATCATAAAGAAGAGTACGGAGGACACAGGCTTGATAGACCAGGACTTTTGTCTTGGCAGTAAGTTTCCTGTTCTCCCAGACTCTTTTTGTTAAATGTTCATTTCAGAAAATCAAAACAATGTTTTCCCGTAGTGAATTTGAATAATAAAGACACAAACCATAGATTGTATGATTTATTGCTTGACACATTTCGCTGCATCTCGTACAATCTATGGTTTTTGTTTTCGTTATTCAAACCTGTTCATTGTTGTTGCTGCCTTACCTATCCTGATGTTGATCTCCTGGTCTAGAGATAATTTACTGTTTACCTCTGATCCTAGATATGTAAAATAGTCTACTATTTCCAGGTTTGGTTGAGTTTCACTAGCATATTAAAGGATACTGTACATGGTTAAATTTTGCAGGATGTCGACTTCTGCACTGTAATTGTTACAAACAGCACTGTATATTTACTTTGGTTTGATAATGTTGCTGAAATGTTGATCATAGAATCGTTATCCTGTTTCAGAGGACTTGGAGCAGACAGAAAAAGTAACAATTTCAAAAACATTTAAAGACCAAGTTGTTCGACCTATATTAAAGGTATAAGTTCATGTAATTGTGTGGTGAAATATAAGTAAGAGTTCTTCTTCTGCGTTCATCCAGAGTTTTTTTTTTTTCCGGACGTGATTGCGTTGTGCCTATTTACAGCAGAGCTGCATTCTTGCGCCATTAGGCTGACACATCCGACTTCTGCGGGCATTTGTTGACCGGGTTAACCTTCCCGGGGATTTCTTAGGACGTTTGACTCTCACTGTTGTGGTGTTATCCCCCATCCCAGCTGGCCCATATAGAACAGCCAAAGACATCCTGGTCAGCCCTCAAGGGAAGGCAAAGGCAGACCATGGGCATTCCCTGCCATCCAAGGAGGCTTCCATACTTGCAGAGCCGACACACAGCGCTCTGGTACTGGGTTCACCCAAGGAATTGTCACGTCCTGCACATGACTGCTTAGCCTCACTTCCATATATTGGGCCTTCCGTTCACCATAGGCTGTTCTTCCGGAAACCAGAAGAATGCAGTCTGCAGATGACATCCACACAGTGAGCTTTCGATTTGGACTTTCCACATAATGGATTTGCTATCCAAGCAATATTCCATTTCGTGCCACTAGGACACTTTTTCCATCTTTTATGTAGTCCACACAATGAGCTTTTGATTCGGACTCCCCACGTAATGGATTTGCTATCCAAGCAATATTCCAATTCATGTCTCTGGGATGCTTTTGTAACTGACATACCTGTGGTATGAAGTGCGGCAGTCTAAATACTTCTTCATGTACCTTAAATGTCAACCTGAATGTAGTTAAAGTAAGCTGCAGTCAACTTGAGCTTGTTGATATCTCCATAGAGCTTGTCCTCAAATAAAGCAGGTGTGGGCCAAAATATCTTTCTCTGTTCTGCATATATCGGGCACTCCTGCAACAAATGTTTAGCTGTCATTTTACCAGTTCCACAATTACATTCATCGATATCTCCTATCTTTAGTTTATTGAACAAGTGGCATTTCAGTCTGTTATGTCCTGTGTGGAGTGAAGATTGCTACTTGTTCTCTTCAGTCAAGTTTGTAATATGCATCATCCTTCTTGTGGCCTGGATGCTCTGATTCCCATTTGGTTCTATAAGTGCTTTTTTATAAACCTCTTTGCCTCATTATAGGTTATGTCTATGTCAGGCTGTGGTAGTCATCTACCCTCTTTTGCTAGTCTGTCAGCCTCTTCATTTCCAGGTATACTGCAATGTGATGGGATCCACTGTATTACAACTTTTTTGGATTTCTGGCATAGACCATGGAGTGCTGCTCTTAGGTCAGCTTGTTCTGTGCTGTTTTTGCTCTTCAGTACTGAGACAGCTGACTTTGCATCTATGAAGATAGTTATTTGCTTCTCTTTATTTTCCTCCATCAAGAGCATTTCTGCTGCAGTTTTCAAAGCCTCTACATCCGCTTTGAAGTTACTTGAAAATTTTCAAGTTACCACTGACTATGTTTTTTTCACTCCATTTTTTAAATTTAGGAGAATTCCTCCTCCTCCATTTTCTATTGAATTTTTGGCTGATCCATCTGTATATGTATGGGTCCAATTGCTGCTTGGGTAATGTTCTTTTATGTAGTTTAGGGTTATTTTTCTTCTTTCTGTTTCATTCTGGGTGTTCTTTTTCTCAATACCAGGAATGTTTTCCATCATCTCAGGCAATTGCTGCTGTCTCCAAGCTGCGAACTTGTGTGCATTGTAAATGGATTTGACTGTTGATATGTTAAGTATGGAATCTGCCCTAATCTTTCGTTTTGCAGTTTCTACAAAGTTGCCACGCTTCAGTCTTCCCTTTCCAAAACCATTAAACCTGTTATACATAGAGTGGTCTGTCAATCTTCTGAATTTTTCAGCTTGTTGCTGGGCTCTGCTATCTCTTCTATCCTGTATTGGTTGTAAACTAGTGATCTTTTCTAGTTCATTAATAGGCATTGTCTTCAGGCTTCCAGTTATGATTTGCATTCCTTGATTTTGGACTCTACTTATTTTGTTAAAGTTTTACTTGGCTGCTGTTACCCAAGCTGCAATGCCATATTCCAGTACTGGCCTCACCCGTCCAGTATATAACTTCTTGAGAACTTTCTCATCTGCTCCCCACATTGTACCAGCAAGCTTTTTCATGATTTCCATTCTTTGCCTTGCTCTTGTTCGATTTTTCTCAACCTGTGTCTTCCATGTCAGGCGACGATCAAAGGTGACTCCTAGATAGTTTGGATTTTCTTCATGCTGCAATATTTCTCCATTCAATACCAGCTTAGGTTGCTGAGTTTTATTTTAGAGGGAGAACCTGTGCATGTTGTTTTCTCCTCACTTATCTTCACTAGCCATGATTTTGACCAGTCTTCTAGCGCTAATAAGGCTTGCTGCATTCTGTTGTTAACTGTACTAATATATTCTTCAGATGTTCATATGGCTAGGTCATCTGCAAAGGAGGATGTGTGTACTCTGGCTGGAAAATTGTCATTTATATATGCTAGGACTAATGTTGGTGAAAGAACTCTTCCTTGGGGTTCACCTTGCTCCAACAGCATCATTTTGCTGGTTTGTCCTTGTACTTTTGTCCTGGCAGTTCTGTTCTCAAGGTAGTGGCTGATCCATTTATATATTTTCCCACAAACATGCATTTTTTGCAGTTTTACTTTCAGTCCTTCCTTCCATCCATCCATCCATCATGTGCCATGCCGGTAAGCGTGGGCGGTCATGTTCTGCCATCTCACTCGATCAACAGAGTCGTGGATCAGTTCCGTGTTTCTGTCTCGACCATGCCACAAGGCCAAGCCATCCAGATACTTGTTTCTAGGTCTTCCCCTTGGTCTGTTCCCCTCGATCTTACCAGTTGTCACCAAGTTCTCCAAATCATTTCTTCTCATAACATGCCCAAAAAATTGTGACTGTCTACGTCTAATGTCTCTGATCAGTTTACGATCTTCATTTGTTTCTTGAAGGACTTGTTCATTGGTCTTTCTGGCTGTCCATGGTATTCTTTGCATTTTCCTCAGAAACCACATTTCTACAGCCATCAGATGTTTCTCAGCCTGGCTGCTCATTGTCCAAGCTTCACATCCATATAAAAGTACAGGTTCTATGTAGCATCTCAACACTCTTTTTCTCGTTTCAATTGACATCTTTTTATTGGTCAGTATGTTTTTCATCTTGCTAAAGGCTACTTTCGCCATGGCGATTCTTGTTCTAATCTCTTCAAGGCATCTCCCATCAGATGTTATTACTGTTCCGAGGTAATTGTACCTATTCACTTGTTGAAGAATATTCCCATTTACTTGTATATTACATTGTGGTATTTCGTCCTTCCTAGTGACGACCATAATCTGTGTCTTTTTACAATTTAATTCTAACCCTTGTTGTTCACTGTGTGTAACAACCGCATCTACTAAATTTTGCAGGTCCTGTTCATTATCTGCAATCAAGACTGTATCATCTGCATATCTAATGTTATTGATGCATCGTCCCCCAATGTTGATTCCTTCCATATTTTCAATATTTCTGAAAATATTTTCACTGTACAGGGAAAACAGATCTGGAGACATTACACATCCCTGTCTCACACCTCTCTTAATAGGCTGATATTGGCTTACTTCATTATCAACTCTTATGGCAGCTTGTTGTTTCCAATATATGTTTTTTACAAGTCTAAGGTCTTTCCCATCAATTTGTAGATCTTCAAGCATCCTTATCATGTTGACATGTCTCACTTTATCAAAAGCCTTTGTGTAGTCAATGAAGCAAAGGTGTAGATCTTTGTTTACTTCTATAGAACGTTCGATTACGGTTCTCAGTATATACACAGCATTTACTGTACCCTTGCCTACTACAAACCCACATTGTTCTTCTCCTATTTCAGGTTGTATTTTCCTCCTAACTCTTTGCATGATAATTCTTAGCAAAATCTTCGTGATGTGACTCATTATACTAATTGTTTATCGATAAGTGAACACAACATGATTTTCTTGGCATGTGTAAAGAAGGTAGTTTGCCATTGCTTTCCTTCCCAGCAGTGACCATACTGGTTATTGACCGTAGCCATTGTCTACTCAAAAAAGGAGATCCTCTGCCTACCGTCGTGAAGGTGTAGACCATAACCTACAACTATCTGTCGGCTGCTCTTCATCTTCATCCACCACCTGCACCCATGGCTTCACGTAACCCTGATCGGGGGGCTAAACGGGTACTCCACCTTGCCCAAGGGTGTCCCGTAGGCTAGCGGAGGGAAGGAGGCGCCTTACTTCTCCTTTGATAGGGGATACCCCTACCCCGCTACCATACTTCCTTCCTTCCTTCCATACTTTATCAAATGCTTTTTCTAAATCTATCCAGACCGCTGGTGTGTGTTTTTTTCTCTTGGAAGGCATCCTCTATTTCCTCAGCTATATAGGTTATTTAATCTTCAGTGGATCTGTACTTTCTTAATCCTGATTGGTGTGGTGTTAAGAGTTTGTTTTCTTCCAGATGCCATGTTAGCCTGTCATTGATAATGTGTTCCATTAATTTTCCTTCCTACACAGCTAAGTAGACTGATAGGCCGATAGCCATTTGGTTCTTCCAGGTCTTTTCCTTTCTTTGGGACTGGTATTAGTATAGCTTCCTTCCATGCCTGTGGGACTATTCCTCTCTTCCAGCTGTAATTTAGGACTGCTAGTAGTTTCTTTTTTGCCTTAGTGCCTAGTCCTCTTAGCATTTCATTTGTGATTCCATCCTTTCTTGGTGATTTCTTCTTTTTTAGGTATTCATTGCTTGTTCCATTTCTTCCATTGTTAGATTTGCCATCATATATTCTGCTGCTGTCTCTGTATTACTATGATGTACCTGTTTGTCTTTGATTGCTTTCTTCTGTTCGGTTGTAATATCAATGTGGTTTGCACTGGCATAGTGTTCCATTAGCGCATTTGCAGCCTTTTTTCCTGTAACCAAGGCATTTCTTTGTTTAATTGTTATTTGTTTGTTTCTAGGTCCTTCATTGTTCATGGTTTTCACTAGTTTCCATAGTTTGTTTCCATCCCTGTCAAAGTTCAGGTTTTCTGTTTTTTCCCTCCAACAATCTCTTGCTGTTTGATTTACTGTTCTTTTATATTTTGCTGAGATGGCTTTGAGAGAGATGTTCGCTTCAGTTGTTTATTCTCTCTCTGCTGTCTTCCTGGCATCTTCAACTTTGTCCTCCACAATTTGTAGTTCTTCAGTCCAGTATGGTTTGTAATTTTTCCTCGCTCCTCTTGGAATAGACTCAGTGGCCGCCTGTATTATTTCTCTGTTTAGACTTTCCACCATTTGCTTCATGTTGCCATATCGTGTATTTATGTTTTCACAATATTTGTCTGTTAGTATGGCAAATCTGTCCCAATTCCAGCGGTGCAAAGGCTTTTGCTCCTGTGGAACATACTCCATATTCATTAAAAGCTTGATTGGTCTGTGGTCACTAGCTGCTAATTGGTCAAGCACATGGCGATCAATTTTGTGGAGGATGTCTCCTGTGCAGAAAGCTAAGTCTGGAGTAGAAGTGGTAAACCATCTTCTGTCATCCGCTTTGTTGAGTAGATGGAGATTTGAGTCTATTTCTCAGCCCTCCACTTCATTTCCTCTTTTGTCAGTATCTGGGTATCCCCATCTTTCTGAACGGCTATTAAAGTCTCCGACAATAATGCAGTTTGTGTCAGTTATTTTCATGTTTGAGAGTGTAAGGTCCTTATCTGCTGGGCTATACAGATTGTAAATTCTTATTTTCATGTCCTTTATCATTATATCAACACCTGTAATTTCCATCTGGTTGTCAGAGATCACAGATACTTCGCTGCAAGGTATTGTATTTCATGTAAGTATTAGAACTCCTCCTTTGTGTCCTTCGCGGTCGAAACGTGTAGCCTGATATCCTCTGACTGAGAATTTGTGACTGGCGTTGAGGTATGTCTCTTGAATGCATGCCACATCTATTCTATCTTTATGAAGACGATTTGTTAGGGAGACTTTCTTGTTATAAACTCCTTCGGCATTCCACTGTAGTATGTTGAGTGTCCAGAGTGTTTGGTCAATAGCTCTTAACCTACTCCTCTGTTCCTTGACTCCACAGCATAGGGGAAGGTGACCACCAGTAGTCATGGGTGGACCCCCTCGAGACAGTGGGCCCGGTACTATCACCGCCTGATGGGACTTCGCGGGATTAGCACCATAATGATTCATTTTTAATTTGTGACATCGTGAATTAAGTTACGTTGCACTGCTTTGTCAAGCCTGTGGCTCAGTACATCCGATTTTGACAAGCATTTTTTGCGGTGCTTTCCCTGGCCTTTGACTGTCCCCAGTCTACCTACAAGGCAACAGGTTTGTGTGTCTCTTCGTCTGGTCCCTCTCCCTTGACCTGTCCGACATGGGTGACCCTACCAGTAGCTGTGCTACTGTCGGCATAGCTCTTGGGGTCATTGGAACACTCAAGCCCCTCTACCTCGTCACGGTGGACACACAGCAGAGGGGAGTGAGAGTTGATAAAGAAATCCTCAATATTTTTCAATTCTCCCCTCCCCCATATTCTTCTCATTATATGACTAAAGTACACTGTTTGTTTCCCTATATTTGTATATAATTTTATACTTTCATTAACCCTTTCCAGGAACACATTGTTAGTTGCTCTGGCAGTCCAAGATATTCACAACATGTTTCTCAGATACTTCTCCATTACTTCCAAGGTCTTACTAATTTGTTCATTCATGTTCTATGATTGGAAAGGAAAATCACCAATCCAGATTCATCATTAATCTGTATATAGCCCCAACAAAATTGTGCAGTGTGTGTGAAAATGGTGCCATGCATTTAGAGGTGGCCTAGCTAATTTGACGGTACTACCTGCCTTCTGTTAGCGTCAAATGTTGGGCCGCTCTCACGAAACCCGACAGCCCAAATTGTGCCAATGGTTTCGGGCGGAGGAGCATAATTGGAAGATTGCGAGCCTTATCCTGGTGGTGGTGGACCAATCTCAAACCTGGACTTTATCCAAATTACACCTTCGCAAAATCAACACCTGCGAAATGAGATGCCTGAGGAGAGCTGCCAACTTAACAATCCGAGACAGAGTAAGAAATCCTATTATCGGACTGTGGGATCAACACCTTGTGCCACATTTATTGAAAGACACAAGATCAAGTGGTTTGGCAATGTTGTTAGAATGCAACACCAGCAACTACCATCATTGGCCTTACATCAAAGATCATCTGCGACGAGACCATGAGGATGTCCAAGAGGAAAATGGATTGACGACATCAAAGACATTGTACAACCACATGGAATGACACTATCCAGTGCTGCCCACCGGATGCTGGAACGCAAATTATTCCTCCCCACGACGCTTGACGGCAGAAGTGGAAGATGATGATGATCCTGGTGCGAGGAAATGCAAACTAAGACTAAATGTCATGGCATGGCAGAGCTGTCCCTAAAGCTTGGTCGGCAACTTGTCTAGAATTGAAGCTCTGACAGTTATAGCATAGCTTTGCTGAGTTTGCAGCTTGTCTTGTTCCAAATGTATTGATGTTACCTTTCCTATGGTTTAAACTAGGCAGACAGAAAGAAGGATCATGATTTTGATTGGTTTTCTCACTCTACTCAGAAGCTTTTACACAAGTTAAGTTTATATACAACAATTATTCTTTAAAATGTTTGTGTTTGTTAGATATTTTTGGGGCGGCTCAGTATTCCAGGTTTTGTTCTTTCTGGTCATAAAGCTTGTCTGTGCAGAATTGCAAAATGATGAATAGTTTGAAAACTTTTTGCTCCATGTATCGTAGCCTGTAGGCCAGGTTTAGATTGGACAAGTTGAATTAGAAGACCGTAGTGAATCATTTCCTGATATCTGTATTCACACTCCCATGTTTGTACTTCTATTTACAGCGCAAATTTCGCCGTGATGAGTTCTTGGGCAGAATCAATGAAATTGTTTATTTCCTGCCATTTTCCCAGTCAGAGCTCACCAAGCTTGTCACAAAAGAACTTCAGTTTTGGGCTAAACGGGTAAGTTCAGCTTTTTATTGAAACATTTTAAACATATATTTTCCAGCAGGTCCGCATGGCCAAATGGGTAAGAATACGTGTTCTTAAAACATTCGTTGTGATGATGCCGAGGTAAGCAGTTCAACCCCTACACCGTACAGCTGGACTAAAATGTTGACCTGTCGTCCTTGACTTGGGGATGTAAATTACAAGTACCTCTGAAGTCGGAGTGGGTTCGCCTGATGGCGAGGGACACTGTTAATAGGGAAAGCTAATCCACACACAAAATTCAGTCCAGCACTACTATAAATAGTGTGTTTGGACTACGCTTGAGTTCAAAGTGAACGAGCGCAAAAAAAATTATATATATATATATATTTTCCAGCGTGTAGAACAGAGTGGTCTAGTACAAGGATGAATGTAACTGTAAATTGTGTGCCACTGAAGGGATTCAGTGCAGTATTTGTTTACTGAAACATCCTTGACTTTCTGGACCATTCTCAATGAATAATATAGTTATGAAATGCTTACATGAATGTTGTCATGAACGTAGTAGATATGAGGAAGGCATGAGTAAATGGGATGAGGTGTTTAACACACATTTCAGTTGTTTATGAAAGCTCAGTTCCATTACATATTTAAAGACTATACCGGCCGATGCAGTCACAATAAAAACAGTCAATATAGTGCCAATTATAGAGTTTTCCTTTTCTCTTCTTCAGACTGTGACATATGTCATAGAAAAAACTCTCTAAAAGTCACAATATTGACTGTTTTCATTGTGACTGCATCAGCCAGCATTGTTTTTACAGGTATTAGTAGCAATGTCAGACTTACCGGGTTTTCCCGGTTACTTCCTGTTTCGTTTTCGTAATTTCGCGAACTTTTAGTCTCGACCAATGATTTCACTTCCGGTCTGAGCATGTCCTTCTAAAAATTAAAAAAAAACGAAAGAAGCGTGGTACGATGAAAGGGGAAGTTATTATAATATTTTAAGTATTGGATCGTCTGCTTCGCGGCAAAGTGATTGCGCCGAAAAAACCGTTTTGTCAAGATTTTATTTGATTATATTCACGAATATTACGGTAATTTGTCTTATAACTCTTGTAGCTTAAAGAAGGTTAAACTTTTTATTGTATTTTTGAATGCCTCGTCCAATTTTACATAAATATGAAGAGTTTCAACACAGCTGCTCTTAGCTGAAGTTCAGGGGAAAAAAATTAGTGACATCACCATGGCCATCATGTAAGGTTGCAGCGCCCATAAAATAAACTATACGGACCTGTATTTATTTAGAACTGGTAATTTAACTACTAAAATTAAACAGAATACAAGTGTCATGTGTAGCAGTAATGTATCTGTGTACTTGCATATATATTTCAGCATTTGACATGTCTGAAAATAATTTTGAAAGCCAGTTTTCAGACCCGTCTGTAAACTTGTAAGAAGTGTGAGTAAGGAGTACTTTTTTGCTAAGCTGCGCAGCAATACATAATTATTTAAATTTAAATACAGTACTGTAAATTAATTTATATGTTTTAAGTACGTTAGTATGTAAATTATTAATTGCTCACTATTAACTATTACTAGTATTAGATACAGAACAGTGTATCATTGTAATAATTATAGTGAATATTTAATTATTTAATATTTTTATTTTTTTTATTATTTAATATCTTAATAATTAATATCTTAATAATTAATTAACAGCTGCTTAATTTATGCAGCAGTTACAAACTTAGTTACTTACATTAATGTTTATAATATTTAATCAACAAAAGAAAGCTGTCGCAATGCAGTTAGTACATTAAGACAATATGATACATTTTCATGAATTGTTCTTTCACTAACGACGAACATTTCACATGACATTTAATTAATATAATAAATGTGCAGCTATTTTTAACTAGCAATTAGGTCACAGCACATCATAACAAAAAGTCTTATAAGTCAAGTGCCTCTTTGTCAGAGACTCTGAGACTCTTGTGCTTTGTACGATGCTTTCGCCAGGCCGCCGTGTGGAAAGAGACTGAGCAAACCTGGTGCAATGAAGTTGATCCTCTCATTCCTCTCGACATTCTATCGAAAGAGGAATGTGACCTTTACTTTCCTGTTACCAAATCATAAGTAGAAACCCCATTTTAAAATATTCTCTGTATATGCAAATACTAATAATAATCATCATCAAGTGCCGGCTGGCGTAGGCGTTCATGGCTTTCCACAGATCTCGGTCTTTGGTGTTCTGGATCCTAATACTAAATTATATTATACACCTGCGTTATACACCTGAGAGAAGTGAGGAGTCTCGTTCATGCCAACGAACCAGGCATGCTAATACAGGAAAGTACTCTTACTAATAATTTACATATATTTAAAAAATTAGTTGTGAAACATAAAAAGCAATTAACCAAAGAATGGCCATCACTTGTGACACTCTTTCTTAAACCATTTCCTGTGACATTCAAGATTCTGCCTGTCACACCTACTTTGCCACAGCCTGTGTCAATTTGATAAAACAATTCAGGTGCACACCTTCCTGTCGTGAGTTTCTATATATTTGAATAATGAAGACACAAACAATAGATTGCACGATTTATTGCCTGGCATATTTTGCTGCATCTCGTCAGGTACATACTGCAGAAATCACACAACTTACGTGAATTAACTAGATAAATCCTTCAAACTGAAATATACACATGTTCGCACAGTAATGTCGATTGTCTACCACGGTAATTTTAAACTGACTGACTAACATGTCTTTCTGCTTGCACAAGGACGGCTTACGAAGGTTGATTATTATAGCTTCAGAAAACTTTAACAATCGACTACTTTGTGTGTTGAACAACACACAGAAGGCACTGTCTCTTTCAACCACGTGACCGCTCTCGAGCACATGTCTCCCGACCAATGAAGCCGGACTGTTCCGGTGTGTCGGCCTGCCTAGGCTACCATCTTCTGTGTGTAGTATCTTGTCCACCCAATTCGGAATGTATAGCTATTAAAATTATGTACCGCCGACATTCAATTCAACTGTCTAAACAAGTTATATTGCCAAATTGACCGAGTGGCCATGGGGAGCCCACTTGGACCTATTCATCTCCTCGGAAGGTTAGCTGGATGAAATATTTCACATGTCTCTTTTTGTACTACAACAAATCTGAAAATATAAAAAATATAAAATTACAAAGACTAATGAAGCTTACATAAAAGAATAACGAAAAACACAGGACGTTTTAACTAGCTTCATCAGCAAACAAATACCTACACAAAATAGAATAAATAATCACGGAGAAGACCCTCCAGTGACTACATTGTTAATTAGGTCATGGCACATCCTATCAAAAAAATTAAAAATACGTCAAGTTAGGCCTCGCCGCCCCGGACGCAATGATATATGGCACAACGTTGCCCGTTTACAAATAAACAAGCCACGGTAATAGAAGGCAAATAATAAACAATTGGTGGCCATTTTAAATTGTTAATTAGGTCATGGCACAACCTATCGAAAAATAAAGCATACGTCAAGGTAGGCCTCGCCGCCCCGGACGCAATGATATATGGCACAACGTTGCCCGTTTACAAATAAACAAGCCACGGTAATAGAAGGCAAATAATAAACAATTGGTGGCCATTTTAAATTGTTAATTAGGTCACGGCACATCCTATCGAACAATAAAGCATACGTCAAGGTAGGCCTCGCCGCCCCGGACGCAATGATATATGGCACAATGTTGCCCGTTTACAAATAAACAAGCCACGGTAATAGAAGGCAAATAATAATTGGTGGCCATTTTAAATTGTTAATTAGGTCACGGCACATCCTATCGAAAAATAAAGCATACGTCAAGGTAGGCCTCGCCGCCCCGGGCGCAATGATATATGGCACAACGTTGCCCGTTTACAAATAAACAAGCCACGGTAATAGAAGGCAGAATTTCTCAGCTTCCAATTTTAGGGCCGCGAGAATATCTGACTTATCTTTTAGTTTATCATTGGACTTCCTGGTATTAAATTACGTCACCATATAATTCATAACTCCGCTTAGAATCAACGTACAGCCTTCGTTGAGATACCGTTGGATTCGTCTTGTCAAGTTCTATCTAACTGGTATGATTTCATAAGTAAAAACCCAATTTTTAAATATTGACCAAAATTACTAATTAGTATCACAGAGAGAGAATGGGAAATAGAGAAATGGGAATTTGGATAGACACAGCTTCTCAGCTAAATTCTGAGATGATGTATGTGCAGTTACATGAGCTAACAACATAGGCTTTCAGTGGCAGGAACTCTAGTAGCAGAACATGAGGTTGCTTAATAGTCAGAACTGGAACATGATAAGACTGCATCAAACCTCACAACATAAGTAAACTGGTAACTGTCCTCCATTATGTATAATCTTATGGACATATGAAATGAACACAGAATCTGTACATTGCTTGAACATGAATGAGTACTTATTCTGTTATACAAGAATTTTGCTACTTTCAAGTTAATACTATTTGTAGTGTCATACCACCATGTATAATGTCAAATAGCAGTTTACTTCACATGCAGTTTGCTAACATTCCTGGAGCAAGCATATTTCTCATTCTAAATTAGTTGTTTCAGGGAAGGCATATAGGAGGCAGATTTAGTTTTACTATTCAATGCGACACTTCTGTGTCTGCATCATACCATGGTTGAGACATTTGTGTGTAGCCATGACCCTAATATAGCTATGGCAATGTCAGTGTAGCTCCTGGCTGGGACTTCCATGTCTGACAGGTTGTATTGACTGGTGGTGGTGGGTGGGGGGGTGGGGGGGGGGGGGGCAGGCTAATAGAGACACAAACCTGTGACTTGATGATAGACTTGGAACAGTTAATGGTTGGGCAAGATATACTTAACAGACATATATGTTGAAGTCTACTGCACAGGGCTGCAGGCCTAATGAAATAGTTGAATGTACTTTTGCTATATGACCTTGTATGTAATTGCCAAGCACTTGAGAGCCTAATGGAAGTGCTTAATGCACATTATAGCTGTTAGCTATAATAGTGAAGTATTGCTTACTATAAATTACACAAGTGATGGTCTTTATCAAAGCTGATCCTACAGAAAACATTTGAAGGCAAATAAAACTGCCAAATAAATCCTGCCTACACCAGACATCTGGACTAAACTGTCGACCTATCGACCTTGATTTGGGGACATAAATTTACAAGTACCTCTTAAGTCGGAGTGGGTTCGCCTTATGGCGAAGGACACTATTAATAGGGAAAGCTAATCCACACACACAATTCAGTCCAGTACTACTAGAAGTAGTGTGTAAGGACTACGCTTGAGTTCAAAGCGGGCGAGCGCCAAAAAAAAAGATGAATGGACAGCCTATGACAATGCCATACTTACACAGATAGGGAGCAGTGGAAGACATGGACATCTGAAACATTTATCATAACATCCCTACGACCCTTAGATAAGGCTGTAAGATAGAAGAAGAAGAATTATGCCTGCAAATTGTTTACTGACAGTTATATCTCAAACTGTTGGTGTCGTAATTTGGTAATAACACGGGTGACATTTCTGTCTGTACGTGTTTGCTTCATGTGATCTGGTTGCAGGCAAAGAGCAAACACGAAATTGGACTGCTGTGGGATCATCAAGTTGTAGATGTGTTGGCTGAAGGGTTTGACACTCACTATGGAGCCCGTTCCATCAAGTACGAGGTATGTTCTTGTGGCAGACAGTGCACATTTATAGGTACACATGACCACATATCACAAATACATGAGGTAGACACACTGTAGAAACAACAAATGCAAACTTGACACACGTTACCTCAAAGGGACATGTCGCATTTAGAGTTGTGTCAGGAATTGTTGCATTTTGTATTAGCATATATTGGTGTAGTCAGTCTTCCATATTGACATAGTTGAGCACAGCTATGTGAGAGATCCAGTCACATGTGGCAAACACCTAAAATTAAATTAATTGGAGTAAAACTCTTTGGTAGCTTGAGAATTTTGTTACATCTCGCTTCCTTGCAACTGATGGTTTCTGCTTCTTGGACTGGTTGCCTTGTATCTTTTTTTTTAAAAGTTGCATATCCCTTTACAGGACGTTGCAGCAACACCAGCATCTTTCAGTTGCCATTGATGTACTAGGCAAGATTACGCTCAGTAGTTTGTCATTGCTTTCAGAGCGACCGGCTCAAATACCCCGTAAGTTACCGACGCGCAGAGAACGATAGAGTAGATGCAGACTACTAATTATTTCTGTATTTCACTAAACAAACATGGAATAGAGTTGGGCACTTTAACTACCACAAAATACACCTGGGATTCATCAATCAGTTACATTTTTAAATGGTTGGCTGATATAATCTCCAGCCTCTTCAGTATTTTGTCTTCAGCGTATATTTAGGAAAGCTTTTCTCTATTCGTCTCGTGAATTTATCTCCTAAGTGTAATGCTGTTTTCCTCTAGTACATTTGCCTTTTAATTTTCCTTCAATCATAGTTAACAAGCCACAATGTTGCAAACAAGTGTCAAACATATTTCACCTCAAATCACGCACATGAAAGATGCAAACAGTTAGAACATTATATTCCTAAAGTGCCAGAAATTCTGGCACATAAATTCAATTATAGAGGTGAAGGTGACATTTGCAGACGCTCAGAGACCCCATCTGTTCCGTGAATGTCCAAAAACAAGAACTGACAAAGATTTCAAAAGTGAAAGAAAAACATTGTCTTCAGCAGCAAGACAAGACATATGGGCTGGGTGTTTCTAAAAGAATGTAAACTATGTAAATTGACACAATATACAATATAAGGTGGTAAGAAGATGATATGGGGTGTTCAACAAGATGTTGCATGCTGAAGAACAGCTGACACAAGGCCGAATTTCAAACATAGAGGAACCAAATCTTGCTGAAATACAACAGAAGAATGAGCAAAATATGAGGCAGGTAGTGAAGTTGAAGGCAGAGACATAAGTGGTCTTCAAATAAAGTGGGGAAAACATGAACAGGTATTTTTTTTAAAACAATAACATAACACTGAACAAAAAGAAGCACACACAAAAAACCTCCAAAAAGCAAAAACAGAACAAGAAAAATGGAACAGGCAAAAAGCTTTTAACCACAGGTGAAACAATGCTGTTCTCAGATAATATACAGAAGAAACAGCCACACAAAGTAAAGGAGCGGCAATAATGCCATCTAAAGAGGCAGAGAAAGCATTAATAATGTGGGAAGAAGTAAATTCTAGACAGTAAACATAAATGTGATCCAGTGATGAAAAGGATAAATCCGTTAAAGAGGAATTTTATATGAAAAGAAAAGGCACATCAAAATGTTGATGGGTGACCTGCATGCCAAGAAAGGATAAAATGGAGAATGATTCACTAATTTTTTTGCAGTGAATCAATATATTATAGGAGTAATATTTTTCTGCCGGTCTCTCTGGCTGTGGGGTTACAACACTTTCTCTCTGTAATCCCGTTTATCACGCAGAGTCTCGTAGCGGAGCGAGAGCTGAGGCGGTTTGACCCCCGCTCGTGACTTGCGGGATACTGAGCCGGCCGCTCAGAAAGCAATGGCAAACTACTGAGCGTAATCTTGCCAAGAGATCAACATACAGCTGGAAGATGCTGGTGTTGCCAGCTAAGTCCTGTAAAAGGATATGCTAAAAAAAAAATATATATATATTTTTCTATATAACAGAATACATTGCGCATCATAGGTGTCACCAAATCACAAACTGATCTAATTTAAATCATCTCTGTATGGGATAAAACGTGTGGAGAGGTGCAGAAGTAGTTTCACCATCTGCGCATACATACAATTATGTTAAAACTTAAGAGATATATAACATCTTATAAATATGGGAATCAATACAAGGCAGGATATCTCAAAATGAAAGAAACTAAAGAAACACTTTATGGTTCTAGTCAGGTTTTACAACAATTAGTAGATGAAGTGAGTACAGAAGGCTGTCGGCAGCAGGTTGAAAGCATCTGAAACAAATCATGTAAAGACTTGCTTTGAAAAAAGGAATAAAAATAAAGGAACTGTAATGCTCAAGCAATGGCAAACTACTGAGCGTAATCTTGCCAAGAAATCAACAATCAGCTGAAAGATGCTGATGTTGACGGCAATGTCTTGTAAAGGATATGCAAATTAAAAAAAAAAAAAAAAATTACTCTATCACAATGGCATGACAGATTTGTGAAGCTGTAAAGACAGTTGCCAGGGTTTACATTGACAAGATGTCATATGTTCACATTGTATTTGTATTGCAGGTAGAAAGGCGAGTGGTCACTCAGCTGGCAATGGCTCATGAGAGGCAGCTCATCAAAAAAGGGAGCAAAATTAAGATCACAGTTTCAAACTGTGATGATCTGCTTGTTAGACCAGGACAGTCTGGCTCATGCAATGAACAAGGGGCAACAATTAAGTTACAGGTGTTGGAATCTGGAACTGATGTATACAAAGATTTGGATTTCAGCACTGTAGACAATCCTTTCTCTATCCCTCTGAGTGATATCACTGGCTGATGCAACATTTGATGTTTCATGTGAGTTGCCGATAGAAGTACTCTAGGACAAGTGTACGTTTGAATTGTTTTGATATAAATGTATATTTCAGATGATATAGATTGCAGTGGATTAAAGTTCACAATGTCTACACTCACATTGGCTGTTTTGTTCTCCAGAGTATTTGATACCAAGAATTACTTCAGGGAACTCGAGGGTTGAGATCAAGCTGAATTGTACCTTCTTATAATTTGTAGTCTCTGATGTTTTCCGTCACTCCTGTTTTCACTGTGTACTATGGCATTCTTCATGGTTTGGTTATCTGCATCCTGACATGCACATTGTGATATCACTTTTGGTAATACTTGCTTTTTGTGATAACAGATTAATGATAAACTCCGTCAAAAAATGTCTGTCCATACGAAAACGGGTATGTTCTTTACCTATTGTTGGATATAAAGGGAACTGTGTGAAGAAATAAATAAATCTGTATGTTATGTTTTAATTTTGTTTTCCTGTTTTCTATTGTTTGCATTCTGATTGTTTTATGTTGATGCTTTGTGGATGAGTGGGTTTTAGTTATTGCCTTTATTTTCCTTGACTGGTGTTACTGATTGCCTGTTTTAAAACCCATGATAGTTTCTCTAACTGCTAACTCACTAGAATACTGAGCTTTCTAAACTGCTGCTAATGCCATATCTGCTTGT
This sequence comes from Cepaea hortensis, assembly GCA_963921405.1. NCBI lineage: Eukaryota > Metazoa > Mollusca > Gastropoda > Stylommatophora > Helicidae > Cepaea > Cepaea hortensis. The sequence goes on from OY992879.1 coordinate 119,335,808, forward strand.
TTCAAACTGAGTCTGGGTTAACGGGAATTAACTTGTACAAATACATGCACCAATAGTTCAAATCATTGAAAATATACATCAATACATTCTGTGATGACCTTAGCAACGGGAATTAACTTGTACACATACATGCACCAATAGTTCAAATCATTGAAAATATACATTGATACATTCTGTGATGACCTTAGCAACAGGAATTAACTTGTACACATACATGCACCAACAGTTCAAATCATTGAAAATATACATCAATACATTCTGTGATGACCTTAGCAACAGGAATTAACTTGTACACATACATGCACCAATAGTTCAAATCATTGAAAATATACATTGATACATTCTGTGATGACCTTAGCAACAGGAATTAACTTGTACACATACATGCACCAATAGTTCAAATCATTGAAAATATACATCAATACATTCTGTGATGACCTTAGCAACAGGAATTAACTTGTACACATACATGCACCAATAGTTCAAATCATTGAAAATATACATCAATACATTCTGTGATGACCTTAGCAACAGGAATTAACTTGTACACATACATGCACCAATAGTTCAAATCATTGAAAATATACATTGATACATTCTGTGATGACCTTAGCAACAGGAATTAACTTGTACAAATACATGCACCAATAGTTCAAATCATTGAAAATATACATTGATACATTCTGTGATGACCTTAGCAACGGGAATTAACTTGTACAAATACATGCACCAATAGTTCAAATCATTGAAAATATACATTGATACATTCTGTGATGACCTTAGCAACAGGAATTAACTTGTACAAATACATGCACCAATAGTTCAAATCATTGAAAATATACATCAATACATTCTGTGATGACCTTAGCAACGGGAATTAACTTGTACACATACATGCACCAATAGTTCAAATCATTGAAAATATACATTGATACATTCTGTGATGACCTTAGCAACAGGAATTAACTTGTACAAATACATGCACCAATAGTTCAAATCATTGAAAATATACATTGATACATTCTGTGATGACCTTAGCAACGGGAATTAACTTGTACAAATACATGCACCAATAGTTCAAATCATTGAAAATATACATCAATACATTCTGTGATGACCTTAGCAACGGGAATTAACTTGTACACATACATGCACCAATAGTTCAAATCATTGAAAATATACATTGATACATTCTGTGATGACCTTAGCAACGGGAATTAACTTGTACACATACATGCACCAATAGTTCAAATCATTGAAAATATATATTGATACATTCTGTGATGACCTTAGCATGATGGTCTGGTGCAAGTCTGCTCAAATAAATACATATACCTTTAGTAATAAGTACTTACTTTACGTGTTGAATTCAGCTAGATCATCATCATCTCATCATCATCATTCATTTCTGTCTGCAGTGATGGTTGACAGTAAAATCTCCAGCAGTTTCTCTTCTGAGCCTTGTACATTTTGTTAGGCTGTATCCTAGCCAAATCTTGATGGTCTGCCTATTCATATTATTCACTCTGTCTAGCTTTTGACATTTTCCCCTCAACTTTCCCTACCATTATAGTTTTCAAAGATTACCAGGCATTTGATATGATCAAGTATCCTGTCTTTTAAATTTTATTTCCTTCACTTGCAACCTTTTTTTTTTATTGAATTTTAAAGCTTCATTGTTTGTGTCTTTTTTTCATCCCAAAAAAAATTCGCCTCAGTCTTCACAATACCCAAATTTCAAAAGCCTAAATTATATGCTTTTAGACAAGGAAGAGGAACAATAGATCACATACTCACCATGCGTTTAATAATAGAGAAGTGCAGAGAATTTAATGTAAACCTATTCTCATGTTTTGTGGATTATTCAAAGACATTGGACTGTGTACAACATTAGAAACTTTGGGAAATCATGAGGAATATGGGCTTTCCATCACATGTAGTACAACTCATAAAAATGCTCCATCTAGACCAAAAAGCAGCCATTAGAATAGATTGCAAGACATCAGATTGGTTTGACATCAAGCAAGAAGTCTGTCAGGGCTGTGTGCTGTCACCCTATTTGTTTAACCTGTGCGCTGAAAATATAATGAGAAATGTCAGAGATGAAATAACCAGGGTGATATAACCAGATGATGCCCTAAATATCGGTGGTCATGGAATACGAGACATTCGATATGCTGATGATACAGTATTACTATCCACATCACAGAATGGTATAGAAAACTTACTAACCTCAACCCAAAGAAATAGTGAAAATCACAACTTGTATCTTAACATAGCAAAAACAAAGATAATGCATACAGATAAAACTACTATGGAGAAAGAAATATATGTTAATGAGGAAAGATAGGAGGCGGTGGAAAATTTCTAATATTTTGGGTCATTGATTACCAACAATGGTGACACAATGAATGAAAACTAAAGCGACGACTATAAATCGCTCTTCAGGGACTGAAACAGCTGAGTAAATTGTGGAGTGGGACAGATAGAAGAACTACAAAAATTTGATTTTTGAGAGCATGCATCTTTCTCATTGCAGCGTACATCTGTGACACTTGCTGGGCAGCGCATGAATGCCTTTGAATATAAATATTATGGACGGGTTCTAAGAATATATATACTTCAAGAGTTGAATATTAAAGAGGGTTGGCTATTGGAGATGATAAAACAAAACAAAAAAATTGATATGTGTTGGTCACTTGAAACGTCATGAGGGTTTGGAGAGAGCAATGATGGAGGAGTGTGTGCCTGGGAAGGGAGGGGGGTGAGGCCAAAGAGAAGATGGGTGCAGGATGTGGGGTATGATCTCCAGATGGGTGTATTGGGCGTGGGACATCTTGCTTGTGATCAAAAAGTTTTCCGGAAGGTTGTTATGGGAGCGAGGTTCTGCAAAGGACATGCTACTGAATGAATGAATGAAATTATATGCTCCATCTTGTTAATCAAGCTCCATTCTATACAGCAGTTTTGAATATGCAAGGCATTTGAACGAGGGGACGGAGCGCGTATGGGAATGTCCTGAGTGCAGTGATGTCAGTTCTTAACTCAACTTGATGAGCCTCAGTTTTAGGTTCTGTGATATTTGTTTTAAAAGAAGTGCATGTTTCATGTTATTGAATATACACATGACAATTTCAGTTATTTTTGTAATTTCCATTTCACATGCCCTGCCTTCATGCCATTGCTTGGCCCAGGTATATGTAGCTTGATACCTGTTTCATGATGTCATTATTGTTATGAATGTTAGCTGCTGGACTGTCTGTTCTTTTAGTGACAATTATTGATGCAGCTAGCTAAAGTTAGTTCTAAAATGTCTGCAGAAATGTGTGAATTGAGTATTGTGTACATTAGAGTTCTCTGTCCCTGTCTGGTTCTCTACTGGTTACGAGGGTAAGTTAATAAGTAAGTCACAAATGGCTGTAGAAAAATAACTAAAGATGATAACAACTTGAAACCAGTTTATTTTTATGGATACACTGTCCCTTTATTTCTCAACATAATTTTCACCAACATTGATGCACTTATCTCATTTCTGTGGGATGGTAGGTCAATAAAAACAAAGCATGCAGTTCTATGCAGCCGGTTTGGGAGGATTGATAAAACGATGGGATAAGTGCATCAATATTGGTGGAAATTATGTTGAGACATAAAGGGACAATGTATGTACAAAAATAAACTTGTTTCAAGTTGTTATTATCTTTAGTTATTTTTCTACAGCCATTTGTGACTTACTTATGAACTGACCCTGGTATTTGAGTCACTAAGTTGGGTGAATTCCTTTTGGGCCCATAATTCCACAGAAAACAATTCTGAATGCACGACAGTCCAGCTTGTTTGTTTTGTGCTCGCTCTCTTTGAACTCAAGCATACATACATGCTATTTCTAGTGCTCACCTCACCTCATCTCATCTCATCATGTTCCTCTTGTACCTTGCCGTGTCGAGGTGAAGTATAAACATCGTGAGAGTGCCCGATTATGGGCTTCATATATCGATATTCCCAAGGACTCTGCTATTCCCTCCGTCCAACGTTTACGTGGTCAGCCTCTTCCTCTGTTTCCATCTGGTCTGTACATCATTGCTTGTTGTGGTATGCTGTTGACTGGCATGGCCAAACCATTTGATTTGCTGCCTTCTAATAAAATCTAGTGCTGCTTTAACCCTCATTTCAGTCCTGATTTCTTCGTTTCTGATCTTATCTCTTCTTGGTACGTTGAGTATTCTTCTCAGGAACCTCATTTCTGTTGTGATTTTTCTTTTCTCTTTTTCTGTCATTGTCCAGGTTTGGCATTGGTAGCATAGAGATGGTAGGAAAATTGTGTTGTAAAGTGCTTTCTTAGTAGTTATTGATACATGTTTGATCTTTAGTATTGGTGTCATTTGTCCAATGAGTTGATTTGTCTTATTGCACCTATTTTCGATCTCGTCTTCTGATCTGCCATTTGATGATATTATACTTCCTAGGTACTTGAAACTCTTTACTTGTTTCAAGGGATGTTCGTTTAGGTGAACTGTTGTTGTTTGTTATTCTTTAGTTATAGTCATTACCTCTGTTTTGCTTGTGCTAATTTTCATGTTATGTTCCCTACACATTTCGTTTAGACTATTCATGTGGTCTTGTAATTCAGCTTCTGATTTTGCTATTAGTGCTTGGTCGTCCGCAAACAGAAGTTCTCTAATGGTTAGATTTGCAGATGGTTCTTCTTCTATGTTCTTGTCATGCGGTATTCTTGCTGTCTCTGCTTGGCTGGTTTCTTTACATATGTTGTATATATATGTTATGAACATATAATGATGTCACACTCCAGTTTAAGAACAGATATATAAATGAGGAAACTCCATGAAATGACAGTGACTTGACAACTTGAAGCACCACATATTTCCAAGGCAAGTGCTAATTTTGATCACAGGAGGGGAGAAAGGCAGAAGAGAAAGCTGTCATGTTTGTATATGTGTTTTGGAACTGTTTCTAATTGTAGACAGCAGCCCAAGTCAATCTTGATATAAATCCTGTAAGGCTCTTTTTTTTTTTTTTTTTTTTTTTTTTTTGCATATCTCTTACAGGACGTTGCAGTCAACATTAAAATTTTTCAGCTGCTGTTGATGTACTAGGCAAGATTTCGCTTAGTAGTTTGCCATTGCTTTCTGAGTGGCCGGCTCACATACCCCATAAGTTACCAACGTGGTGAGAACTGCTACCGATTTTCACGCAGGTTACGTTACTTACGAGAATATACGGGATTATGGAGAAAGACGTTAACACCTAGGCCAGGGAGCTCGGCCAAAAGCATAAGGAATCTATGCCCATAAGGGACCGTAATGATCCAAGTATATTAAATATGCTTGCAGGTTGAAGTCATATACACACATACTCTCTTACCAACCTTCACTCAAGTCTCTGTCCTCCCTTGCATTTGTATATCATTACTTTTCTTTTTTCCCTATTTTCTTCTTCTGCTGCTGCCCTTCAACTCCCAGCGGAACATAGGCCGTCAGCCAAATCACTCCAACCCATTTGTAGACTTGTTAATGATTGGTGGATTTCCAGCTAAGTTTTCTACAGGATGAAGTGACCAGTCACACGTCAACTTTCTTATGACATGCATATTAGCTTACAATACTATTCTTTAATTTCCTCATGGGCCCTGGTAGCTTGAGAGGTACCACATTGATTTTATAGGCAATTTAATGTTCAGTAGTTTGCCATTGCTTTCTGAACAAGAAGTCAATCTTAAAGTTTATGACCAGTGTATGTAATGAACTCACTACTCCACCATCAGTGCATAGAAAGTTTGAGTGCAAGCATGCTAAACTGCTCGGCCACGCTGACCATATATTTACTAGCGTAAATCTGAATCACTATTGTCAACGTGTTGCTGGACAAACAGGTCGTCTTTGTAAACACTTGGTCATCACAGTATGAGAAGGTTATCATTATTTCTCACCGTCTGTTGACTTCTAAGAGGTACCCTTTTTCCCCCGCCGAAGCTACGCTCACTCATATTAAGTTCATTAACCTGGGGATTTTGTCGACAAGCCAATGCACTATTCACAAGGCCTGCATCCTGTGTGTACATACAGTATGTTAATATTGTCGACAAAATAGGAAGTCAGTCATGCACATTAGAATCCATCGGCAGTTGGACGCTGTAAGGAGAAAGTTGTAAACCTTCGCTGTCTTGGCAAAAGCAAACAATTTAGAACCTGCCCGCAAACTGGTGTATCACTAACAGTAAAGTAAAAGATAATTTATTAGACTATTCGACACATAATAGATGATGTGGTCAACATCATATCGGCTGCCTTTATTTCCCATTACATTTCCTGGTACCCATTTTAGATTATGAGCCTAAGTCAAGTTTGCAAAATCCAACTCGATAGGAATGTAAACACACGATCGCCGGGCTGGCAGACACGCGTGTCAGCCACTGCACTAGAATTTTCCCCCAGCCAGTGTGTAGTTAGTTGACTGGTGATGTTTCTCCATCAAGAATGATGATGACCATTCATTTCATCCATTGGGGTCTGAAGTTTGGAGCTGTAAGTTCTAAGATGGCTGGTAAGGCCTATCTATTTTGGCTCGAAATGTTCTTAGACAATGTGGGCAAGGAATGCTTGACGTTCCTGGAGAATGATCTCCTGCTGTGGTTTTTTTATTTGTCCAGTCTCTTCCCCCCCCCCCCCCCAGCTCTTGCAGTCCTGTTTGCTTCACGTCACTTCACCCTTGCATAATGATGTAGGCCATGAATTTAGGTCTTTGGCAGCTGTATCTCAAGTGTTGTGGTGAATCCCAAAAGCTTTTAGTTTTTAGTTAAATCTTCAGAATGTCTTTAAAACGTTTCCACTAGCCACCGATTTTCATAGACTGTAATGTTGGTATAATAGCAGTAGGCCTAGTATGGGCACATTGAAACTCCAGTCATGGCTGCAGAGATTATCGCTGTGTGATCTCACAGACGGGCACTAGAGATCTAAGGGATTGTTTCAATGTCAAGTACGATGAGGTTGGTCTGTGAACCCAGTCAATTACTTAGTAAGTCAATCTGTTAAGCCCAAGACGGTCACTCAAAACTGCGCTCAGGGTAAACCGATTAATTACATGTCTGCACGATAGTAGACGGAAAGGACCTCAGAGTTCAGACTTATTAGTAACTTGCACTGGGAACAATTGGCAATGATTAGATACAGAAATCCCCGGGAAGATTAACCCGGTCAACAAATGCCCGCAGAAGTCGGATGTGTCGGTCTAACGGCGCAAGAACGCAGCTCTGCTGTAAACAGGCACAACGCAATCACGTCCGAATAAAAACTCCGGATGAACGCAGAAGAAGAAGAAGATACAGAAATAATTATTTGTCGCCCATAGATATATAAAGAGGAGTACAGCAAGACTGCGTGTTGTCCCCCAAGCCTCTTCAACTTATACACAGAAAGAATTTTTAAACAAGTCAAACTGCCTGGATTTCATCTATGAAAGAATCATAAACAATCTTAGATATGCTGACGATACGTGTTACTTGCAGAGAGCGAGCAAGTTACAAAACCTAGTGTAGTGAAACAAGTAAACATGCACAGCGCAGAATGTCGCTTAGATATTAACATCCAAAAAAATGAAAGTTATGATAATTAGCAGTGGAAAGGAGAGGTCGTCGATGAACATCGCGGTAAATAAGGAAGATACTAGAACGGATAACAAGTTTCTTCTATACCGGACATGTTATAACAAATGGTGTCAGAAGTGAAACAGAAATCAAAAAGAGAATAGGAATGGCCACACATGCTTTCATCGTCATGAAATCGGTATAACATCCAGAGAGATGAACAACGCATTAAAAATTTGAATTATTAAATGTTATATTCAACACTTCTATATGACGCGGAAATGATGAGGACAATGAAAAAGCAATTTAAAAATCGAACAGAGGCTCTCGAGATGTGGATATACAGAAAAATGTCTTATTTCGTGGAAACAAGAACAACCAAACGCAGAGGTTCTAGAAAGACGGAATGAAATGCGTTGATGACATAAATAGTTGAATTCAATTGAATTGAGCTAAGAACCAATATCACTGCACTCAGAACATTTCCATACGCACCCCGTTTCCTAATTCAACAGCCAGCGAAGAGGCATACTATTAATCGTTGCCACCTCATTGAAAGTTCTCCTTGTCTTCCTTCTCGGTTTTGAGATTTTTCTAGAACCCCTGCAAAACCCCTACAATATCATTCTTTCCACATACGGGTTCTCAGTCTATTCCCCCACTTTCCCCACCTGGTTCCACAGGTGCTCGACCACCTTTCCATTATCCGTAGGTATTCTAACCACCAAGAGGTGCATTCCCTGCCAGTCTATCAGCCTGTTCATCTCCCCTCCCCTCCCCGCACTCCTTCATGGCCAGGGCAAAAAAAAAAACAAAACAAAAAAACCGTACAATTCTCACAATCTGTAAACTCTGACGCGATGATACTTGATAGCCATTCGACACAAAACGTACCTTTCTCCATCTTACTTAACAAACTCATTGAGTCCGTAATGAATACAGTGTGTGTTGCAGTGGTCTCCTCTAACCAACGGAATGCCGCTGTTACTGCTTCCACCTCCATTCTCATGCTGGAGGTCGTAGTCTCATATGCCAGACTCTCCTTTTTCAAGAATCGGCCATTAGCCTTCGCGATGAAACCCCAATACTATATCTGCTTATCACCACTGACCCATCGGTTTAGATCACTATGTCACTTTGATGTGTGTTACTCTGGATCAGTTGTTGCACCTCAACCTATGTGTCCCTCAACTCCCGTGTGTTGCCGGGGCCCATAAGGGAAGCAAAGAATAGCAACACTGAAGCCTACCACGCATGTCGTAAGAGGCAACTAAGGAGGCTTCATGGTTCCGTCGCCCTGCTACTGAGTGAGTGCGTGGCGCGACACTGTGAGCTGTGAGTTTCGTGTGAAATGCTTTTGAATCTGCCTGAGGTTTTTTTGGAACGTGACTGCATGTTCGGAGCGATGGCAGATGGCTATGTCCCAGAGTTGACCGGTTTTTGCCTTATGCAGAAATGCGTGGCTGCTGGGCTTCAGGTTGACTGCCACTGCCATCGACGATGAACTGTATTTCGTGGACTGTGTGGGTGAACATCTAAGAAACATCCAGATGGGAAAATGACTGCCGATTCCATCAGAGATAAACTGGGTGTTTCGTGGGGGACTATTGTGTTGACATTCTGGCGGCAGCATTATGCACAGTGTATTTGTGCGGGCTGTTGTTTGTCGAGACTCCTGTCTTTTCCACTTCTCACATTGGGCAGTGGGGAGCGTTTTGTGTGATATTCACTGGCACAGGAATGGAGCATAATGGGGACGACCCGTTGCTGTGAAGTTGGAACTGTGACTAACTAACTAACTAACTAACTAACTAACTAACTAACTAACTAACTAACTAACTAACTAACCTATGTGTGACCTGCTGCCCATTCTCTGCACTCATGGACCAGTGTTACTATGACATTGTGCCAGCCCGTCGCGTCTTCAGGTACTTTAACCCACTATTTTTTGATGGAAAAAAAAAGCAAGTGAAATATTTCGGCCACAATAAAAGAATAACACTCTTATAAAAACCATACTGGAGGGTGAGGTTGAAGGTAAGTGAGTAAGAGATAGACAACGATACAAGTGGGACGATAACATCAAGAGATGGACGAACAGCAGTCTGACAGAATGTACAATCAAGGCGAGAGGCAGACAGTGTTGGAGATCTATTGCAGCCAACCTTCATTGTGGAGACGGCACCTGATTGACTCATTGAAACCACAAACACTATCAACAATGTAGTGAATGAGATTCCATATTAAAGTGTGTTTTAAAAAAAAAGGGGGGGGGGGTGGGAGATTGAGAGGACGCGGGCAATAAAAAGACAACGTTACAAGTGGGCGGAGCGACATCAAAAGGAATGAAAGAAGCTTGATGTTTTTGTTATGCATGCAACCTGATGATACCGAACCAAAAGTACTGACAAATCGTTATAGCTGACCTCGAATGAGAAAATTGCTGTTGTGGCATTGTGGTTAGCAGGCTTGCCTGTCAAGACGTGTTCAGACGTCACTTCTGAGAAGTGACAAGAGGATATCCCCCCCCCCCCCCCCCGAAAGTTACGAAGCTGGTGTCGACCCAGCTTAATAAAATTAGGCTGTTAGTTGCATGTCCTTTACAGGATGTCACAGTCAACCCCAGCATTTTTTGGCTGTTCGCGATTTCTTGGCAAGTTTACGTTCAGTAGTTTGCCATAGCTTTCTGAACGACCTGCATTCATACCATTTTATTGAAAAAAAAACACCCATCCATCATGTACCATGCCAGAAAGCATGGACATTAGGCTAAAAAGGAGGATGTGACTCTCTTTGCCGGACGTCTGGCAACCCTAGTCGTGCGTCGAAGTACACTTGTTCCTGCAGCGAGGCGCTGTCGCCATTTGGAGGTGACAGGTTCGAATCCCGGTCGGTAACTATAGCATAGCTTTCACATTTTATGTTGTCTAGTGCGTCCTCTAGTGTCTACTTCTTTCTTCTCCTTCTGTGAGCGCCAAACAATACTACGTGTGTTTATTTATGTAACCGTTTCAGAGGCCTCAACTGGTTCCCAAATTGATTATCTGCTATGGGAAGAAAGCACTTGATGATGATGACCCAATCAGAGAGATCTCCTCTGCCAGAGGAGAGAAACGAGAAGAGCTCTTCTGGTCACAACACAAACATTCACTCTGTGGCGCACGGCCTGGCATGTGTTTGAGGTGGGTTTGATTACCCATTCGCTCTTAACTTGTCTGTACTGAATGCATAATATTTTCACCAATGTCCATAATGGACTAGTACACATTGTTTTCCAATGACCGATGAAAGATATCTTTCTCAGCTCTAAGTGGGAATATACAAACGGAGAATTGCAGGGATAAGTCATAAGAAGTTGGACCGAACCGCAACTAACTCCTGAACGACTCGTAGTGAGTCCATATGATATATCAGTGCACGATTATAAATTTGAGAATATACTAATGCGACCACCCCAGTAGATAGGCCTTGAAATTCAAAATCTAATGGTACCACAATGATGCCTGTAATCCTGTATGTCACTTATAAGTGAAGATATTCACATTTTTGTGAAGGAAGGTGAGGCGAGTTGCCATTTCTCATGTTATTCACCCGTAAGTGTAGCTCTCCAATGTGTCCGATTACCTCCACAAGCGGGTATGCATGCGAGATGGTCTCAAACGGTCATATGAAAACTAACTTCAAAAATATGTTCCGTCATGTTAAATGATTACAAAATAGTACTAGTATACAAATAAATTATTAATAATCTTTAATTTTGTGTTCTCTTTAACTTTAGTAGGTCAAATCGCACGTTTTGTGTGTCGACAAGTGTAGCGCAATCGATGTGCGGCGGCTGTCATGACCCGTGGGTTTTCAATTCACAAAGTCACATCTTCGCAGAAAATCTGTTTTTCAACCACAATTCGAGCAAGTTTAGTGATGAAACTATGCTGATTCAGGGGCAATATTTTATATGGCAATTAAAATTCACATTAAACAAAGACATCTGTTGGATTCATCGATTCCGATACGCGATTTTTCCGCTGCTTCTGTGGTATGCGCTCCCTGGCAGTCGGCAGCTTGCACAGATCCATAGAGCACACTTTATTCACAAACTTCCAGTTTCTTAGTTCTATATAATATTTTAGTTCGTAATGTTTGATAGTTTCTATTATATCACCTAATAATTTTGTGAAAAAAAAATTAAAAAATTCGAAGCCGGGAACAGAACCGCGGTCTCCTGCATGACAGGCGGACTGCTTACGACAACGCTAACAAGAACACAACGATCATTTCACAAAGATATTTATATAGTAAAGCCACCATTTTGGGTTTGATGATCGTAACATTTTCGCCTGTTTTTCAACCACAATTAAAGCACGTTAGCAATAAAACTTTCCAAATTTCTGAAAAATATGATGCAGAATTCGAAGATCCATCTACAATTTATGGTTTTCTATTGAAAGCGACAGAAAAAAAAAATGAATTACGCGTCAGCGGGCCTTCCTTTTTCTCCGTGCGCGAGGTTGGTCGCAACCAAACGGGCCATAGGTGGATTATGAAAACTGACTTCAAAAATATGTTCCGTCATGTTAAATGATTAAACAGTAGTACAAGTATACAAATAAATCATTAATAATCTTTAAATTTATGTTCTCTTTAACTTTAGTAGGTCAGATTGCACGTTTTGAGTGTTTTAAAGTGAAAGTGTAACATGCCATTGCGATCGATACAAAGACATGCTTCGCAGAAAATGTTGTTTATCATCCACAATTTAAGCAAATCGGCAATGAAACTTTCCAGATAAATTCAAAATTATAGGCAAAGTTCAAAAATACATCTATAATTTATGATTTTCTTTAAACAATAGTGTTAATGTTGTTTTTCTCCACAATTTAAGCAAAGTCGGCGATGAAACTTTCCAGATATATTTAAAATTGTATGCAGAATTCAAAAATACATCTATAATTGGTGATTTTCTATAAACAGGCCCCCCCCCCCCCCCCCAAAAAAAAATTTTTTTTTTTTATTAATTACGGTAAGTATAAAATATATCTTTATTTATATAAAAGGTCATGATGATTTCAACCAATCGCAGTGCACAGAATATTAAGCAAACCTTTCCTGGAAAGCCCAGGATGACGTGTGTTATTGTCACGTGAGATTTGAATGAATGAATGACGTTGAAAGAATGCATGATAAATTAGAGAGCGTTTTCCGGGACGAGATTTTCATTGGCGGCACGACTCCGTACATGAATTGTGTTTTTACTTCGGGTAATGGCACGATGGAACACGCTATGAATAGTGAAACAACAAACATTAGTAAAATACAAATTTGAAATAGCATATATAGAAACTATTTTTAAAATTGTGTTCTTATGAAACCATCACAGTTAGATACAGTACAGCTTGACAAGACGAATCCAACGGTATCACAATGAAGACTGTACTTAACGTACAGAGCAGAGTTAACGTACTAAGCGGAGTTATTATTATTAATATGTTTGTGTCGTGATCTACAATCAGGAAGTGCAAAGGGATCTGAAGAAATGGGGGAGTTTTTGTCTTGGCTCAATAAATTGGAAGCTGAGAAATTCTGCCTTCTATTACTGTGGCTTGTTTATTTTTAAATGGACAACATAGTATGTACTAAGTACCATATATCATTGCGTCCGGGTGGCGAGGCCTAACTTGACATATTATCTATTTTTCGATAGGATGTGCCATGACATAATTAACAATTACAAATGGGCGCCAATTGTTTATTATTCATTAAAAGTCTGTCACATTGCTAACAAACCTGGCAAGATGTACATTTTATTGTGCATTTTGGTAACAGGAAAATAAAGATCACATCCCTCTTTCGATAGAATGTCGAGGATTCAAAGGATCGACTTCATTGCACTGGGTTTTATCCCATATGGCTCAGTCTCTTTCCGCAGGGCGGCCTGGCGAAAGCATCCCACAAAGCACGAGAATCTCTGAGTCTCCGAGAAAAATGCACTTGACTTTTAAGACTTTTCAATAGGATGTTCTGTGACCTAATTAACAGTTAAAAATAGCTGCCCATTTATATTAAGTTTCATGTGAAATGTTCGTCGTCGGTGAAAGAACAATTCATGAAAATATACTCGCATTGTCTTAATATACCCACTTCATTGTGACAGCTTTCTTTTGTTGATTAAATATCATGCATTAATATAAGTTTGTAACTACTGCATAAATTAAGCAATCATTTTTGCTAATAATTGATTTCTACTTTTGCTCTATAATTACATTGCTCAATAGCTAAAAATGAGCAATTAATAATTAAATACTAACTTTAAACAAACTTATTTCACAGTATTTTATTTAAATTTAAATAATTATGTGCTGTTGTGCTGCTAAGAAAAAAAAGTACTCCTTACTTACAGACTTACACTATTTACAAGTTTACAGAAGGGTCTGAAATCTGGCTTTCATTTTGCTTTGTATATTTGGCCCCTATGAATATTATAATTTTACTTCTTACATTTAGTTGAAACATTGTAATAAAATCTGGCAAGACATTTATTTTCTGAACTATGTATAGTTGGCCCCTGTAAATGCAATGCATCTGTGCTGTTCCTTTATTTGCTCCTTTGTGCAGCTGTAGTGACCTTATGAGAGGGAAAAAGTCTGACAAAGTTACTTTGGCTGCCATAGATGTTAACTTTATCCCGTCTTGGATACTAATTAGCATGTGGATCAGTTCTCAGCAGGTTACATTTGTCTATACATTGCAGTCTTCATCGATGGCACCCAAGAAGAAAGACAAAGGCAAGTTGTCAGACTGGATGCAATGTTCTCTCTGTGGGAAGCTTGTTAGTTCCCAAGATGCACAAGCTCACTCTACGTCATGTGATTCTGATCATGGCAGCATTCAGGGAAGAGTTTTTCATGGGAAAGTCATTCGAGCAGAGGGATATCTCAATGAAGGTTTGTGGGTTTCTTTGTTTTTTTTTCTTCTGTGATCATTGTCTGTTTGTGTTTGTTCTGTGATCATTGTCTGTCTATGTTTGTATGTCTGGCCCTACGTGCGACTGATAATTAACATAAGAAATTGACATCTGTCTGAATCTTAATGACATCTGGACTCAAGACTAGTAAAAGAATTCAGGGCAGGATGACTTGAAGGATTCACTGATATTGATCTTTTCTCTAACTGAACACAATGCACATGCACTTTTGCCATGGAAAACTGTCCTCTTTGTCAGGACAGTTCAGTATTATGTACAGTCAAGCAGCCCGTTCCATGCCCTGGGGTATTTTGGGTATATGGTGCTAGCCCTGTATTTTTATAGACCCATCGGTGCATGATGGGTGCCATGGTTACACCGCCACCTTTACTTCCGCAAACATTTCCTGGTACCTATGTTAAGCTGGGTTAGCCTGGGAGCCCAGGCCAAGTAAACATCAAAATCTCTGCCTTTAGGTGGGATTTGAACACATGACCACTGGGCTAGCAGGCAACTACGCTACCACAGCTCCAGAAATATTTCATCACTATAACTCTGAATTTGAAGATCAGCTGGACCGGAATGCACATTAGACTTGCAAGAGTTGATGTATTTGTATGCTCACTTTGAAATACAATATACACTGATTTCATATTAGGACATTTTGATCGTTCAGAAGTTAACTGTGCTTAATTGTGCTTCAAAAAAGGCATAATAACTGCAACCCATTGTGGGGACTAGGGATGGAGTTATACCCCTCCATGGCACAAAGCCTGGGCTGAATTGTAGAGACCATGTGTTTCCACGTAGCATGATCCCTCTCTCAGCCTGCTTAGTTTACTCCAGAGGATAGGTAACACCAGTACGTTTGGGATAAGGCAAGCTGCAGAAGCTGTCAGATCAGCAAAAACAGTGCTCTTACTGTCTGCCTGTCAGAGCTTCGATCCTAGACCAGTTGCTGACCAAGGCTTAGGTCTGGTCTGCCCTGCCATGACATTTAGCATGCCAGTCGTTCAGAAAGCAATGGCAAACTATTGAACGTAAACTTGCCAAGAGATCAAAAACAGCCAACAAATGCTGGGGTTGACTGAGAAGAACTGTAAAGGATATGCAACTATTAAAACTCCCAATTGCACTCCACTGCTCTTAGCTCAGTCATTTCTAAGACCTGACAGTTAATAATATGTTTTGTTAACAAATCAACCACAGTTCCCTAAATGTCATCTGTTTCTGTTCTTTATTCCCCCATAAGAGAGTAGGCCCTCAATCAAATCATACCAAGCCATCTTTCTTATGTTATCTCCATGTCTCCCACATATTATTTATCTGTTTCTAATTCTCTTATCCATGTGTTTTTAGGTTTCCCAATATGATTTTTGCTTTGGTGGGTCCCAGAAAGAGAATTTTCTAGTTTTCAAGTTTTTCTCCGTTAATGTGTGTCAATCCAGTGCCAGTGTCTGTCCCTGACCTCGTGATTCACTGGACTGTGACTAGTTCTCTCTCTCTAAGCTCCACATGAATGATTCTGTCTCTCATTCGGGAGACTCGGGTTCGATCCCTCGGTAAGGTGTGGGATTTTTTTCTGTCAGGGGCAAAAAGAAAATTCTAACCTGTACAGTTCGCAGTGACTGCACTAGCCAGGAGGCCTTAATTCCTCAGGCTCAAAAACCCTCCTGCCATACACCACAAGGTACTATATTGGCAGTAAATGACAGTTGACTAGTTTTCATTTCTTTTGTCTTCCACAAATTTCCTAGTGCTATGAAATAAGTTTTTGCCTTTGGTATTCTTATTTTAATATTTCTGTCTGTACCTTTGAAGCTGGAGTGGGTTCGCCTGATGGCGAGGGACAGTGTTAATAGGGAAGGCTAATCAACATGCAAAATTCAGTCCAGCACAACTAGAAATATGGACTATGCTTGAGTTCAAAGTGAGTGAGCGCCCAAACAAACAAAACTGTCTGTCTGTTCCTCTATTTTGTCTACATTGCT
Source organism: Cepaea hortensis (assembly GCA_963921405.1). Taxonomy (NCBI): domain Eukaryota; kingdom Metazoa; phylum Mollusca; class Gastropoda; order Stylommatophora; family Helicidae; genus Cepaea; species Cepaea hortensis. The sequence goes on from OY992879.1 coordinate 119,352,360, forward strand.
ACCTCATTAGGCGTATTATTCCACCTGATGAAGTGACGTTTCACAAAGAAGATTAGGTTATTTATTCTCATTATCTTCCTGTATTTGTTGTGACTTCATATCAATTGTGTTTAGTTTATCTTGCCTCTGATTTTGTGTCCCCTGATGTGTTTGCCACATTATTCACAGGAAGGAGTATACAGGTTAGGATGAGAATTGTTGCAGCATATGAACAGTAGTTGACTTGTGAAGTAAAACTTACTCTATGAAAGCTGTTCAGAAATCTATTAATTTAGTTTTTATGTGGTTGTGTTCTTGTACATTTGACCTTCTAGCCTTCATATCTCTCCTTTATACTTTGATTTCTCACATGATCACAGTTAACATATTTTATTTGTGTATTCAATTTTGCCTACTGCACGGAGACAAGCAATGAATATTGGCATTCATTCTGTTATTATATTGACCAGGGTCATAAGCCAGAGAGGTAGCATCATCAACAGTTTATACCATACAATTCTCCACATTTACATTTTGTGAACAAAATACTTTCAACTTTCCTTACTACTTCAGTCCCTGGTATATTACTTTAGTGCAGCTTGTTCTAGTGGTTACCATAAATGTTCTTGATTACCTAATTCTTATTCCCATAAAAATAATTCAATTCTATATCTGACTTGGTGTATTATCAAATAACCATTGTCTGTCATGAATTAGAAGATGAGGAAAAGAATCTGGTGCTGCATAGGGCACATGCTGAGAAAGATAGTTGAACTAACAAATCCTACCTTTGGAACTCACAGAGCAAAACAAATAGAGGAGACCTAAAATTACACATAAAATTAATTTGAGATGGCAGATTTGGGGAGAACATGCAAGAAATTGTTGCAGACAACAAAGGATAGGAGAAAGTCTTATGCTCCACTTGGCGATACAAGATAGCAAATTAACAAGGTTTGATTGGGGGTAGAAAGAATTCAGGCATATCTACACATTTATTTAGAGATAATAACTCAGAGAGAGCCCACAAGCAAGTTACCAAAACCTAAATCACTACAGTTTCAGTTATTATTTATTTGCCATGTACTTGTTTGTGTTTCAGACGGCTCTGTTACTACACAGAACATTAGAGACAGAGACAGTGTAGTCTGGCTGGCTGTTTCAACAATGCAGTTTTGTGGCTTGTCCATGGGCCAGCCTTGTCTTGTGAATCAAATCCTTGTAAAGCGAGCATGGCCACTGAAGCTATTACCATTATCTAAAGTTGCTTTGACTGATCAGAGCATCATGGAACTGGGAATTAGGGAGGAAGACACTGTGACTGTAGAGAGATTTTTCCCAAATGAAAATTTGGTTCAGTCCGTGGTGCTTACAATCAGGTAAGGACAATCAGCATATACTGTACTGTTTCTGCCAGCAGTTCTGTCATACCTTCTGAGGTTAACCCAGCCTCATCAAATGGACCTGAGGTTTCCCTGGTAAACAGAAATGTCACTCTCATCACAGAATGTCTCTCTCTTCACTGAATGTTTCTCTCATCACAGAATGTCCCTCTCATCACAGAGTGTTGCTCCCTCTCATCACATAATGTTGCTCCCTCTCATCACATAATGTTGCTCCCTCTCATCACAGAATGTTGCTCCCTCTCATCACAGAATGCCCCTCTCATCACAGAATGTTGCTCCCTCTCATCAAAGAATGTCCCTCTCATCACAGAATGCCCCCTCATCACAGAATGTTTCTCCCTCTCATCACAGAATGTTGCTCCCTCTCATCACATAATGTTGCTCCCTCTCATCACAGAATGTTGCTCCCTCTCATCACAGAATGCCCCTCTCATCACAGAATGTTGCTCCCTCTCATCAAAGAATGTCCCTCTCATCACAGAATGCCCCCTCATCACAGAATGTTTCTCCCTCTCATCACAGAATGCCCCTCTCATCACAGAATGTTTCTCCCTCTCATCAAAGAATGTCCCTCTCATCACAGAATGTCCCTCTCATCACATAATGTTGCTCCCTCTCATCACAGAATGTTGCTCCCTCTCATCACATAATGTTGCTCCCTCTCATCACATAATGTTGCTCCCTCTCATCACAGAATGTTGCTCCCTCTCATCAAAGAATGTCACTCTCATCACAGAATGCCCCCTCATCACAGAATGTTTCTCCCTCTCATCACAGAATGTCCCTCTCATCACAGAATGTCCCTCTCATCACAGAATGTCCCCCTCATCATAGAATGTCAATCTCATCACAGAATGTTGCTCCCTCTCATCACAGAATGTCCCCCTCATCATAGAATGTCAATCTCATCACAGAATGCCCCTCTCATCACAGAATGTTGCTCCCTCTCATCACAGAATGTTGCTCCCTCTCATCACAGAATGCCCCTCTCATCACAGAATGCCCCTCTCATCACAGAATGTTGCTCCCTCTCATCAAAGAATGTCCCTCTCATCACAGAATGCCCCCTCATCACAGAATGTTGCTCCCTCTCATCACAGAATGCCCCTCTCATCACAGAATGTTGCTGCCTCTCATCACAGAATGTCCATCTCATCACAGAATGTTGCTCCCTCTCATCACAGACTGTCCCCCTCATCATAGAATGTCAATCTCATCACAGAATGTCCCTCTCATCACAGAATGTCACCCATATCACAGAATGTCCCTCTCGTCACAGAATGCGCACCACATCACAGAATGTCCCTCTCATTACAGAATGCTGCTCCCCCTCATCACAGAATGTCCCCCTCATCACAGAATGTCCCCCTCATCACAGAATGTCCCTCTCATCACAGAATGTTGCTCCCCGTCATCACAGAATGTCCCTCTCATCACAGAATGTCCCTCTCATCACAGAATGTCCCTCTCATCACAGAATGTCCCTCTCATCACAGAATGTCCCTCTCATCACAGAATGCCCCTCTCATCACAGAATGTTGCTCCCCGTCATCACAGAATGTCCCTCTCAACACAGAATGTCCCTCTCATCAAATCCTGCCTAGAACATTCTTCATCCCTTGCCAGTTCCTCTGCCTCATGCATTCTCATACCCAAGTTGTCTTCAGTGTCCCTTGTCCATGGTCATGTTGGTTGATCCCTGTCTTTTCTCCAAGCAACCATGCCTTCCATCTGTGTTATCACCAAACCACATGACAGTTAATATGGCCAAAGTATTTCATTGTCGAGATGTGCTGCTGTTTATTCTTAATAGCTGTTTTACAATATATTTGTGATGAATAGTGACTATGACACAAATGTGACGAGATAAAAATATGTGACCAGAGACAAAAAATAATCTGTTGTGAAAATGTTATAGTAGCTTCAACATTCAACATAAGAGATGCATTTTCAGAAATAACTTGTTAATGAATTGTAAAAAAATATGACATACGCTGAAGTAGACACTAAAGAATGTGGTAAGATACTTTCCCTCTCTCTACTGAGCTATGTATCTTCATGCACATCTCAGAATGGTCTAATACAGTGTTTCCCAACGTGGGGCCCACGCCCCACAGGGGGGCAATTTGACTGTTAAGGGGGGCAATTCGAAAATGGAAGAAATCGGCTGAATATAACAAAACGGGGAGACTTGAGACTGAAGTTAAGTAAATTGGAACCTGACATAAGATCTCTTTGCAGCAAGCATCAAGCGCAAGGATCTCACTAAATTTAAATAATAAATAATTACTAATAATTAAAATAATATAGAAAAATCTTTCATTAAAATTATTTTGTACTTGAATTTCAGTTCTCCATTATATGTTTTGAAAATTTACTTACTGTGTTTGCTCAATAATTACCTAGTGATTTCTTCCTAAAACCTATCATTCAAGTTTCTTTAGTGAACATTTCAATTTTTGAATATTAAAAATAATGTATATGTTGAGGGGGGGAGGGGGGCAATATGAATTTTAGAAAGGCTTAAGTGGGGCATGGCACAAAAAAGGTTGGGAAACACTGGTCTAATATCATATCATATGTAGAGGTGGAAACATCTAAACATAATTGAGGAGCCAGTATACTTGTTTTGCAAATACAGGCTATGAAAATGATTGGAAATTCAGGCTGGTGCCCTAGAATTTTCTATCCCTGATCATATGCATTCGTTCATAATTAAGAGACTTGTACTGAGTTAGTAGTAAAGAAAAAAGTAAGTAGTTGCTTATAAAGTTTTTCAAAGTACATTGTATCAAAAGTGAATTTCAGCTTGTATTATTTGCTCCTATATGATTGGACCCGTAAATGCTGTCTCCATCAACAGATATTGAAGGTTTTGGGTGGACAGCAAACTGCATCTTTGATCTAAAGTTCAAATGGACTGAGCTGAAATGTCAAAGAAGTCAGTGACCATCACAGTTACAAGTAGAAACATCTGGTAGCCAGCAGCAAACTGCCATCACTTGGCTAAGTCTATCATCACACTTTCATTGATGCCACAGCATCATCTTTTTTACATAATTTTCTGCTTTCTCTAACAAGTTGTCCTTGGCTGACATCTCATTCTTCTTTCTACTGAGGGTGCTTAACGTTCCGTGACAAAGATAACAAGTGAAAGAAATGCGGTTCCAACTTCACGACAAAGGGTCTCCCCATAATGCTCTGTTCCTGTGCCAATGAATAGCACACAAAATACTCCTCACTGCTTCATGTGAAAAGTGGAACAGACGAGTCTCTACAAATCAACAGCCTGTATAAGGTGCTGCCAGAATGCCAACCCAAAAGTCCACCATAAAAATACAGTTCATTGTCGATGGAAGCAGCAGTCACTAAAAAACCAACAGCTACGCATTACTGCATAAGGCAAACCCAGTTAGTTCAGCAACCGCCCGACCACCATTTTTCTAAACATGCAGTTCATGATACAAACAACTGTGGACAGATGTAAAAGCACTCCACTTGAAATCCACAGCTCACAGTGTCACTTCACACACTTAACTCAGTAGCTGGGTGGCAGAACCATGCACTACTAGTCCAGCATGAGGAAAATGCATAAGCAAACCATAGCCACAAACAAACACTCCAGAGGTCTTAACAGCTCAACCATCTATCCTCCTTGTGGACTGGAAGTCCTGGAATAGGGTATAAACCTATGCCATAACTAAACAGTATTCAACGATGAACATACAGTTCCTGCTCACAAATCACAGTGCACATTCTAGCATAGCATGGAATAGGGTATAAACCTATGCCATAACTAAACAGTATTCAACGATGAACATACAGTTCCTGGTCACAAATCACAGTGCACATTCTAGCAAGCTAGTCATGTTTATTTTGTTCAATGTTAACCAGGTAGTTCAAACTGTTCTTAATTGGCTAAATGATTTTATTATTCTTTATTATTTCAGAGAGCCCAGTGATGTGTTTGAAAAGGCTGAGTTTCTTTCCTTTGTTACGTCTTACTTAGGTATCCATGTGTTTGTGGTAAATACCACCATTTTTCTTCAATCCTTGTTTTCTTTTAGTGTATCATTGTCCATGGTCATTGTCACTTGTTAATTAGTTAATTAAAATGATATGTTTCATAAGAGTGTATCACGAGTGAGATCTGTCTCCGTCTAACAGAGAGGTTCTTAATCTGGGCTCTGCAGACCCCCTCAGGGTCTGTGTATACATTTAAGATAATCTGTGATCTTCGATGGGAATTATTTAACACATTCATGTTTCTGTTCATCCGTGCTATGCTTTGCATCTTCCTCAGAAACCACATTTCTGGAGTGTTCTCAGCTTGTCTGGTTATTGTCCGTGTTTCACAGTATAGGCTGCATATTACACTTTAACACTCTTTTTCTGAATGCAATTGACAGTGTTTGTTTTTTTACTGAATATATTTTCCATCTTGCAAAAAAAAAAAAAAATTACTTTTGTCATGGTGATTTGTGTATTCTACCAGACACCTTTCTCTGATGTTATGACTGTTCCGAGTTAGTTGTAGCATTTTAGTATGATGAACAACAAGCAGCAGTCAGAATAGCTGGTGAAACATGAAACTGCTCTTTTTTGAATATGCATCTTTCCTGTGGCAATATACAGATTTGAATAAATAGACTATTTCACAATCATTAAAGAAAATCAAAGTCTGTCAACTTAAATATTGCAGTAAAATTCCTAGAATACCATGGATCAAGAACAAGAAAAATATAAATTTTACGCAATCTGAACATCGAAGAAAACTGACTTATTAACAGCATCATGTCTTGGAAATGGAATGACTGGCCGTATTAAACTTCCCATTGGCAGTGTAATGGATGGCATGGTTCCTGGAAGAATAGGCGGTGGTGGACACAGAAGGTTAAAGACACCCTGGGCATGATGATGCATGTGGGAGAAGAACTGTGAATAAACGTCAATATTTTTGGCCGGTTGTGATGAGAGTGAACCCGCTAAACAACTTATGAAATGATGATGATGATAATTTTGGTATTATTGATTTCGTTTTCAGTTCAGCGTATTTTATTCTGTCCTTTTAATCCTTTTGAGAAATGCTGAACTGTCAGGTCTTAGTCAGATATGACTGAGCTACCGTATGACAGTAGACGGTACTACCTGCTTTCTGTTAGTGCCGAATGTTGGGCGGCGCTTACCAAACCCGACACCCCACATTGTGCCAACGGCTTTGGGCGGAAGAGCACGATTTGGAGGGTACAAGCCTTATCTTGGTGCGAGGCAATGCAACCTAAAGACAAAATGTCATGGCAGGACAAAGCAGGCCCTAAGCCTTGGTTGGCAGCTGGTCTAGGATCGAAGCTCCGACAGGCGGACAGAGCATTGCTTTGCTGATCTGGCAGCTTCTGCAGTTTGTCTTGTTCCAGATGTATAGGTGTTACCTTTCCTCTGGAGTGAACTAGGCAGGCAGAGAGAGGGATCATGCTGCATGGGCAACACATGGTCTCTATATTTTAGCCCAGGCATTGTGCTATGGAGAGGCAGTAACTCCATCCCTGGTCTTAACCGGTCTCGGAATCAAAGCAAGAGATAACATTCACAGGTTTTAAGTCCTTGTCAATTGGCATAGACATGGGGCGCCACAGGTTGCCTCTGACGGTGGGAGACACCTACAGGTGTCACTGATCAGCTACCGCCCACCTCAAGCTGGGCAGCCCCCGGCGCATTGGGTGCTGAACCGCCACAACCTGCCTGCTTCAATGGGTGCTTGGGGCTGGGACAAAATCTGAATCGCAGGCTGTAAAACCAATGCACCAGGTACTAATAAAAAGAAAAACAGATACCTCGAGCTACGGCTTGCAACCTGGAACGAAAGAATCATGTGTCCAGGATTTTCCACTGACTTTACGAATATTGACGATGTGAGAAAAATGGCTGTGATTGATGCCGAACTCAATCGTTTTAACATTGATATTGCTGGCCTGCAGGAGACTCGCCTCGCTGAGGAAAGGTCACTCAGGGAAAACAATTACACCCTTTTTTTGGAAGGGTAGAGGGCAGGCAGAAAAAAGGCAACATGGTGTGGGCTTTGCAGTGAAGAATTCACTATTGGGAATGATTGAAATTCCAGCTGGAGGTAATGAAAGACTATTATCCTTGCGCTTGGCAACCTCTTGTGGTTCTGCCACCATTATTACTGCATATGTACCGACGCTCGCTTCCTCTGATGATGTGAAAGATTCGTTCTATGAGGAGTTAGACTCTGTGATAAAGACTTCCAAAATCCGACTACATTTATATGCTCAGTGATTTCAATGCTCGTGTGGGCAAGGACTCGAGTTCATGGCCAATGTGCCTTGGAAAATACAACATCGGTCGCATGAATGAAAAGGGGCAAAGGCTGCTGGAGCATTGCACCAGAAATGACCTGTGTATTATAAACTCCTTTTTTAAAACAAAAGAGCTGCATAAGGTCACATGGAAACATCCAATATCCGGCCATTGGCATCAGCTGGACTTCATCATCACATGGAGACATCTGAACCATATATCATTGACTCGAAGTTACCACAGTGCTGACTGTGATATGGATCATTCTTTGGTTGTTGCAAGGGTTAGACAGAGACCAAAGAGAATCTACACAGCTAAACATAAATCTAGCCCCAGGATTAATGTTATTAACACCCGCGACTGATAAGAGGGAAATCATGGATGGTTCAGGCGGAGGATACGATCAGACAGGTGTGCCCCTTGGAAAACATTAGGCGAGGAGAGCAGTGGGTCAGAGTGCCAGCGGAGCAGTCAGACTTGTGCAGAGTTATAATCACATTGAGCAGGGAGTGGCCAGCAGTCTTTATATGACATAAACATGTCCACTAGGCACTATCCTTTATACGACATCAACTTGTCTATGTGGCACTATCCTTTATATGACATAAACTTGTCTACTTGGCACTATCCTTTATATGACATAAACTTGTCTACTTGGCACTATCCTTTATATGACATAAGTTTGTCTACTTGGCACTATCCTTTATATGACATAAACTTGTCTACGTGGCACTATCCTTTATATGACATAAGTTTGTCTACTTGGCACTATCCTTTATATGACATAAACTTGTCTACTTGGCACTATCCTTTATATGACATAAACTTGTCCACTTGGCACTATCCTTTATATGACATAAACATGTCTACTTGGCACTATCCTTTATATGACATAAACTTGTCTACGTGGCACTATCCTTTATATGACATAAACATGTCTACTTGGCACTATCCTTTATATGAGATAAACTTGTCCACTTGGCACTATCCTTTATATGACATAAACTTGTCCACTTGGCACTATCCTTTATACGACATAAACTTGTCTACGTGGCACTATCCTTTATATGACATAAACTTGTCTACGTGGCACTATCCTTTATATGACATAAACTTGTCCACTTGGCACTATCCTTTATATGACATAATTATGTCTACTAGGCACTATCATTTATATGACATAAACTTGTCCACTTGGCACTATCCTTTATATGAGATAAACATGTCTACTTGGCACTATCATTTATATGAGATAAACTTGTCCACTTGGCACTATCCTTTATATGAGATAAACATGTCCACTTGGCACTATCATTTATATGAGATAAACTTGTCCACTTGGCACTATCCTTTATATGAGATAAACATGTCTACTTGGCACTATCATTTATATGAGATAAACTTGTCCACTTGGCACTATCCTTTATATGAGATAAACATGTCTACTTGGCACTAATATGAGATAAACTTGTCCACTTGGCACTATCCTTTATATGAGATAAACTTGTCCACTTGGCACTATCCTTTATATGAGATAAACATGTCTACTTGGCACTATCCTTTATATGAGATAAACTTGTCCACTTGGCACTATCCTTTATATGAGATAAACATGTCTACTTGGCAATATTACATAAAATGTATACTTGGCACTATCCTTTACATTACATGAACTGTCTACTTGCAACATCCTTTACATGACATGAAATGGTCTACTTGTAACATCCTTTATATGACACAACAATGTCAATTTAACAGCATCCTTTACATCCGTGGCGAAGGGATTACGAATGAAGTTTGTAATCCTGCATACCCGCGTTTGAAACACAGCCATGGGTGGTTTGATAGTAGACTGTCTTACGTTGGTTTTTTTGGCAAATGGTATGGGTGGTGATCGTTCAGAAAGCAATGACAAACTATTCAACTACTTGCTAAGAGATCACAAACAGCCAAACAATGCTGGAGTTGACTAACAACTAACATTTTTTACATGTCATTTATAATCTTGACCAGATGGCAAGTACATCACACAAGGCACACCGGTGACAGTGAAGTACTTTGGACAAGTCTGCCAGTGTCATGTCAGCAGTTTAATTTGTGACAAGCCTGCACTGCCATGTGATAGAACAACTCCAGGGCATGCTCCACATGTACAATCACAGGCTTCAGAATGTGTGAAAACTGCAGGCAGCCAGACACCTCAGAGACACACACTTGTGGATGTCACAGCATTAACTGAAAGAAGTTCTCCACTTGCTGATGGGAGTGTACCGTCTACACCTACTCCAGATGTCTCTCAGTCTGTGGCAGATCTTGACATTGCAAGTTTATCTATTAGTCCTGCAACATCTACACCAAAAATGCGCCCAAGAGACACTTTCCCTAACCTAATGACTCCCGTTAGCAGCACAGGGCAGACTGAGGATTCTAACACACTGTCTAGTGAAATATTTGCCAGAGTGTCTTCCAAGTTCACTACATTTTCTGTGCTGTCAGCTGCAGGGAGCAAAGGTGATGTTGATCAGAATATGCCACGTGTCTCATTGGCTGATGTTGGAGGGATGACGTTACAGGTTGAGGAACTGAAAACAAGAATTTTCAGAGGTAGGTAATTAACCTTGTTCGCTACTTGGTAGCCAAACATGCTTTAGGATTCTTGCTTATTGGCTTTTCTGTTGATATATTTTCTTGTTAATTCATTAGTTCTTTGTGTTTTTGTAGATAAGATAATCTGATATTTTAAATTAGCAAAACATTTAGCCAAATAAAAACGAATTCTTAAAGTTGTTATAGAATAAATACAGGACAACCAATGTGGATCAGCAAGACTGATTTCAACAAGGGAAGTTAAGGGTTGGGAGAACTCTGAGAAGAGAAGTGGAATGACATCTGAATGTGGCATTCTGGGATGTAAATTGATAATAGCACCATGAAAGTGTAAGCATGGTTGTCCAGTTATACCATTTGGCAGGCTCGCCTGTTCTAATGACAAAGATGATGATTTTGAGTATATGTCCTTAGCATTCAGCCAAATAAAAGCAGATTCCACAGAAATTAAAGAGTATTAATGTGCTTACTAAACCCCACCTGACTCATATTTCATGGACATTATCATAATCGTTGACAATCACTTGGACACACACTAAGACTGAAGACCTCCCTCAGAGTTTTCTCCCTAAAATTAGTACTTCTCACCGCAATAACTATTTTTTGTCTAAAATATTACTCTCACTTGTCTTACACATTTCCTGAAATATTTAACTCTTAAAATCAGTCTACAAATGTGCATTAATACATTAAAAGTCCTACATGTAACAATAGTGATGATAGAAGTACATTTTCAAGCAGTATACTGTTCATATTCACGATAACAAGTATTGTTTATTCTGGCATGTCATGATGTTATGAGCTCACATGAATATGTTTCTGTCCTTTACTTAGCTTTACAGCCAAAGTGCCTAAATCGCTGCATTCTCCTTCATGGTCCACCTGGCACAGGAAAATCGCTTCTTGTCAAGGCTCTGACCCTTGACCTTGGCATGCCAACAGTGTACATGACAGGCACAGATATCTGGAGCAAGTTAGTAGCTGACATTGACATGTATTTTGAATTGAGAGAGTGAAAGGAAGAGAGGAGAGAGTGATAAAGTATGACCATAATAGCAAGTAAACTTTCCAGATATACATTTTACTCATTATCATTAACTGCAATGTGCTGCTGACAATAGGAACACTTTTTAATCATTGTGGCAAGTAGCTGTTCATAACAGTGAATCTGTGTCAGGGTTCAAAGTGTACAATTGTTATTATGTTCACACTTTCCCTTGTAAAGTCAGTCACTAAGTTGTGTACTAGAATATACAATGGTAAACAGCATTCTAATCACAAACTCAGTGAAAAACCTCACCAGTCTGCTGAATCAGGGAACTCTTTAAAAAAAAAGTGGTTTAAATGTGGTTCTAAAAAGTTAATGAGGTGATAATAATGACAATGAAAATAAGACAGTCATAGATCATATTTACCAGTGTAAATGTTTGTGTGTTCTTGGAATATTTCACCTCATTGCTATGTGAAAGCTATGAAGAATAAAGCATTGAATGACCTAGCACATAAGACTTTGGTTGTACACTGATATTTTTCTGACTTACTCTTTCTCCCAACTCGCTATGTCGTAATATTGATAAAACTGTATTCTAGTATATTAACTTAAATAGATGATAACACACAGATTTATCTTTCAGATTATATTTGTATATATTTATGTATGTCTGTGTGCGTGTGTGATTTTTGTGTGTGTTGAAAATTGATTACAAATTTGAGAAATTGCACTGAAATTATAGCTCCACCTGAGAAAATATTAACATTAATTCATTCTGTTGAGCGTTGTTTAAAATCTGGTAGTGAAAGAGTTAAATGATTCTTTACATCATGGTTAGTACTTCTTTGACTAGTGTACATCTTCTGTTCTTTCACTGATATGTTCCTTCATGATTATCTTGTTTTATAGGTTGTTTGGAGAAGCTGAGTCAAATCTGTGCAAAGTATTCAAGTCGGCACAAAATAGGTGAGTGAGAGCAATAGTCACTCCTGTCCACAAGCTATAAGATACTATCCGCAGTATTACTAAATAGACTAAAACCATATTCAGAAGACATATATTAGGTGACTACCAGGCGGGTTTTAGACAAAACAGATCAACAATAGATCAGATATTTATCTTACGACAAATAGACGAGAAAAATTGGGAATATAAAAGAGATCTCAATAACATTTTTGTGGATTTTAAAAAGGCTTATGATAGTGTCCATAGGAATAGTCTATGGAATGCTGTGCGGGAATTTGGAATACCAAGGAAGTTAATCAACATGACCAGACTATGCATGGAATATACTTATAATATAGTAACATATATAGGCAGGAAATCAGACCCTTTCCAAATAACATCTGGCTTGAAACAGGGTGATGCACTGTCACCGCTACTCTTCAATCTGGCTCTAGAGAAAGTTGTAAGGAGGGTAAAGGAGGATTGTGATATTGGAGGAACATCCAAGCTGCTTGGTTATGCAGATGATATAGATATTATAGGAGAAAATGAACAAAAGACATTGGAAATATTGACTCACTTATAGGGAAAAGCCCAACAGATGGGGCTGGTTATCAACCAAGATAAGACAAAATATATGGTAATTTCAAGAGAAGGAATGGCTAAAAACTCTGACCACATACAAATAGATAATATGACCTTTAAAAGAACGGAAACATACAAATACCTGGGTACAATCTTCAACTGCTCCAACATCATAAGGGAAGAAATACAAACTTGAATCAATTCTGGAAATAAGATATACTATGCACTACAACATCTACTAAAATCAAAGGGACTATCTCGCAACACCAAGATCACATTATACAAAACACTGATCAGACCAGTTGTGCTGTATGGCTCTGAAACCTGGAGTACAACGAAAGGAGACGAAGCCTTGTTACAAACCTTTGAGAACAAAGTTTTAAGACGCATCTTTGGACCCATTTGGGATACACAAAGTGGAGAGTGGAAAAGAAGAAGTAACAAAGACATTTATGATCTGTTTAAGTCCCCGCTAATCACTGGTATCATGAAGGCTAATAGACTACAATGGCTGGGGCATATAGAAAGAATGGAAGATAATAGGGAAACAAAACTTGCTTACACTCAGGAAATAAATGACCGTAGACCAAGAAGATGGTGGAAAGATAATATATATACAGACCTACAGGCACTTGAAATCAACAACTGGCTAGAGAAGGTCAACCAGAGAGACGAATGGAGACGGATTGTATTTGCAGCAAAGAACCTCAATGGCTCAGAACGCTGAAGAAGAAGAAGAGAGCAATAGTATTAGTAGCATACATAAACATTTGAGACAGTTATTCAGAGTTGTCTGTGCAGAGATTGTTTACCACAGTAGGGATAGGAGCTACGATGTTTGTCTTAAACTTGAGCAGACCTGGTTCAACTTACGGTGCGGATTCTGCGGATTTTTACAAAATGACAGGATGGCATACTCCTCCGTGATCCTGGAGTAGTAGATTGGACAGGCTTGTTCAGACAAGGACAGAAAAGAGAGAGGACCTGAATCCATATTGCACAATTTAAACATCCCTCAGCAGATGGAAATCACAAAGAGCCACCCAAATTGTCCATTGGGGAGGTTATATGTCAAAATGAGAAAACATACAAACAAGTGTTGGTAGCATGCATGCTTCAGGTATGTATGTATGGATCCTGGCTTGTACTAAGGAATTCATGCACAGTGTTAAGATTTTCTTTGTATGATCAATGCTTGCTTGCTTGCGTTCACTGGCTGTGAACTCCAGCGTGAAGTCCTGTATGTTGGATGAAGACATCCTGTTGTCCAACATCAGTGTGATGTCATACAGGACTGCGGTTTGCGTGAGTATCCATTGTCCCATGTCTGGCTTATTGGTGTGCAGATGGGTGGTTCCTTGCCATGCAGGCAGATACTCTCCGACTTCAGAAGAATCAGTTATCCTACTACGTTATCCAGAACCCAGAAAGGACCTGTTGCCCAGGACGCACAACTAGGACGTGTTAGTAGGTCTTGGCCAGTATAAAACCTGGCCCTGGTGCCTTTGAAACACCTCTGCGTCCCTGTATGATCAATGAAATTAATCATTTAGCAAATCCAAACCAGCCACACTAGTTTCCTAGCTGTGTAGTACTGGAGGCTATCAGGTTTGGTGGGAAGATTCACAGACAGTCAAAAGTGTTCAATTATTCATGTTGTTAGATGTTTCACGAGCTCGGCATGAATGACCTGCTTTCAGTGTCATGGATGGGGTTCTCTGTGGTGAAGTGGAGCCATCTGTCTCGTGCTGTGTTTGTTTTTGGATTCCATATTTTGGCTTGCAGGCAAAAAGATTTTCTGAAATCCCTGGGAGGTTGTTGTTGGCCCTGCAGAGTTTGTGCTGTGTGTGTGTGACACTTTTGGCATGTGGTTTGGTCATCATTCTCCCTACAGAGTTTGTGCTGTGTGTGACTTTTGGCATGTGGTTTGGTCATCATTCTCCCTATAGTGTTTGTGCTGTGTGTGACTTTTGGCATGTGGTTTGGTCATCATTCTCCCTATAGAGTTTGTGCTGTGTGTGACTTTTGGCATGTGGTTTGGTCATCATTCTCCCTATAGAGTTTGTGCTGTGTGTGACACTTTTGGCAGGGAGTTTGCTACTCTGCAGAAAGAGATTGAGCTACATGGGATACAGCCTGGTGCCTTTTAATATCTTTATAATGGTATTACTGATAAGCTTTACTAGAACACGATTACAAGAAACAAATGGACGTTGCGGCCAAAGCCTTCGTCAGCACAGAACAAAACAACACAGACACAAAACTAATAAAATAATCACTACATAGAAACTACAGAGGTTACTTAGCTGAATCCTGTCTTTGTTGAATGTGTCTAAAGCATTTTTTTAGGCTTTAGACACATTCAACCAAGACAGGATTCAGCTAAGTAACCTCTGTAGTTTCTATGTAGTGATTATTTTATTAGTTTGGTGTCTGTGTTGTTTTGTTCTGTGCTGACAAAGGCTTTGGCCGCAACGTCCATTTGTTTCTTGTAATCGTGTTCTAGTAAAGCTCACAATCTACTTATCGTTTTTTTGGTAATTCATTCGTTTTTCAAGCTTTACTGCAGTTCCCTTTTTTCTTATTACTGATAAGGCACTTCTGGGAGGTTTTGTACATTTTCATTTCTAATGTGCACTGAACAGCTACAGTTATGGTAACCACTTACTGAAGGGACAGATTATGGCAGGTGTTTTCCAGTTGTCATGATTACCTGTCTAACGAAGACATTCAGCTGAAATAACTGTTGAATAAGGATGATGATGATAATGAGTTTTATGACAGGTCTAAAAGAGTCATAGCTGATATTCTAAAATAAATATCTCATTTTGTTCTCGTAATCTTTCTGAGAGTTGTGTCAAAATATCCAGTTTAAAAAAATCTGAGCACATTATGGGCACTGATGTTTGATTTGTGTTCATGTCTGATACCAGCCTACAGCCAGTATGACAATTCTACTTTAGTCATGCTGTTCTAGCTTTTACCTCTCTTGCGTAATTTAATGTCTGGTTTTCTTATCTTTATTAAATTTGCTTTCTTCTCGAAGTTTGTTTAATAGTTTTGTCATGTTGTTTGGATTAGCTTTCTGCAAAACTGAGTCTTGTTGTGATATATACTAGCCATTTTAGTAACGTTCTAAATTGCTTTTTAATTGTGCAACTGCATAGTTGGATACCTCTTGAAAAAAAAAAAATCCAACGGTACCTTATTCAAATCTGTAGGCCAATTCTAAGCGGAGATATTAATGTTTATGTGTCAGTTTATCATTTAATATGAATAAAGAAAGAAAATATTATTTTAGCCCTTTGACAAAGTGTAACCTACACTCACACCACTATTGGTAACAACACTCAAGGGAGATTAAAACTGCTGTTTCCTAAATAAGGGGTAGCTAATTGCTGCCGATAATATATATACACACACATACGCACATGCGTGCGTGCGCCAACCACACACACACACACACACACACACACGAGAGAGAGAGATACACTGACCACATCATGCTGTTATGACGTCAGACTGCGTGCTCTATGTCAGTGAGAGGCCACCAGCATAGATCCATTTTGACAAAAGAAGTCGCATTGAAATGTTGCAAAATTATCAACGATGTGGTCCGTGTGGAGTGATCAAAAATTACCCGTAAATATGATAAAGGGGTGTTGAATGCAAACATACAATCATTGGCATTGTAGTTTCTGTGAATATTTCATAACAATATTAAATGGTCATCGCAGGAGTATGGCAATGAAAACTGCTATTTCCCGCCATTGAAATATCACATTACAGCATGCCATCTTTATAATTTAAGTTTGAGATGGGATTGCCAAATCTAATAGTCAAAAACTACAAATTATAGGTAAAAATGGATGCTAAATTGAATGCCCAAAGTCTAGTTAAAACGGAATTTACAAGTCTTATGTCTTATAAATTCAGTCTGTACTTCCATCCAGGAAACGAATTTGAGAAAATGAGAGGTATAGATTTGTAGCGCGTGGAGGGAAAAATAATATTCAGTAATCAGTTTCTGTTTTAACTTGATCTTGAAATAATCGGGGAATTTAACATCATGAGTACCCTAAATCTCAGAGACACAAAAAATAGTAGCCGAACAAATCCGCAAATATATTTCCGGTTAAATTCTGCGATCCTGAATCGTAGTGGCTGTATATATACATTCATATCTTTTAACATTATTCCTTATGTATTGTCAATATTCGTGTTCATTAATGTTTTAAGTAGCCTTTTTAAAAAAATGTCTTCATTTTATTAGACTCCAGTTTGCAAATGCTTGTTATTTCTTGGTCATTACACTGTAAAATATTATGATTATTTTCAGAACTATACAATAGGGGGGGAAAACATGATTATTCTGAATGTAAGCAGGACTTGTAAGTCAAACAGTAAAAATATCATAAATAAACACACATGTATTGTTTGATGGTCACAGAAGTAGAGGAAGGAAGTAGAGCAGACAACATAAACATTGAAAGCTATAATTACCAGATGGTAACTATAGCTTTCAAATGTTATGTTATCTAATGCATCCTCTAGTCTCTATTTCCTTCCTTTACTTTTATGAGCGTAAACAGTGCAAGTGTTTGTTTATGAACTGTCTTAGTGGCCTCAAGGGTTCCCCAATTGATATTTCAGTAGAAATATCAGTCCACATGTCTCATTGTGCACATAACTTTGAATTTTTACATCAGGGTTTGTAGTGACTCTTGAAAATGGAACAAATTTGAGAGCAGCAATGTGGAGTTTCAAGGTTGTGAGAAATATTTGGGAAAGGGGGGGGGGGTGAGGGAGGTGTCAGAAAAACCTTGAAATTTTGTCTGAGAAAAGAACTAAAAGATACATAATAAACATGAAGTTTTTGATCTTTGGAGATATTATTTGTTCACTTACAGTCCTTCATCACAGTAAAGGTCATTGTTGATTCTCTTGACCCGGTGTCATTATGCAGGATGTCCCTTAAGGAGATGAAGAGAAACCTTGATCAGTATATCTGATCCTGGCACATCAGCATCTCTGTATCTGTAATTGCACACTGATGAATACATTGCTGATACCTAATGTGTTCATCCACAGAGCTCCAAGTATAGTTGTCATTGATGATATTGATGTGATGTGCCCCAAGCGTTCACAAGTTCAGGCGGGGCAGCAGGAGCACAGAATTGTGGGAACTCTGCTCACTCTCTTGGATGGGCTTGCCTCAGTTGTAAGCTTTATGTTGTCAGTGTTGTACAGTATTATTGGCCGTCTACAGAATTTGCATACTATCATGGCAATGCATATGTGCTTCATCTCTTGTTTAAGTATTTTATGCCTGCTATTAGTTAATTAGTCAACAGATCATCCTCATTGCACATCAAACTATTCAGTTCGTAAGTACTCGGAGCCCTCCTCAGTAAATCCCACAGTGTGTAGCGGCTCACGACACCAATTCTATGTTGATTTATTGGCTTCCTGCATAGTGTTCTTGTATGGCCAAACCTCTTTTAACTTGCTGTTCTCACGGTCTGACCAAGGTTGTAGATTCACAGTCATCACGTGTATATCTGTTGTGCAGCAATATTTTCTACATCTAAATAACTGCATAAATTTGAATGTTTTTCTTTTCCTGTTCTCTAATCTCAGCAGTTTGTGAGCATCAAGCAAGTCGCCAAGTGTTTTATGGGAGATTTCTGTATTTATAGTTAGTTGCGATTATTTATATATAAATTGTGCTCATGAAAGTTTTTAACACTGTTTCAGTATGGCTACACTGCAATATTCTGCCATGTCTAACACACATTGTTGATAAATGAAAGGAATTAATGTCAAATCCACTGTGGTGGAAGCCTAAGAATATTAAACGTCTGCCCTGTTCAAATATACAAAACATTTTACATTATGTTAATTTCTTTCTATCACCCATGTCTGGTTAAAACGCCAGAGACTCACTGTCACCCCTTCTTCTGTTAGTTAAAATAATTCCGCCAGGTGAAGGCTAGGAGTTGGACTTTTGCTGTTGGAGGTGATCAATACACGTCATGGTTGAGTGCTCATCCTCATCTCCCAGCAGTGACAGCAATTTGGAACCTAGCCTGTGTCTGAAAAGACAAACCCTGCAAAGCACCAGAGGGGAGATTTTAATGTTTGGCATCTCGTACCCATCGTTGGCCATGTCACAGAGCTCTAAGATATTTTATAGTGATATTTGTCCCACCAATTAACTCGCCTCCTCTCATTGACCACTGTCTGTGTTGGTCCATGACTGCTGATTCAACAAATTAACATCTAACCTCTAGACAAAATATCTAAAGGCCACTCCACATCCACCACTCAGTGGTCATGCTAAGTAGTTCATCAGGCTCCTACCCCGAGGTTTGCTTGCTTGTTTTGATTGTATGTTTTAAGTAGTAATGTAATGTATGATTGAATTAAGTAAATATATAAACACAGTCAAATGAAATATGAAGGTAATTCAGTAATTAAGTCACTAAATGATATAAAACAGTTGAGAAATGATTTTTGGTAGTTTATAATGATGTCATTATGTGGCATATCCATCTAGCCTGATGTCTGTCTGGTACACGATAATTGCTGCATGTGTACGCACATGCACTTACAGAGTTTCCAGTCCACATGGTGTTGAACATGTCGGCCACCAAAGAACATCGGGCTGTTATCAGGTATTTGTTGAGCCAGAGGACTAACTGATGGGGATTTTCTGAAGGAAATGTTACCCTTGTATGGCAGAAAAGGAAATGTTACCCTTGTATGGCAGAAAAGGAAATGTTACCCTTGTATGGCAGAAAAGGAAATGTTACCCTTGTATGGCAGAAAAGGAAATGTTACCCTTGTATGGCAGAAAAGGAAATGTTACCCTTGTATGGCAGAAAAGGAAATGTTACCCTTGTATGGCAGAAAAGGAAATGTTACCCTTGTATGGCAGAAAAGGAAATGTTACCCTTGTATGGCAGAAAAGGAAATGTTACCCTTGTATGGCAGAAAAGGAAATGTTACCCTTGTATGGCAGAAAAGGAAATGTTACCTGTCTATGTCCGAAAAGCCATACACAATTGGGTGGATAAGTCCTCTCTGGGACGTTCACAAATTGTTGATGAAAACTGACCTTGTCATCCCATACTACAGAATGGAATAGTGCTACAGAATCACTATGCAGTAGATCAAGGCAATCATTTGAACTGACATAAAAGTACTGATAGGTAGTGTTGCAGCTGCAGTAGTGATATATGATGGATAAATTATCAGTGTTAGAAATTTAGATGTAAGTACAATAATAAATGGTTTTCAAGTTTGTATCGCATATATTTGTTTTCCATACTAATCTGTGACTTACTTACTGTCATAGTTCCTGGGTATAATGAATATTGTGGGGATTTTGAAACTTCTGTTTTATATAATTTGATGTCATTGTTTCACAGCAGAATCCAAACCAAATTGTTGTTGTTATTGGCATCACAAACAACAGAGACAACATTGATCCAGCCTTAAGGAGAGCGGGGAGATTTGGATGTGAAGTTGAAATAGGAGTCCCAACGGCAGTTCAGAGGAGAGATGTAAGTGATGGAAGTATAAGTGATCGTATGTTTGGTTGTCGTTATTGCCAGTGTCTTTTTGTTGGAACGTTGCTTGTTACTTTGAGTCCAGCCCGCACTGAGGCTACGGAAACATGTTAGACACTGTCTTTCAGGACAGAGAAGAATACCAGTGACTAGTGCAGAGATGAATCCGAAAGAGTTATGTATAGAAAGAGTTATGTATAGAAAGTGTCAGAATATAAGGTCATGGCAGACAGGACAAACATTATTCTTGCAGCATAGAGTCTAAGAAGAATATACATGACATTATAATTTTAAGAAAAGTGAAAGAAAGGTTCTAAACTTGAAATGCTATGTAGAAACAGTTTTGCTGTGTGGCAGTGAATCTTGAAATGTAAATGAACAAATTAAGAAGAGATTAGAAGCAACAGAGATGTGGTTTTGAGACGAATGTTGAGAATTCCTTGGACTGCCAGAGTAACTAACGACGACTGCCTGAAACAGGCTAATGAAACTAGAACACTATATACAACATTAAGAAAGAGACAAACAACTTTCTTTGGTCATGTAATGAGAAGAGAGACATTGGAGAACATCGTGACAACTGGAAAGATCGAGGGGAAGAGAGGCAGAGGCAGACCAAGAGAAATGATGCTGGATGGATTGAGACAGTGGCACGGAGGAATATCCGCAGCAGAGTTGATCCAGAAAACCAAAGACCGAGATCTGTGGAGAGCCATGAACGCCTATGCCAGCCGGCTTGGCACTTGATGATGATGACTTGGACTTACCTCATTGTACTATTCACCTACGGTTGGAAAATATTAATAGTGGTTCCCACATCTCACTAGTCACCTAAGGTTAGAATATATTAATAGTGGTTCCCACATCTCAGTGACTTCATTGGTTGGTGCACTGTGTTTGTATTTAAGTTTTGTTTTTGGGAACAGATGTCAGTTGGTAATGTGTATTCTATATGATTTATTGCATTCCTTGTGAATATCTGTACTTATATGTTTTGTCACACATAATTCACTGTTCAGATACTTGAGGTGTTGCTGAGCAAAGTGCCCCATGATTTGACAGCTGAGGACATAGAGGCTGCAGCCAGGAATGCTCACGGCTACGTTGGGGCTGACTTGTGTGCACTCATAAATGAAGGTAAATAATGTATGGTCACTCATGGTTTGTTTCTTCTTTTGTCACAGCAAGAAATTGTTGTAGTATTCTCTACTTTACTTATTGTTGTGTCTAGAAACTAATTCCTTTCTGTAGTATAAAGGTCATCTTCTGTATCAAGAATCTGGTGTGGTTATCATTTTCTGTCTCTGCTGTCAGTTTACTAGTTATCATTAGGTTGTTTTACTTACCATTGTAACACTTACAAAAGTGTCTGCTGCTTTTATTTGTGCATGTATTAATTTCTTTGTTATTGACTTGTTTAATGCAGTCATCTTTAATCTTAGTTGTGCTGGTTATCTGTGTCTGTTGTTTTTGTCCTCTGATTAGTTGATTAATTTCTCGTAAGATGGTAGATCTGTACAGCTCGTCACCAGTTGTTTATACATAGGGAGGAAGGAAGAGGGTTGGGGGGAGGGGGAAAGAGAAACAAAGAGACACTGAGGTTGAACAAGAGGGACACAGTACTGTCTATAAATGTCCACCTGTTGCACGAGGACACAGGGGTGTCACTGTTGTAGAACTGATGACCGATGTAACACTGGTGGGAATAATTGTATATTATTGTCTATCATGTAGCACAGCTGAAAATGTTAGTGATTTAGGTGTGTTCTTGTCTCTAGTTCCGGTTGTAATTTTCCTGCAGCTTATATGCACTCACTTAGCAGCGAGACAGCATCAGTACCACCTGAAACAGTCAGACTTGCCCTGAAGGATCTGGTTCATGCAGGGCTACATGTGAAACCCAGTGCTTTGAGGGAGATACAACTAGAAGTACCTCAGGTAGGCCACTGTTGTCCACAAATATTTTCACTTTGTCTAGTTGATATGTTTTTTATGGTCACGGATGTATGGGGTGGAGCAGTCAAGTCCTTTGTGCACTGACTGACAAATCCTGACTTTCATCTCAAATGTAGAATGAATTAAGGAATTACACCTATTACTTATTCCTATGCCGGTCTCCGTGGCCAAGGGCTTACGGACACGATTTGTAAGCCCGCTTACCCGCGTTCGTAACACGGCTGCGCAAGGTTTGGCATCAGACCGCGTTGCGCTGGGCTTTAACGAATTGGTATGGGAGCCGGTTATTCAGAAAGCAATGGCAAACTACTGAATGTAAACTTGCCAAGACATCATCAACAGCAGTAAAATGCTGCTGTTGACAGCGATGTCCTGTAAAAAGGATATGCAAAAATAACAAAAAAAAATTTATTCCTATAGAAAAGTTTATTAAATGACTTAAAAGAAAGATGCAGAAATGTAGCTCCTTATTGGAAGTTAATGGGCAAACTTTAGAGTATTAAAGATGTAAATATGTGATATTAATGGTTTCATTAGGTCCTTCCAAATTGGAATATCAGTCTCTTTATGATATGTTCTCTTTGCATTTTCTTGATCCAAGAGAAGGTCCACCAGAGAGACGAATGGAGACGGATTGTATTTGCAGCAAAGAACCTCAATGGCTCGGAACGCTGAAGAAGAAGAAGAAGAAGAAGAAGAGAGATACTAAAACAAGTAACAAGTTTCTCCTGTCTTGGACTTGTAGTAACAGATGGTGGCAGAAGTGAAACATAAATGAAAAAGAGAATAGGAATAGCCAAAAATGCTTTCAACATTATGAAATCAGTATTAACATCTAGAGCTGTGGTTCTCAACCGGTGGGGAATTCCTCCCCAGGGTGGAATTTTTGGGTTCCAAAGGGGGGGGGGGGGGGGGGGGGAATTAAGATTATTTCAAGAGCGCATTAATACAAGAACCAGTTACTTGATATTGTTTTTCCGTCTAAATTTTACGGTTCTGTACTTCTCGTCCTAATGAAATTCATTTTATAACGTAAGTAGACCCGCAAATCACGTTTTAAGTAGATGTCTAGGCTTGTTCTAGTTTGTGTTATTAATTTTAGCTTCCATTTTTATGTATACTGTGTAAGGGTGGGGGGATTTATAGGGAGGAAATTCGAAAGGGGGGGGGGGTGTGTGACGTTCTGAACATATGGGTAAAAAAAAAGGTTGAGAACCACTGATCTAGAGAGATTAACAATGCATTAAAAATGAGAATTGTCAGATGTTATGAGCATTTAACACTACTATATGGCACGGAAGCCTGGATAATGAACAAGCAATTAAAAAGTTGAATAGAGGCCCTGGAGATTGGATATATAGAAGATGTCGTCATATTTCATGGAAACAAAAACAGATACAGAGGTTCTAGAAATAGTTGATGAAAGAAATAAAAAAGAGACAATGTAAATATTTTTACGATATTAAAAGACACTCTTATAAAAACCATACTGGAGGGTTAAGTTGAAGGCAAGCGAGTAAGAGGTAGATGATACAAGTGGGAGGATAACATCAAGATATGGACAAACAGCAATCTGACAGAATGTAGTCAGAGTAAGAGACAGACAGTGTTGGAGATTCATTGCAGCCAACTGTCATTGTGGATATGGCACCTGATTAAGTGATTGATTGATTATGGATGAAATCAGAGCAGCTGTGGGCAGGTCGGGAGTGTAGTGATGGTAATATGCACAGAACAGAACAGAAGCATGATAATGTTCTTCATTGTCCAAATTGTAGAGTATAATAAATATTTTCTAACCACACAGAATATATTCCTTAACTTGCACAACAGGTGAAATGGACAGACATTGGAGGCATGTCAGAAGTCAAGATGAGGCTGCGTGAAGCAGTAGAATTGCCACAGACCAACCCTGAAGTGTTCTCTAGACTCGGTATCCAGCCCCCTAAAGGTTTGCTCATGTATGGACCACCTGGCTGTTCCAAGACTATGGTGGCCCGAGCCTTGGCAACTGAATGCAGTTTAAATTTCCTGGCTATAAAGGTAGGTTCTGTACTTGTGCTAAGTTGGCTCATTCACAATTTGGGTAATCTTGTTGTTTACTAAATATAGCCAGCCAGCTCTGTGGCGAAGGGGTTGCAGACGCAATTTGCAATCCAACACACTACGTTTTAAACACGGCTGATGGCGATTTGGAAGCAGACTGCCTTGCGCTGATTTTCATTAAATGGTATGAGTGCCGGTTGTTCAGAAAGCACTGGTAGACTACTGAATGTAAACTTGCCAGGAAATCACAAACAGCCAAACATGTTGGGGTTGACTGCGACATCCCGTAAAGGATGTGCAACTAACTTAATAAATGTGTGACCCTGAGGTCAACCCACCTTCGTAAATTGGATACCTAAGATTATATGGGGAAAATACATTTGGCTGTTTGTCTTCCAACCATCCTGATCATATTGTCTGTTTGCCACTTGGCAAATATGGGCCTACCACCTCTTACTGAGTTATCCTTAATGATGTGCAAATGGGCTTTAGTTGTTTAGTGTGGAAAACTAATTCATTTGACTTTTGTAAATTTGTAGAATTACATGAGTCTAGACAAATTCTAGAAAGATGGCAGGAGTACTGCAGTGGAATGTATGATATGAGTGACAGTGAGGATATGTATTAGATACATGAGCCAATGACAGCAGAGACAGAACCTGAACCCTCATTAGATGAAATTGCATGGGCAATAAAGAACCTGAAGAATGGTAGATCACCTGGATTTGATGAGATACCAGCTGAACTAATTAAAGCGGGAGGAGAAGAAAGCATACAAATCTATCACGCATTATGTAAAAAGATATGGAAATATGGTATATGGCCAAAATATTCGAAGAGAACTATCTTCATTCCAATACCAAAAAAGGGCAACCTGAAATTATGCACCAACTATAGAACTGTTGCCCTGATCAGTCTTGCAAGTAAAATTCTACTAAAAATCATAATGGGAAGACTTCGTAAGAAAATGGAAGAAGAAATTAACGTGGTTCAAGCTGGATTTAGACAAGGAAGAGGAACAAGAGATCACATTCTCAACATGCATTTAATAATAGAGAAGTGCAGAGAATTTAATGTAAACCTATTCTCATGTTTTATGGATTATTCAAAGGCATTTGACTGTGTACAACATCAGAAACTTTGGGAAATCATGAGGAATATGGGCTTTCCATCACATGTAGTACAACTCATAAGAATGCTCTATCTAGACCAACAAGCAGTGGTTAGAATAGATGGTGAGACATCAAATTAGTTTGACATCAAGCAAGGAGTCCATCAGGGATGTGTGCTGTCCCCCTATTTGTTTAACCTGTACGCCGAAAATATAATGAGAAATGTAAGAGATGATATAAACAGGGAGCTATATGATGCCCTAAATATCGGTCGTCATGACATACCAAAGATTCGGTATGCTGATGATACAGTATTGATATCCACAACACAGAATGGTCTAGAAAACCTAATAGCCTAATCTGAATAGTGAAAATCACAACTTATATCTTAACATGGCAAAAACAAAGATAATGCATACAGATAAAACTACTATGGAAAAAGAAATGTATGTTAATGAGGAAAAATTGGAGGTGGTGAACAATTTGGAATATCTTGGGTCATTGATTACCAACAACGGTGACACAATGAAAGAAATTAAACAACGACTATCAATTGCTCTTCAGAGACTAAAACAACTGAATAAATTATGGAGTGGAACAGACAGAACTACAAAATTTAGATTTTTAAGAGCATGCATCTTTCCCATTGCAACATACGCCTGTGAGACATGGACACTTACTAAACAAGCTGAACAGCGCATAAATGCCTTTGAATATAAATGTTATAGACAAGTTCTAAGAATATTTCGGGTAAAGAAAAGAACAAATGCATCCATACTTCAGGAACTGAATATTGAAGAAGGTTGGCTATTAAAGACGATAAAACAAAGAAAATTGAAGTATTTTGGTCACTTGAAACGTCACGAAAGTTTGGAGAGAACAATAATGGAGAGGTATATGCCTGGGAAGAGAGGAAGAGGAAGGCCAAAGAGAAGATGGGTGCAGGATGTGGCGGATGATCTCCAGATGGGTGTATCGGACGTGGGACATCTTGCTTATGATCGAGAGGTTTTCCAGAAGGTTGTTATGTGAGCGAGGTTCTGCAAAGGACATGCTACTTAATGAATGAATGAACATGAGTGATTAAATCTTCTTTTTTTGTGTGGAGAATATAATTTTGTTAAAATAGTTTTAATAAACTAGAGTTTAAGAGTTCCAGAATATCTAATATTACTGAGTTCAGCCATATTAAGTATAAAGAATGAATTTGAAGCTTGCATCAATTAAAGGGCATTATTGAAGTTGTTTTAAGCGAAGAGTAACAGCAATACTGTCATCTCAAGTTGTCAGTGCCAGGCATAGTTCGAGTAACGAAGATGAAATCAGTTTGCTAGTAATAAATGTCGTTAGTGACAGTAACTGACAGCAAAGATGATCAAGGAATTAATGGAGCTGGCAATTCAGTTTTAAGTCTTCTAATTCAACACCACAACCGAAATCTCAGCTTCCCTCACTGTTAGCATAATTTCAGTGCAAGTTATAGACAGACATTTCACCTACATGGAACCTACTCTGTTGATGATAGGAAATGTGTATTTATTGTATGCAAACATGTACTCTGTATCAAGTTTCTTCTCTGTGTCTGACAGGGACCGGAGTTGTTCAACAAATATGTTGGAGAATCTGAGAAGTCCGTACGTGAAGTGTTCCGTAAGGCCAGATCAGCTGCCCCATCTATCATTTTCTTTGATGAAATTGATGCTATTGCTGTGAATCGTGCAAGGTCAGCACTGCAATTTTAGATTGATTTAATTTTCCCCAATTTGTATTTGTAGAATTATTATCACTATTTCCTGTGTTGGTAATTTCTGTGTACATCATTCATGAGAATGCAGCTTTTTTGGTTTAAATCAGGTAAAAATAGATCTTCCTGTCTAGTTTTAGACAGAATTAATATCTGTTGTTTTATCAATTTTCATTATTGGTCTTATTATTGTTTGAATAAAGTATTTAAAGGCAAGGTATTTTCATTTCACCAGGTTTGATCACGTATTGCCTGGTCTGCTTCTGCAGAGCAGCCTGTCGTGTTGCACAGTGCCCGAACTCTGTAGCTGCAGCGACAACCCAAGGGTCACCAAACAAGTTACACTCGTAAACCAAATAATAGTCTATGAACAAACTTCTGACCTTCGGAGTGTGAGGCAGGGGGCTTGACCACGTTGCCTTCACAAATTGAATATTTGAGATTATGCGGGAAAATACAGGTGGCTGACTAAATACTGATCATATTGTATTATATAACAATGGCTGCAGGAATGGATATATCATATAACAATGGCTGCAGGAATGGATATAGCATATAACAATGGCTGCAGGAATGGATATAGCAGAGTCAGATATGATCTTTTAATGCATAACTCTTATGGAGATGAGTGTTGGTGTCTGGGTGGTGAATTGAATAGCTACCCTGCACTCTCATAGGGTTGCTCTCCGCCTATGTTCATGGACCTTGGAGGCATGCATTATTACCCCAGGATTACCATGATGATCTACTATACCACCTGTGCTATTCAGTGTTTACACGAACAAGATTGCAAACATTCCCCAGCACACCAGCATGCCCCGGAGAAAAGATCCAAGTGATGCTTGCCACCCGTGACCTCCGAAGTGAAGCAAGCCACTCTGCACGAAACCTGCCTGTCCTCACCCTCCTCAGCATGCTTTCTGAGTCAGTTACAATCACGATATGTGTATGTATCGTGTTCTCCATCCAAGGGATCTGGCCGACACTCGATGCTCAGAGGAAAAGTGAGACAGACATATAATCAGATTGCTACTGGAACTATTGGTGTTGGAACTCTTCGCTGGCTGCTGAGGATGGGGACGGAGCGCTTATGGGAATGCCCCAAATGCTGTGATGTCGGTTCGTAAATCAATCAATCAATCAAGATTGCAAGCATTGAAGCACCAGGGATTGGAAGGATTCTGTTATTTGCAGATGATGTCCTCGTGTATAGACAGGGGAGAGGACAGCATGCAAATAATGAGTTGCAGGAGACGGCAAACAAAGTGATAGACTGGTGTACAGAGATGAGTAGTGTCATTAACCCAGATTGTGTTATGGTGCTCTCTGGACAATAGGTTTGTTAAGGCTAATGTTGCAAGTCTTACAAGAAATGGGGGAAATGTTAACAGAGAGAGAGTAAACTGGGAATCACCTTCGGTAGAAGCCTGTTATTCAGAGAGCATATGAAAGAAGCTGTTACTAAAAAGGGACTATGTGCGCTGAAGATCATGACAGCAATGGACTTTGGGCATAGAATGTTGTTCATACTCTGTCAGCATCTAATTCTCTCAGTAATTGAGTATGGATTGGGACTGCTCACGGTGCCAAAGTCAGCTGGTGAAACTAGAGTGCATACAAAATGAAGCTATGTGGGTGATACTGGAGTGCACAAGAGACACACCGGTAGTGTGTATGTGATTCATCCTAGCCTTACCAACAAATGCAGACAGGCTGAAAGTGCTGCAGGCTAAATCATATCTCCAAGTGGCTGCAGACATGGAACACCTCCTACATGAAGCCCTGGACACATTTAAGGGCCACATGCAGAAGAAAGGGTAGATCATCAGTTTGGAAACAGTGGTGGTGCAAGGAGTGACCAGAGGATCTGACCCACACTGAGAACTCCTAGGAAAGGCCAAGCGAAAACATAATCAGGCTGCTACTGGTACCTCATTAGTATTAGAACTCTTCACTGGCTGTTGCAGATGAGGACACTAGACCACATTTACAAAAAAGATCAAATTGATCATTAGCAAGGAATTTAGATCATGTCTGCTCTGATTTAAACAATATAATACAACGTTCCGACTGTTGACATTCTTCTTATGGCAGGAGGCTTATGGAGTTTCCTAAGCGATGAAAGTGTTCCTTTCTACAACCAACCAACCAACTGCATAAATGTGTTCTTTTAAAACTTTTGTCTTTGTTGTATTGAAAAGTTCATAAATATGAAGCATATTTAGAAGAAATATTTGGCAATTTTGGTGTTCATGGCATGATGCATTGTAAATATAATATCTGAGCACATAAACTTAGTGGAAGAAATTGAATGTAGCAATATTTGTGTAAGAAAAGTGCACATTATATTTGCAGTTCTGAGTCTACCTCTGGTGTCCAGAATCGAGTTTTGACTCAGTTGTTGACAGAAATGGATGGCATGCAGTTTCTGAAGGATGTCTTCATAATAGCAGCCACAAACAGACCAGACCTGATCGACCCTGTGAGTATCTGACATGTGTGTATATAATATCTTATAGGCAGGTAACAACACCATTACACTAAGGACAAATTCACAGATGCTTAGCCTCTCTAAGCTGAGCTATTGTTTGCATGCTGATTATTCCTTTAACAGGCTCATTGCACAGGAAGATAATTTATTCTTTACCTTAGTCCTAGTCTGATTCCAGTCTAGTGTGTGATCTGTATTTATTCATCAATGGCTGTGTAATCACACACAGGAAGCCAAGGATACATTATGTTACAGTTATGTATATATAATATTGTTCTATGTGGGATGTGGATTTTAATTCCTGAGAATGATTCGTTAAAATGTCTAGGGGGTTTTATTGATTCTCTGTCACTGGTAAGAATGCAGGGTGATCCGGGATATTTACCACAAATCCCAGGAGGAAAGAGTTCCATCCTTGAAACAATGGAATCTGTGTGTAGGTTTCCCTTCCCACTTCATCACCCTTAAATTAACTATAGATGCTAGAAGGATATTGATTGCTCACTACATATACACAACCACTGGTTGGACACCACATTTACTTGATGTACACAACACTTTTGGACACAGTTCAGGTATTAACTCAAGATCTGCAGTTACATATATATATATAGGTGTAATAAACACTAGGCATTTTCAGACAGGCATGGGAATGATATGCAGTATTACAACATAGTACCCAGTGACCCCAGAAAAAAACAAGGTTATTACAAACAACACAACAACCACAAATTGGTTCTGCTAACTTGACTCATTGTACCTAGATAAAATCACATTGGTCTAGGTGCAGAAACCCAACATACATACATTTATTTCTGACACCATGTACAATTCTCATATTTAAAAATAATGAGTGGGTGTCAAAATATTATACATATATGTCATAACATAACCCTTTAGGTGTACACCATTACCATGTAAAACAATCTTTACCCTTTTCCTGTCATTGAAGAAAACCACACTCATGAAAACAGTTGATACTAATAATTAAATTAATTAATTATAGTGTTCATTTAGGCGTTGCGGATGGGCATTCTTCTCCAGTGCAAAGCAGTTAATGTCCATAATTATCCGTGCAGAATTATACTCACAGTCATTTTCTACTCACAGTATGTCCACCGAAGTTGGCTGGCGAATGTTTCTAATCCATAATCCAAGAATAGAATTATACATAAGCACATATTCTCTCCATGAGACTGAATTTAAGAATCCTCGGTTGCCATTTGGGTTGTGTTCCAATTGAAATTGATGCCTAGGTCTGTCATACTTTCAGGAGATGCAACTTAAGCTCTGCAGAAGGTTCTTCCCTATATCATCTTATCGATGAAAAGATGACGACTGTCCAACAGCTCGGTTTATGTTAACCGTTTCCCAATTTAGTTCAAAAGGCTTTGTCACACACCCGGTTCATGTTGATAGGCCATCCCACACTTGATGATGGGCAGTTAGGCTGACATGGGACCAGCATAGAGTTCTTATTCATTCCATTTCTGTGTAGAACATACAGTGGTGAATCATTCATGTGGTTTCATCTGAAGATTCTGCTGCAGGCATGTAACTGAAGAATATTACTCCACCACATATCCAGGTTTGCAAGCCATCAGGTGATTCCTTTGGTTGCAGGCGTAAAGGCATTTACTCATCTAGCTGCTTTCATATGGTTCTTTTGATGGTGTTCAGGTTTGGGACCTTGAGGTAATCTGGTGTAGTTATGGTTCAGATGTTCTGAAGTTGGTACATTTGTTTGTATTGGCTATAATGTTGTTTCAGTGTCTCTTCCCATTTGTTTGAGTTGGTGTTCATAGCTAGAACTTGGTGTTGCATGGCTGGAACCTTATGTTTGACTTTTGCAGCTGTGAGATGTTCTTTCGAAGACTTATCCATTGTGGATATTAACTTGGTAATCCAACCAACAGTTGAAGGTTACTCACTGTTGTTAGTTTTAGTAACTTGAAGAAGGATTGTCCCAGTTTCACTGACTTGGTTGAATGATGAGGCCATTGGTGATACTTCTCAGAAGTAACGCAAACGATACACTGTTGTCAGTACTCTGATGATCTTCATCTTTGTAGATTATTAGATCTTGAAGTCCATCCTGGATATTCCTACTAAAATAGGACTTAATCACTCACCCAGTCAGTTGTCTTCTAATTTATCTGTTGCTCGCTATGGAGCTATTGAGCGCCGCAGTAAACATTGAGGTATTGCTAGATCCAGACTATGGTTTGGACATTCACTTTATGGCTGTTTACCCAGGATCCAGTGTTAGTGATATAGTCCCACCAAATTCAACCACCACCTGCTTCTCTTCTATAGAAAAGGGATGACAAAGAATACAACACTAGCATTAACCTACTGTGTTATGATAAAAGGTTTACAACACAATTACAAACACAAATACAAAACAACAAGGGGAGAAGGGGAAAGGAGTGGGTGTCCATGTTCCACTGTCCCTCATTGCTGAGTTGAGCCATTCTGACTCTTCATAGTGAGTAAGATATTTTCTCACTTATATTTTGTTCTGTTGTTACTGGGACTATTGGATGGGTGAAGTCATTCTGTCCATCCAACATGTTGATATTGTCTCTCTCATCACTTGAAGAGAATAGCCTATACAGAATCCCTGTGGTCTCTAATGCCGCGTCTTCCTTTCGGCACTATAATCATCATTAGGTCAAGACTATTCAACCTTGGCTTCTTAAAGTACTGACAAACACATGGATTTTTACATCAACATCCTCTAATCCCAAGGTGCAACATTAAAATGTATATTCCCACAGTAAAAAGTAACAATCAGAACAAAGAAAATTCTCATACCAGAAAAAAACATACCTGTACATTTCTCTGATATT
Source organism: Cepaea hortensis (assembly GCA_963921405.1). Taxonomy (NCBI): domain Eukaryota; kingdom Metazoa; phylum Mollusca; class Gastropoda; order Stylommatophora; family Helicidae; genus Cepaea; species Cepaea hortensis. Next base: position 119,384,966 of record OY992879.1, read on the forward strand.
AAGTACATGATAATCATACATAATAATCATAATGATGATGCAGGGAGCCTAGATTTTTGAATTATCTTCATGAACTAAAACATCCATTGTTTTCCCCCATTGCGTACAGCACATGAGGATAGTAATCGCTGTGATATGTTTTGCCAATGACTGCTATTATTCGGAGGGTATTTATAAGAATAACTTATGCCGCATGGTCCAGTCTTCTGAATATTGCAAGCAATTTATTCACATCAATCTTCGCTTCTGTTTCTACTACGGTGAGGCGATGCGGAGTGAATCCTATCCGAACATACATTTACATCACGCGTTTAATTGTTCATGAATTTATATTCAAACATGGCCTGTCCCTAACACTATTTTATGAAATGATTATATGTTCACCCTCATATGGAGTGGTTACTAATCTGTTAACAAAAGAATGGTACTAAAATTTAGCACTATATTTCCAAGTTACAGATTATAATGTGGCAAAATATTTTATCCCCTGACTAAGTACGAGTCAGGAATATGCGTAATCATTTGTATGTCCCCGCATGGATAAAATTTCCTTTCTATAGTCCATAGATTATTAGCAGATTTCTAAGCATAGATATTGAGATATATTTCACAATGCATAGAAGTTTTTATTCATATGAATATGAAATTGACAGACACTAGTTCTTTACTATGAAGTATGAATCAAGAGTCTTTCCTAAATTGAAAAGAGTTTCTGACATGAGAGTTGATACTCTGTGTACTACAGTACACATACTATTCATAGGTTATAAACACCATTTAGTTAGATATAAGTTCATAATGCCTATACAAGATATTAACATATGGATTTGAAATTGTAAGACATAGGAAAAATTACAGCGTGGCGCCCACCTGTGTTTCCTTAGTAAACATCATCCAGCCTGGTTTAAGAGAATTGTAACTAATTCTTAATTAAACATACTGGTCTAGGTAATACATAAATATATCTTAATATATGTAGATAACATACCAATAGCTTGAAGAGAATCATGGTTTTAAAACAAACTACCTTCTCCCCGAAGGGAAAGGTCGACTTTCTTGTCTGTTCTCTTGACTAGAAATGGCCGCTTCAGTCTTTGTTTTCCCCCTCGCCAGGATTGGCCAGATACGGGAGAGAAAACAAGCCAAACTAAATCCAGCTGTGCCACGGTCAGTCTATCGCTGTTTTATTTTCTCCTACATTAAGTAAGTTACTTAATCAGTAATTGTAAGGGTTTGTTTATTTTTAAGGGAGTCCATAAATAGGAAAGGGTAGAGATGTTTTTATTATATTACACGCCTCCCCCATTTAAGACATTTATTTCTTTCAGAAATTAAATGGTCAAGAAGTACTCTACAATTTCCGTCTTTACATTGACTCACCTAGTATCCATCCCTTATTACTTTACTATTGCCTTATGTTATATAATCAGAGCCACGTCCATTTTCTTTTAGTCACGACAACTGGCATAACCTTAAAGGATTATTTCTCTTTTAGTGAAAGAGTGTAGCACCCTCTCCACTGTTGTCAGCTATTGTTTGAAATATGAGTGGTTATCTGATAATTTGTTACTTTCCAGTACTGGTTTGTCTGCATCAAACCGACTTTTTGAAGCAATTGAGATATCATTAAGCTTGATTTCTCTCTCATTAGATTATCAATCTTGAGATTATGTTAAAACCGACGGTTAATTCTGCGTCTACTGATAGCCTATTAAACTCGCCCGTCTCCCTGTAAGTTAGACGTTTGTTTTTACTATAGATCTGATATTTAAAGGAAGCTAAAGATGGTTCCTGTTGAAATACATTTTCATCCAACACATCATGTGTTTGGGTTATAAGTCGAGTTATGGGATTTTCCGATCAGTTTTGATAACTACTGATTAGAGTGGTGTCCCTTTCTCTTGCGGGTTTACCTGGAGAATCTCGTCTAACATGTAAACAAGGTCCAACTTTTCTAGATTTCCGTTCTGAACCGAATATTACGGGGAACATGAATCTATCAGAAATGAAGTAATTCTTAGCTTACTCTCTGCTTTTCCTTCTAACCTAGATCTATGTTACGCTAGAATCCTTATTAGTAATTCTAACTGATGTGTTTGAGTTTCACTCTGTATTTGTTGCTTTGGTGTTGAATTACGAGCAATTTTGCGTCGCTTGGCGTACATTGATCGTCGTCTGCCTCCCTCCAGGTTTTTAGACTATTTTCAACTTAGCAACATACATTGTTATGTAGGTTCAGACGTATTGTCTCCTACCATATATAATCAGTTCAGTGAGAAGTTAAAAGCCCCTTTTTGTGATTCCTTTGATAGTCTTCCAGACAATCAAGTTGCTGGTTCACTTTCCAGTTATGGATGTGGATTACTAGTTTTTGTAAAATTACTATTACATCTGTATATCCCTCTAATACTGGCGTCTCCTGAGTTGTGTCCTCAAGATAACAGGTAAGGTACTCTTAATGTTTCTCTCCAGTTTTGTTTTCATCCGTTTAATACGTGGAAACTCTGGATTTATTTAGATTGACTAAGGTCTATCTTTGAACTGTTATATAATTTACTAGCTGGATTCCTGATTGAAATTCCTACTCTAGTAAATATCAAGCAATTCTTCAGCTATCTGCTCCAATTTGCTTGGTTTTTACACAGCTATATTCCATTTTTCTAGCATGGGTTCACTGTATAAGTTTTAGGCGTTTCCCCTGTCTTCACGTCAAGGAGTTCGTCCTATTTATAAACAGCATCTATTCCAAGAGTTGTTTATTTAATTGTTGCTTTTACTGATTCGTATCAGTTATTTAAGCTAATCTCTGTTAGTCTGGATCTGCTTTCACATATTTAATGCTGGCATAACATCCAAATCAGAACTGAGATGTAGAAATCTGTTTCGTCTTGCGATTGATTTCTGATTCACCTACCTATTAGTAGGCTTCGAGCATTATCTAGAATTTAGTTACTCGGTTAGTTTTAAAGAAAATACAATTGAGTCGCGCGCCTCTATTGTACCACTTATTTTTGCCCTTCTTAATTCTTCCCTTATGAGAATATTAATGTTAGTTAGGCAATTATTGAAATAACTTTATGTAAGCTAATCGCTAACTAAAAGCTGTTTCACTCCTCTTTTTGATGAGGACTACTCATAGTGAACATTTCACTTAATGAGAATTAAACTGTAAATTTCAAAGTTAAGGAGCCAATATCTGAATTGTTCAGTCTCTGACTAGAGACTGGCACAGATTTTTTCCGGTATCTCCTGAAGTTTATTTGAAATTCCAATTTCTTATGTTAATTCTTTAATTATACCTTTTACATACCTATACGGTCTGTTTCCGCTACCATTAATAATGGAATCGGGGTGGATAATTTAAAGAAATACCTTATATTCTGTTGGGTCAGTAAGTGAGTTGATCAGTTTCACTTACATCACCAGGTGAATATTTTGGTTGACCCTATTTATTAACATATGGGCCATCTGAGTTAGTTAATAATACTACTCATATCACCGGTGGAGTAGAATAAGTGTCGGTATGGCTTTTCTTCCTAAGTATCCATCATTTATTCACTTTACTTTACTACCGGTGTTGTAGAACATGTTATGTTATATGAAAAAAAAAGGATTAAATTAGGGTGCCCCTAAATAATGCAAATTCTTACAATATTCCTTCCCTTCCATTAACTATGTCTACATTTTTGCAAGTGGTGGTTTTGGCCTTACCATTAGTTCATTTACTTTAGTTACTGCTATTTTCCCCTGGTTTAATTCATCTCTCAGGTATTATTTACTTTCCTACTGAATCATCATTTGTTGATTAAATTTTTCCCTTAAAAAAAAATTTATTGGATTTTTAACTTACTGTCCTAATTATCTATAAAATTGTCTATCACTCTCTGCTGCCTTGGTAACTTTTCAATATTACATATTACAAGCAGATCAAGCATGAAAATACAATGATAATCAATGACAAAATAATTAATTAACACATGATTCATATGTAGGAACATAAACCTTATGGATACATAATATAGTAGTGTGTTCATGAGTACACCACTTTTAAACCATTTAAAGAGAATATCAGAGTAGCAGAACCATACCTCAAACTGGAATGACTATGAATTCTAAACATTCACTGAATTACCTATCTTATGTGAGTTTACCATCAATAAGATATAAAATATGAGTTTAAAAAAAAATCTCATATCCAACAACCAACTACCTGATGCATCTGCCAGAATCAAGATATTACCTGTGAACAGTTTTGTACCAAAAAAAAACCTATATTTATCTGAGCCATTATGGGTTCATATAACACTTGACTCAGCTCATACTAATGAGTGATTAGGTCTGTTACTAACACTATAACATTCTGAAGTGACTTGGTTTACCTGCGAGAGGTTTTCCCTGAATTCATATACTCACAATAATACACCAATTGTGATGTTTACCATGAGTTTTAAATTCACGGACTACTCCACTACTAGGTGAAGTCCGTACCGGGCGGGACCACACATGTGGGATGTGGATTTTAATTCCTGAGAATGATTCGTTAAAATGTCTAGGGGGTTTTATTGATTCTCTGTCACTGGTAAGAATGCAGGGTGATCCGGGATATTTACCACAAATCCCAGGAGGAAAGAGTTCCATCCTTGAAACAATGGAATCTGTGTGTAGGTTTCCCTTCCCACTTCATCACCCTTAAATTAACTATAGATGCTAGAAGGATATTGATTGCTCACTACATATACACAACCACTGGTTGGACACCACATTTACTTGATGTACACAACACTTTTGGACACAGTTCAGGTATTAACTCAAGATCTGCAGTTACATATATATATATAGGTGTAATAAACACTAGGCATTTTCAGACAGGCATGGGAATGATATGCAGTATTACAACATAGTACCCAGTGACCCCAGAAAAAAACAAGGTTATTACAAACAACACAACAACCACAAATTGGTTCTGCTAACTTGACTCATTGTACCTAGATAAAATCACATTGGTCTAGGTGCAGAAACCCAACATACATACATTTATTTCTGACACCATGTACAATTCTCATATTTAAAAATAATGAGTGGGTGTCAAAATATTATACATATATGTCATAACATAACCCTTTAGGTGTACACCATTACCATGTAAAACAATCTTTACCCTTTTCCTGTCATTGAAGAAAACCACACTCATGAAAACAGTTGATACTAATAATTAAATTAATTAATTATAGTGTTCATTTAGGCGTTGCGGATGGGCATTCTTCTCCAGTGCAAAGCAGTTAATGTCCATAATTATCCGTGCAGAATTATACTCACAGTCATTTTCTACTCACAGTATGTCCACCGAAGTTGGCTGGCGAATGTTTCTAATCCATAATCCAAGAATAGAATTATACATAAGCACATATTCTCTCCATGAGACTGAATTTAAGAATCCTCGGTTGCCATTTGGGTTGTGTTCCAATTGAAATTGATGCCTAGGTCTGTCATACTTTCAGGAGATGCAACTTAAGCTCTGCAGAAGGTTCTTCCCTATATCATCTTATCGATGAAAAGATGACGACTGTCCAACAGCTCGGTTTATGTTAACCGTTTCCCAATTTAGTTCAAAAGGCTTTGTCACACACCCGGTTCATGTTGATAGGCCATCCCACACTTGATGATGGGCAGTTAGGCTGACATGGGACCAGCATAGAGTTCTTATTCATTCCATTTCTGTGTAGAACATACAGTGGTGAATCATTCATGTGGTTTCATCTGAAGATTCTGCTGCAGGCATGTAACTGAAGAATATTACTCCACCACATATCCAGGTTTGCAAGCCATCAGGTGATTCCTTTGGTTGCAGGCGTAAAGGCATTTACTCATCTAGCTGCTTTCATATGGTTCTTTTGATGGTGTTCAGGTTTGGGACCTTGAGGTAATCTGGTGTAGTTATGGTTCAGATGTTCTGAAGTTGGTACATTTGTTTGTATTGGCTATAATGTTGTTTCAGTGTCTCTTCCCATTTGTTTGAGTTGGTGTTCATAGCTAGAACTTGGTGTTGCATGGCTGGAACCTTATGTTTGACTTTTGCAGCTGTGAGATGTTCTTTCGAAGACTTATCCATTGTGGATATTAACTTGGTAATCCAACCAACAGTTGAAGGTTACTCACTGTTGTTAGTTTTAGTAACTTGAAGAAGGATTGTCCCAGTTTCACTGACTTGGTTGAATGATGAGGCCATTGGTGATACTTCTCAGAAGTAACGCAAACGATACACTGTTGTCAGTACTCTGATGATCTTCATCTTTGTAGATTATTAGATCTTGAAGTCCATCCTGGATATTCCTACTAAAATAGGACTTAATCACTCACCCAGTCAGTTGTCTTCTAATTTATCTGTTGCTCGCTATGGAGCTATTGAGCGCCGCAGTAAACATTGAGGTATTGCTAGATCCAGACTATGGTTTGGACATTCACTTTATGGCTGTTTACCCAGGATCCAGTGTTAGTGATATAGTCCCACCAAATTCAACCACCACCTGCTTCTCTTCTATAGAAAAGGGATGACAAAGAATACAACACTAGCATTAACCTACTGTGTTATGATAAAAGGTTTACAACACAATTACAAACACAAATACAAAACAACAAGGGGAGAAGGGGAAAGGAGTGGGTGTCCATGTTCCACTGTCCCTCATTGCTGAGTTGAGCCATTCTGACTCTTCATAGTGAGTAAGATATTTTCTCACTTATATTTTGTTCTGTTGTTACTGGGACTATTGGATGGGTGAAGTCATTCTGTCCATCCAACATGTTGATATTGTCTCTCTCATCACTTGAAGAGAATAGCCTATACAGAATCCCTGTGGTCTCTAATGCCGCGTCTTCCTTTCGGCACTATAATCATCATTAGGTCAAGACTATTCAACCTTGGCTTCTTAAAGTACTGACAAACACATGGATTTTTACATCAACATCCTCTAATCCCAAGGTGCAACATTAAAATGTATATTCCCACAGTAAAAAGTAACAATCAGAACAAAGAAAATTCTCATACCAGAAAAAAACATACCTGTACATTTCTCTGATATTAAGTACATGATAATCATACATAATAATCATAATGATGATGCAGGGAGCCTAGATTTTTGAATTATCTTCATGAACTAAAACATCCATTGTTTTCCCCCATTGCGTACAGCACATGAGGATAGTAATCGCTGTGATATGTTTTGCCAATGACTGCTATTATTCGGAGGGTATTTATAAGAATAACTTATGCCGCATGGTCCAGTCTTCTGAATATTGCAAGCAATTTATTCACATCAATCTTCGCTTCTGTTTCTACTACGGTGAGGCGATGCGGAGTGAATCCTATCCGAACATACATTTACATCACGCGTTTAATTGTTCATGAATTTATATTCAAACATGGCCTGTCCCTAACACTATTTTATGAAATGATTATATGTTCACCCTCATATGGAGTGGTTACTAATCTGTTAACAAAAGAATGGTACTAAAATTTAGCACTATATTTCCAAGTTACAGATTATAATGTGGCAAAATATTTTATCCCCTGACTAAGTACGAGTCAGGAATATGCGTAATCATTTGTATGTCCCCGCATGGATAAAATTTCCTTTCTATAGTCCATAGATTATTAGCAGATTTCTAAGCATAGATATTGAGATATATTTCACAATGCATAGAAGTTTTTATTCATATGAATATGAAATTGACAGACACTAGTTCTTTACTATGAAGTATGAATCAAGAGTCTTTCCTAAATTGAAAAGAGTTTCTGACATGAGAGTTGATACTCTGTGTACTACAGTACACATACTATTCATAGGTTATAAACACCATTTAGTTAGATATAAGTTCATAATGCCTATACAAGATATTAACATATGGATTTGAAATTGTAAGACATAGGAAAAATTACAGCGTGGCGCCCACCTGTGTTTCCTTAGTAAACATCATCCAGCCTGGTTTAAGAGAATTGTAACTAATTCTTAATTAAACATACTGGTCTAGGTAATACATAAATATATCTTAATATATGTAGATAACATACCAATAGCTTGAAGAGAATCATGGTTTTAAAACAAACTACCTTCTCCCCGAAGGGAAAGGTCGACTTTCTTGTCTGTTCTCTTGACTAGAAATGGCCGCTTCAGTCTTTGTTTTCCCCCTCGCCAGGATTGGCCAGATACGGGAGAGAAAACAAGCCAAACTAAATCCAGCTGTGCCACGGTCAGTCTATCGCTGTTTTATTTTCTCCTACATTAAGTAAGTTACTTAATCAGTAATTGTAAGGGTTTGTTTATTTTTAAGGGAGTCCATAAATAGGAAAGGGTAGAGATGTTTTTATTATATTACATTCTATGTTCTGGAAAGGAGAGGTGGGTAGACAGGCGTAAGGTTTTCTAGGGTTTTTTTTCCCCTAGGGGGCTGAGTGGTCTTGAGGTATGATGTCCGCCTCGAGTGCTGGAGGTCCCAGTGAGGACCGGGATTTATTTAAAAAATCCACTTGGGCGTCCAGTAATACAATTTCCCCTGGCCTCTAGGTAGTGAGATCAGACGCCTGTGTATTGTTGCGCACGTAAAAGATCCCTTGGCAGTTGGAAATCGAAAAAGAGTAGCCTAACGGTGCTACCCGGGCAAAATTTTGAGTTAAAAATCTACCCAAAGTATTTCAGGATCCTCGCCGATGCAATGGAGTTCGTGCATTGAGCTGAGTTTCTCCAGACTCAGGTTTGAGTTAGGAGGAAAACGGAGCACTTATGGGTTAAACCGTGTGCCGTGATGTTGATCCAACGACTAAACTAAACTAAACTTAAGGTTTTCTTCTCATAGTCCATGCTGTGTGGCATTGGTTATTATGTCTTTCTACGATCTTCTGTCTCATGTACTGCCAATCATTTCTGATACTGATGTTCCTCCATGTCATACTGTACAACATCTCTTTTGGTCTCCCCCACTACTACTTTCCAGTGGTCATGATGTACTTCGGCTTTCCCCTTCCCACGACGACATGCACAGAGAATGTGGACAGTCTTCTTCTGGTGCCAGTAATCGGTTCTCTTTGTGAATTAACTGCTTCCAAGATATCTTCATTACTTGTTTTATCTATCCAGTCATTTTTCTATAAAAGCACATCTCTGCAGCCTCCAAATAATTCCTCACTTGTCTGCTAATTGTCTATGATTTGCATCTATACTTCAGGATTGGCTGAATATAGCTCTTAAGAACTCTTTCTCACTTTGATTGACAGAGCTATATTGCAAAGAATAGTCTCCATCTTGTGAGAAGCTGCTTTTGCTAGCTCTATTCTATCTAACTTCCTTAATACATCCTCCATCTACTTTGATAACAGTAGTAATCAGGTGAATTCCACCTTATTATGCTGTGAGCTTTATACATGTAGGATTACAACTTGGCACTGCTGCAGCTTTGTCAGCACTTCTCATCACAGAATCTGCAGTGGGACTTCTGTTGTAGGAGATGACCACATCAAACCTATTGTTTATCCTTTCTAGTGGGTGGAAAACTAAAGATGTTTAATTTGCAGTACCAACCATCTGATTGCTGACAAATGCAACATTGTTAACTATATTAAATGGTGGTAGCATTGATCAGATCTACTGCTTTATTTCTTGTCCAGGGACTGGTCCATCCTGATAGAGGATCTACCAGTCAACGATGCTCGAAATGCCATGTTATGCACCAGATATGATAATATAAACATAGGTTTCCTATACACTTTCTGTCACAGACGATAAACAACCCCACCCCAGGCGGTGTGTGTTATCTATGAGTGTGTACTAAAACAAGTCATATGCTCTTTAGCTCTTGTGGGTGATATCCATCCATCCTTACATGTGCCATGCCGGTAAGCGTGGGCGGTCATGTTCTGCCATCTCACTCGATCACCAGTGTCGTGGATCAGCTCCGTGTTCCTGTCTCGACCATGCCATGTGGCCAATCCATCCAGGTATTTACTTCTCTGTCTTCCCCTTGGTCTCTTCCTTTCGATCTTGACAGTTGTAACCAAGTTCTCCAAGTCACTTCTTCTCATAACATGCCCAAAAAATGTTGACTGTCTACGTCTAATGACTCTAATCAGTTTACGATCTTCATTTGTCTCTTGAAGGACTTGCTCATTGGTTTTTCTGTCCGTCCATGGTATTCTTTGCATTTTCCTCAGAAACCACATTTCCACAGCCATCAGCTGTTTTTCAGCTTGACTGCTTATTGTCCACGCTTCACATCCATACAAAAGCACAGGTTCTATGTAGCACCTCAACACTCTTTTTCTTGTTTCAATTTATGTATTTTTTATTGGTCAGTATGTTTTTCATCTTGCAAAAGGCTACCTTCGCAATGGCAATTCTTGTTCTAATCTCTTCAAGGCATCTCCCATCAGATGTTATGACTGCCGAGATAACAGTGGGTGATATAGCTAGGATATAAAATGCATGTTGTCCTGTCAAATAGTGGGTTTTTGTTGATTCAGGTTGGCCATATAATTTTACATGTTTAAATGGTAGCTGGTTTTAATGGTACACATTTATTGTTAGTACGTCATTCAGCTCCATAAAATCTTCCTTGTTGTAGGCATTGTTGAGGCCTGGCAGATTTGACAATCTGGTGTATGTTCCCCTTCCTGATGCTGAGACACGGCAACAGATTTTACAGAAGCAGCTCAGCAAAATGTCTGTGGCAGATGACGTCTCACTGGAGTTTTTGGTGGAGTCTACCCAGAATTATTCTGGTGCTGAGGTAAATATAGCTTAGGATATTTACAGTCAAAGAATACCTACAGCATTATATCTTATGCTTGTAGTTTTATCAGTGCATAAAATGTTTCTCTTTAATCCATGCAAAACTATGGAGCACACAAGATTCTTGTGAACTCTTAGATGCAAATTTACTAAATGCTTTAATAACATTAGTGACAGATGAGGTCAAGGTTGTTTCATGGCAGATACATATTCTAGGTCACAACATGAGGAAAGTGGTCAGTCCCCTTCATCGCTGTGCCATCTCCTCAGAAAATTACCCAGCACTCATTTAATGCACCTGGGACTGGGTCAGCCTCAGAGATGTGCTGATGGGGGTAAAAGAATCCTGTCACCACGTGATCCTGGACCAGAATCTTGGTCAGGAAGAGCACCAACCACTATCCCAGTGTAGCACAGCAAGAGCAGTCTCAGAGACAAGTTTAGGGTTAAGTTGGTAACAGAACAAATAGCAGAGAATCCCTGTGGAATAATCAAATGCTGAGCTGTCAGTATGTAAACATATAAGGCAATCTGGTGCAAAGCTGGTCGGAAAATGCTGTCAGGGCAAATGTCCTGCAACTGCTGAAAATGTCACCCTAGCTGAGTGTGTAGGGATAGCATGTTCTGTTGTTCGCATTTTAGAAGTCCAAGGACCTGTTGCTGTGTAACTTGTTTTATTGTGATCAAGTTCTTGTAATATGAAATATGTAATAATTTATTATGTAATTTGTTGTTAGATTGACTTCTTGTGATGTTTAACAGTCATCTCTGTCCATGCCACATGTAGTGGATTCTGCAGTAAACTGTCATCATCTTGTGGTGTTGCAGATTGTCCAGGTGTGCCAGGAAGCAGGCTTTTATGCCTTACGAGAAGATATCAGCACAGAGAAGCTACTTGCCAGACACTTTGATACAGCACTGGCAAAAGTCAAGCCACACATTGATCCTCATTTAATGGAGATTTATGCTGAGTTTTCTCAAACAAACAGCAAATAAATTATCAATTGACTGGTTTTCATGTTGTCAGTTAGTATCTCTCATCGAACATCATGTTTGAAATGTATGGTTACATCATTATGGCTGGCCCTTTCACAAAGCCAATACCGTTATATCATTATGGCTGGCCCTTTCACAAAGCCAGTACCAAACCACCACAGTAATCTGCTGGGGATGTGACACTAAGACGTGACAAAGCTCAAATATTGTCTTTTAAAAGAATTAACTCACAAACCCTTTATAAATTTCATAAACTGCAAGGCACTCTGAGGACTCACAACCAGAACAATACAGTCATCCCTCCTGCATCTTTTCCAATTTATTGTATGATAATACATAGAGTGGTTTATAAAAGCAACACAGATAAAACCAGGCACAGATTTACAAAGATGTTATTGTCATGAGCTTGCAAGCAGTGAAGTTTCATGCACTGCTGAAAGTTGTAAAAACCTCAAAACATCCCATCTCTACCCATGGCCATTGATCAATTGCTTAGGTTAGTTTCTTACACAATCAATAATTTAATAGCAACAAATGTAACATGGGATGAAATGTAGTGTTTGTGTGATATACACATACAACATATAAAATATGACTACATGCCTAGAACACTATGACTAGCCGCCTACTTAAACTTGTTGCCCAGACAAGGGCCATACATTTGTAGAGATCTGCACTGATGTGTGCATGATGGCCCATGGTCATGTGTTTGGATTCCTATCGAGACAGGGATTTGTGTTTTTTTTTGTTTACTAATCTTAGTTCCTAGGTCGGCCCAGCCTAAAATAGGTACCAGGGTATTCCTGGGAAGTAAAGGGAGCTGGCCTGATACTGAGCACATCAGCCACTTAGTGCTGACTGTCTACAAATACGGGACCAGCACTGTATGTCTAATACACCTCGGTGTGAACAGGGAGCCTTGAATACATGCGTCTGCATCAGCTGTCACATACAGAAAATGTCATATTTTCTCCAAGTATTGGAAATTATACACATACAAAGCTGGCATAAATGTTGTTTAGACCAAAATGTGAAAACGTGTAACACAAAACTGAAATTCCATGCAAACTCAATTTAAAAGACTGTCAGCAGAGCAAAAACGCCATAAACTAGAGCACAAGGGTAGGCTACGAGAAGCTGCTGGCTATCCATGGCAAGGGCAGAGACAAAAAGCTTGGAGGCTGATACGCTACACCACATCACTGTTAAAGATACTAGTATCAATCCAACGATCCCCCTGTGGATGAAAACAATATATTGAGATCATTATTTGTGCGTTTTGTGCTTGTTCTGTCAACAAAGACTCAAAACATTTCCCATGAAACGTTCACCATTAGTACGTGTTTTTCTATTCCGTTAGCCTTCAGTATGTGCTTTTCCATTTGTTGAGCATCTTAGTCACAATCTGTTTATGCAGACTCCAGCCAGCCACAGCTGGGCAGCAGCAGCACACCTCCAGTTCTGATAATATACTCACACACACACACACACACACACAGAGTAGCGGCCGGCCTGTCTATCACATTGTGTTTATGCAGACTCCAGCCAATCACAGCTCGGCAGCAGCAGCAGCACACCTCCAGTTCTGATAATATACTCACACACACACACAGAGTAGCGGCCAGCTTGTCTATCACACTGAAATCTGACATTAATATAACTTGTATACAACTGCAGAGTACAAGGGCAATGGCCTTGAAAGATTACTTGCAACAGTCAGTTACCACTATGAGAATTCAGTTAATGCTGAGCAGGCTTCAAATGAAATCCTTAAAAGTGTGACAGAAATTACGATAGCCATGCCATTGTCTTGTAACCTGTCAATATTGTTGTTAAGGATGTCAAGAGTGCTAAACACATTACATCACAGTGCAGATGAACAACTGTTGCGTCATAAGGATAGTTTAAAGACATGCAAAAAAAAAAAGAGGAGCAGTGCCCTGGTATCTGTTTTTAAAGGGGGTGAAACTTACAGAAATTTATTGGCGAATAAAGTCCAAAATGGTGATGCATGCCTGTCAGTCCAGCAAGTGTATGAGTGGAGTATGAAGTTTCAAAACGGCGTGACTTCTGTGACAGACTGTTCATGGCCGGGTCAGGCACACCGAGTGGTGACACCAGAGTGCACATGCAAGCGACCAAGAAAAGTTTGTTCTACAGAAATCAAAACACTTTATAGGTGCTGGAGGACTTGGACTGAACGCAGTGGTGACTACATTGAAAAATTATACATTTGTTATTTACTTTTTCAAAATATATTAACACACAAAGAAACCTTGAAGGTTTTCATTTGAAGCCCTCCTACGTGTTCCCACAAAACTTTGCTACATACCGTTTTGGATTTTCCTTTGTTAATTGTCCCCTTAACGAATTATAACGAATTATACCTGTCTGCCCCTGATTTACGTCGACACCAGCTTGTAATGTGATCTTAACTGTCCTGGGACTATCATGTTTGCTGGCTGGACATTTTGATTAAGACTGAGCTGATCCATGACTCTGATCGAGTGAAATGGTGAGTCATGACCGCCCATGCTTTCCGGCATGGCACATGATTGATTAATTATTGACCCCACGCTTGCACAATACTTTGACCATTCTCAAGCTCCTCATAATTACTCTAGCATTACTTTGGAATACTCTGGAAGAAAGAAGAGCTGTTGAAGGAAAGGAGCACAATAGTAGCTTTGACAGAAAATAAGGACACATAAGACATGACATTATAGAGAGATGGAGATACGAAACAGACCCAGCTCCTGCAGCATGGCTTGGCTGTTGTAAGGAATGTCAGGTTGCCAGAAAGCAAACTAGTGACACTACTTGTACATGTAACACTACAAGTCTGCTTGTCCTGTCCTCTAGCTACTGTAGGTCAGCTATGTTAAAACTGGCATATTGGTTATCATCAAGTTATATACCATTATAGCAACAGTAATGATACATGTTCTCATGTCTGGTCATCTCCACAATGTTATTCTTGATGAGACAATGTCACAGTGGTACAGTAGTAGCACATCTGCCCCCTACTGTGGGATACTGGGATTCAATCATTAATGCAGTTTCCCCTTGGCCTAGGTTCTGAAGATCAAGTCATGATTGATTGATTGATTGATTGATTTAGGAACATTCACAGCATTCGGGGCATTCCCATAAGCGCTCCGTTCCCATCCTCAGCAGCCAGCGAACAGTTCCAACACTAATAGTTCCAGTAGCAATCTGATTATATGTCCGTCTCGCCTTTCCTCTGAGCATCGAGCGTCGGCCAGATCCCCTCGTCACACCTCGCTGCCTCATTCTTGCCCGACCATGGTGATCCATTTGCTCCTCTGAGGTGTACACGTGCTCCCACAAGGCCGCAACCACGTCTGCCTTGTGTAGATCAAGTCATTTGTGTGTGTAATTATGCTAAAATAACAGGAATATAAAGTACATCTGAACCCTAAGGTAGTATAGGAAACCACTATCCTCTTATTTGCTTGTCCTTGTTGCCTCTCTATTTGAAAAGATGAAAGAGTTCTGGAACAAACTTTAGTATGTGCCTCATACAGCATCATATTTACTGCTCCAGTTATGCTGTATATCCATCTTCTGTAGATACAGGCGCCCCCCCCCCCCCCCCCCCCAATCTTCTCCCACTGTATGATGAATTAACATGTCATTAAATATGAACATGAAATCAAGCTTTCTGCAACAAGAAACATGAAGTCAACACTTACGTGAGGGTGAGAACGGCTGACAAAAATGACAGAAACACCATTGGGAGAAGGCAGTATCCCAGAACACTAATGATGATCCCTCCAGTGACTCCATTCAAGCTCATCAAGTTGAGGAGGCAGTACATAGCCAGGCAACCCACCAACCCAATTCCATAGATGTAGCCAAAGTGAAGTTT
Organism: Cepaea hortensis; assembly: GCA_963921405.1. NCBI lineage: Eukaryota > Metazoa > Mollusca > Gastropoda > Stylommatophora > Helicidae > Cepaea > Cepaea hortensis. The sequence continues at coordinate 119,400,629 of OY992879.1, forward strand.
GCCAGACTGAAACATATTCATATAGCAGTGCAGTCAAACAAGTCATTGCAAACAGGTGAAGTTTGCCAGACTGAAACATATTCATATAGCAGTGCAGTCAAACAAGTCATTGCAAACAGGTGAAGTTTGCCAGACTGAAACATATTCATATAGCAGTGCAGTCAAACAAGTCATTGCAAACAGTCAACATCTTCTGCATGTAGGTAAACTGTTTCTTTAGAACTGAGACACTGGAAGTCACAGGACCTCCCAGAATGACACTAGTCTCAGTGAAGGAACAAGTGTACTTCAACTGTGCATCAATCAGACATCCTAGACAGATGTCTCATTAGCCAGCTCTGTCATTAACCTCAACCAACAACTAAGACTAAACATAATTCAACTCCAGCCATTCACATGGTACCTTATGTTTTTGCAGTCAAGCAATGATTTTGGTCCTATATTTTATAGATTTCTTCCTTTATTTGTTGCAAGTTTGTGAAAGCTGTCACCTAAATGTTAAAAAAGGCACCATAAACAAGAACAAGAAACTAGACTTTAGCATAGGAAGACAACTGGACACATCACCTTGTATATATATATTACATGCAAAAGAAGAGCATTCCAGAAGGACTGGACTTGAAACAACTAATTATATACTAGTTGCTTGAAGTTCAAAATTTTATGTTTCACAGCTGACACCCAATGGAGTGAAATCACCAGTTTTAAGACCTGTGTCATCTAAAATCACATTGTCAATTACAGGCAAGTTTCTCCAGGCTGCCCTCAATAAATGTACCCCCATTTATACACATCTACACAGCATTTCACAACAATATAAGCAATAGTTTATCCACAGAAGGATTATGAACACTGTAGGAACTTGACTCTTATGGTATGATGCAAAACAAAAGAATTTGCACTCACAAATATTACTTCATTTTTACGCATGTGCATTAAAACAATTTCAATGCTGTAAAGCACCTTGAGGATGTTTTTAGCATCCAGAACAATAAAACCAAGTTTGCTGTAACATCACTACTACCTGATAAACTAGTGACCCTATGCTACAAATTTGTATGAGGTGCTACACATATGTTATAAACACAGGTCTAGGAACTACTTTTAGCATAAAGATTTTCATTTTTCATTGACAGATATCACAAAAATACACTACTAATGCAGGTTATGTTTTGTAGAACTTAAACATATACATCTTTGCTTCACTGACCACACAAAGGCTTTCAATAAAGTAAGGCATGTCAACATGATGAAGATGTTTACAGATCTACAAATATATAGAAAACTTTAGACTTGTAAAAACCATATAGTGGAAACAACAGGCTGCCATAAAGATTGATAATGAAATCAATCAATATTAGCCTATTAAGAGAGGTGTGTGACAAGGATGTGTAAAGTCTCAAGATCTTTTTTCCCTATACAGTGAAAATATTTTTAGAAATTTAGAAGATATAGCATCAACAATAGATATGCGGATGACACAGTATTGATTGCAGGCAATGAATAGGATCTGCAACATTTAGTAGATGCGGATGTTGCACACAGTGAACAACTAGGGTTAGAATTAAATTGTAAGAAGACAGATTATGGTTGTCTCTAAGAAGAAAGAAATATCACAAGTAAATTGGAATATTCTTAAATAAGTGAATCAGTACAACTATCTCGGAACAGTCGTAACATCCGATGAAAAGTGCCTTATAGAAATTAGAACAAAAATCACTAATGCAAAGGTAGTCTGCTGCAAGATAGAAAACATACGGACCAATAAAAAGATGTCAATTGTATCGAGAAAAAGAGTGTTGAAGTACTATATAGAACCTGCACTTTTGTATGGATGTGAGACATGGACAATGAACATACACACTGAAAAACATCTAATGGCAGTGGAATTGTGGTTTCTGAGGAGAATGCAAAGAATACCATGGACAGACAGAAAAACTAATGAGCAAGCCCTACAAGAAGCAGACGAAAACTGTAAAATGATTAGAGAGATCAGACGTAGACAGTCACAATGTTTTGGACACATTATGAGAAGAAATAAACTAGAGAACTTGGTGAGACAACTTGCAAGATTGAGGGGAAAAGAACAAAGGGAAGGCAGAGAAGTAAATATCTGGATGGCTTGGCCACATGGCATGGTAAAGAAAAGAACACCGAGCTAATCCAGTTCTGGTGATCGTGTAAGATGGCAAAACATGACCCCTACACTTAAAGACATGGCACATAATGATGATGAAACATATAATTAGAAGTGGCCACTGGGGAAATCATATTTGTTGAGTGCTTGACCAAACATGTGACAAGTACAAGAATGCATTATGCACTGGTTGGGAATCATAGGGAAGAGTCAGTCTCACAACACATCTTCCTCTGGGGCTGAAAGAGTTACAGACATTCCAATTACTTCAGCAGGAAAGGGGTTAAAAAAACAAACTTTTAAAGAAATAAAGTAGAAAAGATGAGCAACAGATGAACTTGTGTTAGATACACAAGAGAAAAGTAGTTAGCGAATCCTGTAGTAGCAATGCAGATAGTACACTAACTTACTAATACAATGGCCTAGATTTTATGTTCAGTTAAGCATCTTTTTCCAGCCATAGTTTTGGAGTCAAATTTTCCTATGGAAATGTGTACAAAAACCTTGGACACGAGGCAGTAAGGGAAGGATCTGATCACCTTGCATTACAATGCTGTGACTCAGTATATGTGAGTCCTAGCATGTCACTCTTACAATGCTAAATAATAATGTTTGCATATCCTTTACAGGACATCACTGTCAACATCAGCATCTTTCAGCTGATTGTTGATTTCTTGGCAATATTACGTTCAGTAGTTTGCCATTGCTTTCTGAGCGGCCGGCTCACATACCCCGTAAGTTACCGATGCGATTCGAACAACTGCTGATTCTCACCATCGTCACGTTACTTACGAGAGTATATGAGATAACGGAGAAAGTCGTGTAACGTCTAGACCCTGGAGCCGGTGATTTCTATGTAAGAACAGTCAAAATGTGATAAAGCTGACTATATCACAGATAATATTTTCAGTGGTACTAATAGAAAGACTGAATGGTATGAAGTATACTGACACTGAATTCTGTAAAGAACTGAAGATTTTATTCGAGAAAAAAAAATAAAAAAATAAATTATAAAATTTTATAAAAAACCTAAATGATTCGACAGTTAATAATTTCTGAAGGCAGTTTCGCAATGTAAAAAATATACTGAAACAAAGAAATGCAGGAACATCAGTAAAATGTACACCCACCAGAAGTAAAGTTGCCCCAAAAGCCATGCAAAACACAAGAGGTCCAGCCATATCTGTATCCTGCATGATGGTGTGGTCAGCAGACCTCATGGGGTTCAGCACAGCCATGGTCTGTAAAGTACGATGACACAGGTAGATACATGAGGTAACTTACTTTATAGCATGTAGCCAGGTTATGTGACACTTATAATCAATTGAGAATATGCCAGCATTCTCTTGGAATTACATATTCTTATGATGTTAAAATGAACATCACCTGTCTTAACGAGAGAGAGAGAGAGAGAGAGAGAGAGAGGGGGGGGGGGAGGGAATAGAAGGAGAGTGTATTATGTGTATTTGCATGTGTATACACGTATGTCAGGTTGTGGACTTAGCAAGATAACTTCAGACCAGACCAGACAGCCACATATCACAATGCTAGGATAATCATGCAGTGGATCTCTGGTCATTCTAAATTAGCTGGCAATGACAAAGCAGATAAGAAAGGATCTAGACAAATACAGGTGTGTACAGCAAGTCTCAAAACAGCCAAGTACATAAGAAGAATTGTAAATAAATAAAACGGGTTGAACAGATGGGCCACTGGAGATACCAGGAAGGAAAGTGTAAAAATATTTTATAGCCCTGACCACAACGGCAACATAAACCATCTGAACATTATTTAAGTTAGTTGTATGTTCTTTTACAGGACATTATTTAAGTTAGTTGTATGTTATTTTTCTTTTTGTTGTTGCATATCCCTTACAGGACGTTGCAGTCAACACCAGCATTTTTCAGCTGCTGTTGATGTACTAGGCAAGATTACGCTCAGTAGTTTGCCATTGCTTTCTGAGCGACCGGCTCACATACCCCGTAAGTTACCGACCCGGCGAGAACCACTACAATTTCTCGCGCACATCACGTCACTCACGAGAATATATGGGATAGAACATTATTTAAGTTAGTTGTATGTTCTTTTACAGAACGCCAAAACCAACCCCTGCATTTTGTGGCTGTTTGGCATTTTCTTAGCCACTTTATGTTCAGTAGTTTGCCATAACTTTGTGAACAGCTGATGCTCATACCATTGTGAAAACCAATGCAAAGCTGTCTGACTGCATCCAAATGGCCAGCAGCTGACTGTGAAGCTGGGATGTTGGCATTATGAAACTGCATTCACTAGCCACAGACACCAAACATTATTTACATACTAAAAGACAACAAATGTGGCTTAATAGACTCCAACCGCACGTCATTGTGTATGTATCCTACATGACTGGACACATCACATCTGTGCACATATATATGTCAATTGTGTCCACAAAAAAGGTGCAGTTTGTATAGAACAAAGCCACAGTTGATGAACATCTGCATGTATCACTCACTACACAGCACTGGACAGCAGACTGGGAGGCCAGTATTGCTGGATCAATAACAAGCAGCGATAGACACAAGCTAATTCAGACAGCGCATACACAATCCAAATCAAGAAAATATCTGTACTAGAACTTTGTAGATTATGTAAGCAACCTTCACCTCCATGTTAATGGGGGGAAAACGTTCACACACAATATCAGTTTTGCTTGTGATTACGACAAGAGCTGACAAGAATATAAATCCTGACTACTCTACAACTGGTTAGTGTTGTAGGTTATTCTTGAAATAAAGAAAAAAGAAAAGACACACACACTTGAGTTATAAAAACAGGGCCATCATACAAGCTATCTCACCTTCTGAACAATGTGATCAAAGTTAATCCCCAATTCTGAAATAAAAGATTTTCAGTATATGATTGATCTGTGGGTAGCACAGTATGCAAAAACACACAAAAATGTTACCACTAATCTGATTGATTGATTGATCTAGGAACCGACATCACAGCATTTGAGGCATTCCCATAAGCGCTCTGTCTCCATCCTCAGCAGCCAGCGAATAGTTAGAACACCAATAGTACTAGTAGCAATCTGATTATATGTCCGTCTCGCCTTTCCTCTGAGCGTCGAGCATCGGCCAGAACCCCTCGTCACTCCTCGCTGCCTCATTCTTGCCAGACCATGATGATCCATTTGCTCCTCCGAGGTGTACACGTGCTCCCACAAGGCCCTCCCACAAGGCTGCGACCACGTTTGCCTTGTCATGCATCAATACTCCACCAAGTCTTGCAGAGCCAGCCAATCTGTCCGCCTGTTCATTCCCCAGCACACTGGCATGCCCCAGAGAAAAGATCCAGGAGATGCTTGCCAACCGTGACCTCCGAAGCGAAGCAAGCCACTCTGCACAAAGCATGCTTGTCCTCACTTTCCTCAGCATGCTTTCTGAGTCAGTTACAATCACGATGTGTGTGTGTATCGTATTCTTGATCCAGCGAAAAGCTGCAGTGACCACCTCCACTCTTAAGCTAGATGTGGTATCATATGCCAAGCTCTCCTGCACCAAACGTCGGCCATTAGCTTTTGCTATGAACCCCCAGGCACTTTTACCTCTCGACACCGAACCATCTGTGTAGATAATCACATCACCAGAGCAAGCATTATCCTGAATTAGTTGCTGGATTTCCACTTCCGTGGCCCCTGCTGGCCACTCCCTGCACAATGTGATTATAACTCTGCATAAGTCTGCTTGCTCCGCTGGCACGTTGACCCACTCCTCTCCTCGCCTAATGTTCTCCAAGATGCACACATGTCTGATCATATCCTCACTAATCTAAAAACTGTAAACATACTTAAATGTGGCTGTTAACAAATAACAGATAAACCCATGTGAAAAAATTACTGTACTGTATACAAATGACAAGAAAGATGTAACAAAAAACAGCTGACACAAAATAAATGAGTTAATGAAACCACAGATCTTCCAACTGTAATCTGATAATTTTAAAATTATCTCTAGTGACAACTTTTAAACAAATAAATAAAATAGTAGAAATCTCTAACAGAAGGTGGTTTTAACTTGTTCAACCTGTAGTTTGACTATCACTGGTGTTATTTTAGCTGTTTTATGACAGTCTTTCATTAGGTTCAGCTGAAATAACTAGCAGGGACGCAGAGGTGTTTCCAAGGCACCAGGGCCAGGTTATATACTGGCCAAGACCTATTGACGTGCCCTTGTCGAGCATCCTGGGCAACAGGTCCCTTCGGGGTCCTGGCTAAAGTCAGTAGGATCGCCGATTCCTCCGAAGTCGGAGAGTGTCTGCCTGTACGGCGAGGAACCACCAGTCTGCACACCAATAAGCCAGACATGGGACAACGGATACTCACGCAAATCTCAGGTCCTGTATGACATCACACTGATGTTGGACAACAGGATGCCTTCATCCGACATACAGGACTTCGCGTTGGAGCTCAAGCCAACGAACACAAGCAAGCAAGCAAATAACTAGCACCATTATCCTACCTGCATACAGTGTACTCAAACATTTACTGGTGTGTGCAAAAGAGCAAGCACACATACATACACTATACACACATATAAACATAAACACGCTTATGTGTTGAGAAACTTGTGCATCTGATAATGTTTCTGTACAACCACACTATTTGTATTTCCATTTCACATCTAATAGCTTTTTCATCCATTCTGACCAGTCCATGTTTCAGAGTTATATAATACTATGGGTTGAATATGTGAGGTGATGATGGTTTTCTGCAGCTAAGTATTAATGTTACTAAATGCAGACTGAATACCTAATATCAATTTTTTTAAATCAACACATTTGTATTGTTTGTAAAAATTATCAGTATGGCATTTTGCACCGCACCACTGTTTGTGACTGCTGGGAGTTTTCGAGGCTGAAGATCGAAGGTTGCTAGCTCTAGTAGTTGTCACATATAAAGCATTTTATTTCACCTCCAACAGACATTAAAAAAAAAACCTGTCTTGTTGAGGAACAGAGACCACATCCCACAGTTTCATAATGTGTGAGGCGGGCATCCTAACCTGTCGGCCAGATGCTCTTCTAATAAATGAAGTAAATAAATCATGTCACTTAACAGCTTTAAACTATTGATTCACCTTCCATTAGAGGTGGTTCATCTTCATAATTATCCGTTCCTGTGTCATGCTTTTCCTGCACTGCAATAGGACTTGGTGTCAATATAGACCCAGTGTACACTGACGGGTCAGCGGAGACCCCGTAGCCCGCGCCTCCAGCATATCCACCCTGACTGTAATTAAACTGGCCAAATTGGCTGACAAAAAAAAAAAAAAAGTATTAATTACAAGGCTATGTTAAAGGTTTATAAAAACATCCACTGCATTAACTTTTAGTTACCATTCTAATGTTTGACTTAATGAAGTCAGTATTAAAGTGTGTGAAACATGAATAGTGAACTGGAATGGGCAAACATACATGAACAACATATTAACATCTAGAGAGATAAATACTAAATGAAAAATGTAAATGCTCAAATACTGAAACTTGACAAAACTATACGATGCTAAAGCATGGTCACTGAGCAAGCAATTAGAAAACTAGAGCTAGAAATCGGGATATTGATATACAGAAAAGTTGGTCACATTTCAGACCACAAAAACAAAGCACAAAAACAGAGCTTTTATAGAAGAAAAGAATCCTGTTGGAAGAAATTAAAAATGAAAAAAGTCACAATATTGTCTCTACATTAAAAGACTGAACTGTTTAAAACACTAGACTTTAATGGAAACGTTGGAGGCAAGTGAGAAAGAGGCAGGTAATGATACATGTGGGAAGATAACATCAGAAGATGGGTGAAGAGCTGTGTTTGAATGTACAACAAGAACAAGAGACAGAAGTGTTGGAGACTGAATGCAAGCAACCTACAGTGTGGAGCTTACACATGACTGATCAAACATGTGACTGAGTTGGCTCCACAGCCTAATGCCATCTGCTAAAGATGCTAGTCTGCAGTAGCAGGTCAAAACCCCCATAGAATGAGTGTTATCTGATAGAGATAATGCATACTGGGAGTTAAAAAGTCAACTTCATTGCACCAGGTTTTTATACCATATGGCTTGATCTCTTTCTGCAGCGCGGAAAGTGTCGCACAAAGCACAAACTCCGTAGCTCCAGTGACGACCCACAGGAGTCTCAGAAAAAATTCACTCATGAACTGAAGGACGCGGCCCAGAATTGAACCCACATCCTTCAGAGCCACAGTCAAACAGCCTGACCACTTCGCCACGGAGACTGTATACTGGGAGTTAAGTGGCTACTACCTACGGGTACTGACATTTTGGTGTGACATGTTGAGTCTGACAAAATAAGAGTGGGTTTTTTCCCCAGCTCAGCTTTCAGTATTGACATTCTATTGTGCTATAGACATCTCTATAAAGAAATGTTGGCCAATTGTTCCTTTTGCACATCTGTTCAGCCAGCCTGCTTCTCTATTATTTGTTTTTCGATCAAGTCTTGTATTTTATATGTAATAGTTGGGATCTTCATATATGTTTCAGGACTACAGTAAAGCCTTTGGCTGTCAGAAATTGTGTAACAACACGAGAGGTATGGGATTTCCAGCAGATTTGATCCACTTCTTTCACTCTATATCCCCCATTGGGACATGGGCCCTCAACCAACTCACCCCAAGCAGTCCTACCCTTAGATATCACATGCAACTCCATCCAGGTCCTCCCCTTAGATATTACATGCAACTCCATCCAGGTCCTACCCTTAGCTACCACATGCAACTCCATCCAGGTCCTCCCCTTAGCTACCACATGCAACTCCATCCAGGTCCTACCCTTAGATACCACATGCAACTCCATCCAGGTCCTCCCCTTAGCTACCACATGCAACTCCATCCAGGTCCTACCCTTAGATACCATATGCAACTCCATCGAGGTCCTCCCCTTAGCTACCACATGCAACTCCATCCAGGTCCTCCCCTTAGATATTACATGCAACTCCATCCAGGTCCTAAACTTAGCTACCACATGCAACTCCATCCAGGTCCTCCCCTTAGCTACCACATGCAACTCCATCCAGGTCCTCCCCTTAGATATTACATGCAACTCCATCCAGGTCCTCCCCTTAGCTACCACATGCAACTCCATCCAGGTCCTACCCTTAGATACCACATGCAACTCCATCCAGGTCCTCCCCTTAGCTACCACATGCAACTCCATCCAGGTCCTACCCTTAGCTACCACATGCAACTCCATCTAGGTCCTACCCTTAGCTACCACATGCAACTCCATCCAGGTCCTACCCTTAGATATCACATGCAACTTTATCCAGGTCCTACCCTTAGATATCACATGAAACTCTATCCAGGTCCTCCCCTTAGATACCACATGCAACTCCATCCAGGTCCTACCCTTAGATATCACATGCAACTCCATCCAGGTCCTACCCTAAGATACCACATGCAACTCCATCTAGGTCCTCCCCTTAGATATTACATGCAACTCCATCCAGGTCCTACCCTTAGCTACCACATGCAACTCCATCCAGGTCCTCCCCTTAGATACCACATGCAACTCCATCCAGGTCCTCCCCTTAGATACCACATGCAACTCCATCCAGGTCCTCCCCTTAGATACCACATGCAACTCCATCCAGGTCCTCCCCTTAGATACCACATGCAACGCCATCCAGGTCCTCCCCTTAGATATCACATGCAACTCCATCCAGGTCCTCCCCTTAGATACCACATGCAACTCCATCCAGGTCCTACCCTTAGCTACCACATGCAACTCCATCCAGGTCCTCCCCTTAGATACCACATGCAACTCCATCCAGGTCCTCCCGTTAGATATCACATGCAACTCCATCCAGGTCCTACCCTTAGCTACCACATGCAACTCCATCCAGGTCCTACCCTTAGATATCACATGCAACTCCATCCAGGTCCTCCCCTTAGATACCACATGCAACTCCATCCAGGTCCTACCCTTAGCTACCACATGCAACTCCATCCAGGTCCTCCTCATGTTATTCACTTCTGTCTCTATTGATGTGTTTCTGGGTCTTCCTCTGTTTCTTTTGCCTCATGGAATCTACAAAAAGGCCTTTATAGTTACACTATTCTCAGGTTTAATACACGTATGTCCTAACGTGCGCCACAGTATTTTCTGTACCTCTTGATTCACTGGTATTTGTCTAGTTTGGAGATCAGCATGTTCTTACACATCCGGTGTGCTGATACCGAGGTAAGGGGTTCAACCCCTACACCAGACAGTTGAACTAAAATGTTGACCTCTCGTCCTTCACTTGGGGACGCAAATTACAAGTGCCTCAGAAGTTGAAGTGGGTTCACCTGATGGCGAGGGACACTGTTAATAGGGAAAGCTAATCCACACACAAAATTCAGCCCAGCACCACTAAAAGTAGTGTGTATGCACTACGCTTGAGTTCAAAGCAAGCGAGCACAAAATAAAATGGTCTAGTTCTCTCCACGAGCTCTACACTGGTGATTTTCTCATATCGTTTTGGTCCTTTTATTTTTGATCCGCTTAAACAAATCATTCTATCATGAACAACAATCAGCTGTCAGAGTAGCCTGTGAAACACCAAACTAATCTGAGGTAAAACAAGAGTAAGACAGGGCACATTCTCTCCCCATACCTCTAAACAGATTTGCAGAAAATGTTATGAAAAATGTCAAAAATGACCAGTGACAATTTTGATCCATTCATAATTGGAGGAAATCAATCAGGTATGAGGTTGGCAAGGTCTCAAATAGTGCTGAGGAATTAGAAGATTCTTGTCTGCCAAAAGACAGTGAGAAATAAAATTTCTTTTCTGAACTTAAAAAAACATTTAAAAATGATGTCTATATAGAAAACTACACGTCAACCAAGAATTATAATGTCCATATACAAAACTACCATCAACCAAGAGTTATAAACAATGAAAACATTGAAAACGTCACAAAACTTGAATATTCTGGCTTCACAGTCAACAACAATGGGATTGTTCACAAGAAGTCAGAGGCTGGCCTCAACAATGCACAGGTTACATAGGATGGAGAGCCTTTGGTGCCACACCAGCAGATACATGCAAGTAGCAGTGTTTAGAACATGCATCTTTCTGGATGCTACATACAGATATTAGTCATGGAATATTCTGTAATCACTTAAGAAAAAGAAATTGAGACTTTGCAATTACTAAAGAAAAACATTAGTGCTTTTCAACTTAATAGTTACAGAAATATTCATAGAAACACTGACATTCTACAAGTATTTGACTACCACAGACCAGGAAGAATACAAACACTGACATTCTATAAGTCTTTGACTACCACAGACCAGGAAGAATACAAACACTGACATTCTACATGTCTTTGACTATCACAGACCAGGAAGAATACAAACACTGACATTCTACACGTCTTTGACTACCACAGACCAGGAAGAATACAAACACTGACATTCTACACGTCTTTGACTACCACAGACCAGGAAGAATACAAACACTGATATTCTACAAGTCTTTGACTACCACAGACCAGGAAGAATTTAAACACTGACATTCTACAAGTCTTTGACTACCACAGACCAGGAAGAATATAAACACTGACATTCTACACGTCTTTGACTACCACAGACCAGGAAGAATACAAACACTGACATTCTACAAGTCTTTGACTACCACAGACCAGGAAGAATACAAACACTGACATTCTACAAGTCTGTGACTACCACAGACCAGGAAGAATACAAACACTGACATTCTTTGACTACCACAGACCAGGAAGAATACAAACACTGACATTCTTTGACTACCACAGACCAGGAAGAATACAAACACTGACATTCTTTGACTACCACAGACTGGAAGAATACAAACACTGACATTCTACAAGTCTTTGACTACCACAGACCAGGAAGAATACAAACACTGACATTCTACAAGTCTTTGACTACCACAGACCAGGAAGAATACAAACACTGACATTCTACAAGTCTTTGACTACCACAGACCAGGAAGAATACAAACACTGACATTCTTTGACTACCACAGACTGGAAGAATACAAACACTGACATTCTACAAGTCTTTGACTACCACAGACCAGGAAGAATACAAACACTGACATTCTACAAGTCTTTGACTACCACAGACCAGGAAGAATACAAACACTGACATTCTACAAGTCTTTGACTACCACAGACCAGGAAGAATACAAACACTGACATTCTACAAGTCTTTGACTACCACAGACCAGGAAGAATACAAACACTGACATTCTTTGACTACCACAGACTGGAAGAATACAAACACTGACATTCTACAAGTCTTTGACTACCACAGACCAGGAAGAATACAAACACTGACATTCTACAAGTCTTTGACTACCACAGACCAGGAAGAATTCAAACACTGACATTCTACAAGTCTTTGACTACCACAGACCAGGAAGAATACAAACACTGACATTCTACAAGTCTTTGACTACCACAGACCAGGAAGAATACAAACACTGACATTCTTTGACTACCACATACTGGAAGAATACAAACACTGACATTCTACAAGTCTTTGACTACCACAGACCAGGAAGAATACAAACACTGAAATTCTACAAGTCTTTGACTACCACAGACCAGGAAGAATACAAACACTGACATTCTACAAGTCTTTGACTACCACAGACCAGGAAGAATACAAACACTGACATTCTACAAGTCTTTGACTACCACAGACCAGGAAGAATACAAACACTGACATTCTACAAGTCTGTGACTACCACAGACCAGGAAGAATACAAACACTGACATTCTTTGACTACCACAGACCAGGAAGAATACAAACACTGACATTCTTTGACTACCACAGACCAGGAAGAATACAAACACTGACATTCTTTGACTACCACAGACTGGAAGAATACAAACACTGACATTCTACAAGTCTTTGACTACCACAGACCAGGAAGAATACAAACACTGACATTCTACAAGTCTTTGACTACCACAGACCAGGAAGAATACAAACACTGACATTCTTTGACTACCACAGACTGGAAGAATACAAACACTGACATTCTACAAGTCTTTGACTACCACAGACCAGGAAGAATACAAACACTGACATTCTACAAGTCTTTGACTACCACAGACCAGGAAGAATACAAACACTGACATTCTACAAGTCTTTGACTACCACAGATCAGGAAGAATACAAACACTGACATTCTTTGACTACCACATACTGGAAGAATACAAACACTGACATTCTACAAGTCTTTGACTACCACAGACCAGGAAGAATACAAACTCTGACATTCTTTGACTACCACAGACTGGAAGAATACAAACACTGACATTCTACAAGTCTTTGACTACCACAGACCAGGAAGAATACAAACACTGACATTCTACAAGTCTTTGACTACCACAGACCAGGAAGAATACAAACACTGACATTCTACAAGTCTTTGACTACCACAGACCAGGAAGAATACAAACACTGACATTCTACAAGTATTTGACTACCACAGACTGGAAGAATACAAACACTGACATTCTACAAGTCTTTGACTACCACAGACTGGAAGAATACAAACACTGACATTCTACAAGTCTTTGACTACCACAGACCAGGAAGAATACAAACACTGACATTCTACAAGTCTTTGACTACCACAGACTGGAAGAATACAAACACTGACATTCTACAAGTCTTTGACTACCACAGACCAGGAAGAATTCAAACACTGACATTCTACAAGTCTTTGACTACCACAGACCAGGAAGAATTCAAACACTGACATTCTACAAGTCTTTGACTACCACAGACTGGAAGAATACAAACACTGACATTCTACAAGTCTTTGACTACCACAGACCAAGAAGAATTCAAACACTGACATTCTACAAGTCTTTGACTACCACAGACTGGAAGAATACAAACACTGACATTCTACAAGTCTTTGACTACCACAGACTGGAAGAATACAAACACTGACATTCTACAAGTCTTTGACTACCACAGACTGGAAGAATACAAACACTGACATTCTACAAGTCTTTGACTACCACAGACTGGAAGAATACAAACACTGACATTCTACAAGTCTTTGACTACCACAGACCAGGAAGAATTCAAACACTGACATTCTACAAGTCTTTGACTACCACAGACCAGGAAGAATTCAAACACTGACATTCTACAAGTCTTTGACTACCACAGACCAGGAAGAATACAAACACTGACATTCTACAAGTCTTTGACTACCACAGACCAGGAAGAATTCAAACACTGACATTCTACAAGTCTTTGACTACCACAGACCAGGAAGAATTCAAACACTGACATTCTACAAGTCTTTGACTACCACAGACCAGGAAGAATACAAACACTGACATTCTACAAGTCTTTGACTACCACAGACCAGGAAGAATTCAAACACTGACATTCTACAAGTCTTTGACTACCACAGACTGGAAGAATACAAACACTGACATTCTACAAGTCTTTGACTACCACAGACTGGAAGAATTCAAACACTGACATTCTACAAGTCTTTGACTACCACAGACCAGGAAGAATTCAAACACTGACATTCTACAAGTCTTTGACTACCACAGACCAGGAATAATACAAACACTGACATTCTACAAGTATTTGACTACCACAGACTGGAAGAATACAAACACTGACATTCTACAAGTCTTTGACTACCACAGACCAGGAAGAATTCAAACACTGACATTCTACAAGTCTTTGACTACCACAGACCAGGAATAATACAAACACTGACATTCTACAAGTCTTTGACTACCACAGACCAGGAAGAATACAAACACTGACATTCTACAAGTCTTTGACTACCACAGACCAGGAAGAATTCAAACACTGACATTCTACAAGCCTGAACAAGGAAGAGCATTAGCTCATAAACAGCATCATGTCTCAGAGGCTGAAATACTCTGGACACTGCCACAGTGGCTGGGAGGGAACAGTGATAACAGGCATTCCTGGAAGAAGGGGCATACAGATCAGCACATTGCTGACATGATGCTAACCAGTGCCTTCGTTACCATGTGTTCTATTCTTGTTGTCCCTTCACTAGAACTCATGTGCCAATAGTGCAGGTCCTCCTCAGTTGTGTGTAGAGCACATGAGTAAGTCAAGAGAAGGACGCTTTTACATGCCTCCAGGCATATCTAGCATTTGGTGCTAGACTCACATTGATATAGTTCAATGGGTACTCATTAGGTGATGTGTCCAGCACCATGTTGGCCATATTTGTATAGATCAATGGGCACTCATTAGGTGATGTGTCCAGCACCATGCTGGCCAGTTTGTATAGATCTATGGGCACTCATTAGGTGATGTGTACAGCACCATGCTGGCCAGTTTGTATAGATCTATGGGCACTCATTAGGTGATGTGTCCAGCACCATGCTGGCCATATTTGTATAGATCTATGGGCACTCATTAGGTGATGTGTCGAGCACCATGCTGGCGAGTTTGTATAGATCTATGGGCACTCATTAGGTGATGTGTACAGCACCATGCTGGCCAGTTTGTATAGATCTATGGGCACTCATTAGGTGATGTGTACAGCACCATGCTGGCAACCTGGACTTCCCAAGTCATTACTGGCACTCGTTAGAGGCTGGGATGATTGAGGAGCCCACGTCAACTGTCACACGGCATCCTGATGCAGATTTAAACCCACGATTACCAGGCTGGCAGGCAAGTGTCTAGCCACTAAACTACTGCAGCTCCCTAACCACTTCAGTAGCACATACAAATATCTGTCAAGGCCAGGGTAATGATTACATCAGATGGCAACTGTATTTCTATTTGATACTAAAAATCCATGAATACCAATTTTGTCATTTGGTATATGTATGCTGTAATTCTCTCTATTTGCCCAATGTAGTTGTCCATTAAAGCAATAATTCCTCACAGCCAATCACTGGAGCAACTTTACCAGGCATGTCTAACAGGCAATGATCTTGTATCAGAAACCATCAACTTGACTTTTAGCAATCTGTTACTTTACTAAAGCAGATCCCATTTAGTGATTTTTAATACATTCGTAAACATGACTGCAGCAGGTAAGGTAAACCCGAGATCAATTTCTACTAATGTTAAGTGTAGTCTATTGATTACAGCTTGCATATATGTAATAAGGGAGCCACAGTGATTAGCACGCTTGCCTGCCAGTCCTGTGGTAATGTGTTTGAACCCCCATCATGGGCTTATGCAATGGGAAAGATACATGCTCTTAAGTTGATTCAGACTACAATATGTACCAGAGAATGTTCTGGGAAGTAAAGGTGGCTGACACGACAATGACCACATTGAGTTGTGAGTGGTCTATAAACATATGGGGCTAGAGCCATGTAGCTAATATCCCTCCAGGCACTGAAACTGGTCCTGTACTCTTACTAACATAAGTAAGCAGGGGGTCACAGTGCTGATGTGTCTGGCACTATGGAAGTCATGGCTTCGTTTTTGGACTCTGTTCATGCGTGCAAACTTTTCTTAGACTCCTGGGGGTCATCGCTGGAGCTACCGAGTTCGTATGATGCTTTTGGCAGGCTACGCAGCAGAAACAAGACCCAGCCATAAGGGATAGAACCTGGCGCAATGAAGTCAATCTCCTTGCCTTTAAATCCCCCCCCCCCTCAACCCTTTTTTAAACAGATTTATGTCAATTAAACAAAAAGCAGAGATTTTATGCAGATTCAATGTACTTACGGTTCCTGTCCAAACTGTGTTTCAGTATTCGGATCATATGCATAACTTTGGTTGTCATAATAATTAGACGGGAAAAAGCCCTCGTTTTCAAATTCAGACATCTTGTTATGTATACTGCTGCAGCCCCTGCTTTATGTCTGCAGACAGAATGACATAAAATGTTTGCTGATTCTTCTTCTGCCGATGTCCCCCAATTACCCCTCAACTAACTCACGCATCTGTTATTATCTCATGCAGGCCCCTCCATGTCCTCCCCATGTCAACTGTCTCTAACTCTCTTCCCCGTGTGGTTTTAGTTGCCTTTTGTTTGCCTGTGGGTTCCACATAAAGCACTTTCTAGTTAAACTATTCACAGGTTACTCAATGTGTCGTATCCAGAGGCAGTGTCTATTCCTCAACTCTTGAATCACTAGAATTTGTTTAGTTATCTAGACCAACAAGCAGCAGTTAGAATAAATAGCGAGACATCAGATTGGTTTGACATCAAGCAAGGAGTCCGTTAGGGCTGTGTGTTGTCACCCTATATGTTTAACCTGTACGCTGAAAATATAATGAGAAATGTAAGAGATGATATAACCAGGGAACAATATGTTGCCCTAAATATCGGTGGTCATGAAATACCAGAGATTCGATATGCTGATGATACAGTATTGCTATCCACATTACAGAATGGTATAGAAAACTTAATAACCTCAACTCAAAGAAATAGTGAAAATCACAACTTATATCTTAACATTGCAAAACCAAAGATAATGCATACAGATAAAACTACTATGGAGAAAGTAATATACAAGTAATGAGGGAAGATTAGAGATGGTGGAAAATGTTGAATATCTTGGGTCATTGATTACCAACAATGGTGACACAATGAAAGAAGTTAAACGACGACTATCAACTGCTCTTCAAAGACTAAAACTACTGAATAAATCATGGAGTGGGACAGATAGATCTATAAAAATTAGATTTTTAAGAGCATGTATCTTTCCCATTGCAACAAACGCCCACGAGACCTGGACACTTACTAAACACGCTGAACAGCGCATAAATGCCTTTAAATACAAATGTTATAGACGGGTTCTAAGAATATCTTGGGTAAAGACAAGAACAAATGAATCCATACTTCAGAAGCTAAATATTGAAGAGTGTTGATATTAAAGACGATAAAACAGAGAAAATTGAAATATTTTGGTCACTTGAAATGTCATGAAAGTTTGGAGAGAACAATAATGGAGGTGTATATGCCTGGGAAGAGAGGAAGAGGAAGGCCAAAGAGAAGATGGGTGCAGGATGTGGCGGATGATCTCCAGATGAGGAGTGTATCGGACGCGGGACATCTTGCTTGTGATCAAGAGGTTTTCTGGAATGTTGTTATGGGAGCAAGGTTCTGCAAAGGACATGCTACTGAATGAATCCATACGAGTGATTTTGCCTGATCATTTTGTTCTTGTATTCTACGCAGGCACCAGTTTATTAATGTTTGTAAGTAATTAGTAATCATTTTAGTCATTTTTCATGTTTCTAATCTATGCAGCAGTACTCATTTGACATAAAATATACTAAGTTTGTTACTATATTTAACACAACTGTGGCATAAAGGATATGCAACAACTACTATATTTCATGTCTTTTGACCTTCACAAATTTGAAGTGAAAATACTCTTGCCTTTTGTATTCACATTTTAATATCTTAATCTGTTTCCTCATCTTTCAAAAAAAGTGCATGATTCCATCTTTTGAAGTGAGGTTTCATCAAGGAAAATTGTGTTATCATTTGCTTGATTTACTCTCATCTATCTTTTCCCTATGAATTTATGGATCTAACTGTTGTCATGTCTCAACAAGTATGCTAAAATTAGTTTGCATTTGATTTCAAATGTGAGATAAGTTATCAAGCTGCTCTGTTAGACTCCATTAAATTAAATTTATGATAGGAATTATTATTGACTTCATAATCCAGTCTATTGTCAGCGAGAACAATAAAGTGCCAAAAGGCACCCCTGTAGCACTCATGTTCTTATTTCAAATGTAATCTTTTAGTTTTGTCTCATGGTGTCTTTTGGAACTGGCTTAATGAAAAGCTCCTCAAAGTGTTCAGTCAGTCTGTTCATCTGATCTTTAATGTTGGTGAGAACTACATTTATTCTAGAATTCAATGATTCCCAACTTTATTAATGTTTTCATTGGCTCTTCAAATAGTATTAGGACCACTCCTCTACAGTAAGGGACATTCTCCTCTGTATGGATGGGGAACAGCATTGTTTTACCTGAGTTTTTGAGCTTTTTGCTTGCTAAGTTCCATCTTATTTTGCATAATTCCAGAATGCTTATCTTGTGCTGTCTTTCCCAATTTGTGCATAATTCTAACCTTCCAGGTGTCACTTCTGGAGATTTTCCTAGGTGAAAACAGGTAAGTTGGTGATTTAGACTTTTTCTGCAATGTGTCATAAGTCTTCTAGGAGAAGAGCCTCTTTCATCTTAGTTGGCTGAGTTATGGTGCTTTCTTTTTCTGCAGACTTGTCCATGGTTGGTTGGATTCTGCAGTTAAACTTTCCTCTGGAATGGGGCAGCCAGTCCCATGTCAACCCTCCTTAGTCGCCTCTTATAACATGCATGGCAAGTTACAGTATTACTATTTGTTGCTTTCTTTATGGGACCAGAACTCTTACAGGATGTAGCAGGCGGGCTAGCATAGTTGACAGTGAACCGCGCTAATAATGACACAAGCACGGTCGGACACAGGTTTGTGCCTGGGCTCATCATCTGCTAAAGTGAGGGGAAGACTGGCCACCTATTCCTCCGTGCATTCAGGCCTACACAATGTGATGGCCCTATCACATCACAGACTCATAGCAGGAAACTGCCATGGCACAATTTAATGTGTAAAGGACTCACAATAATGATATGTTTGTGTGCCTTATATGTTTGTGTGCCATATCTGTCTATCCCTGTTAGTTTTCAGTTACTGCTTCAGCTTAAAGATCAATTGCTTGAAAACTATATCGATGTTATACATTGATATGGGATATTTTAAAATTATAACAAGAACAAAACATGAGACCTAAAAACAGAGAATTAGAGACAAAGACAAATAATATGGAGAGGGGCTGCAGGAGACAGCAACAAAATAGGATGGCTTGGTGAGACTTGGTTGAGGGCCTATGCCTCAAAGAGTGATAAAGGGCAAAAGAAGGAGAGGGTATATAATATTACATTAAACCTGTTCAGTTCTTCTTGACTCCATTCCCCACTGTATAATTTGGATCCTGCAACAATGCTGCTTCATGTTTCTGTTGTTATTGTTACTGGCATCTTCATAGCAATGTATTCATTCTTTAAATTGGGATTCTTTCCTTCACTCCCTTCTGCCACCACCTACCCTTCCCTTAGTGTGCTGGATTTTCAAAAGTGATCAAGAGACTATAACTATAACAATGATAGGCTGAATAATACTATCTAAGCCATCTTAAAATTAAACCCCAACAGATTTTAAGCAGCTTCTCCCCCAGGTCATGTTAATAAATTATATACAAACCAAAATGATTTTCCTCTAGTTTAAACTAATCTGTGTTGAATTTTCATTCTATTTATTTTATATATATATATATATATATATATATATATATATATATATATATATATATATATATATATATATATATATATATATATATATATATATATATATATATATATATAAACTATGTTTCATTATGAAAACACTAACACTACTAACACTAGCAATGTCAGAATTATCGCCCTTTCCGGCGCTCTCCGGTTTTTTTTTACTTTCGCGAACTTTTTGTCGCGACGTCGAACGATCACTTCCGGTAGGACTATGTCCGGAAAAAAATTTATTAAACGATAGCAGTGAGGTACGATGAAAGGGGAAGTTATTCTTATATATTCAGCATTGGGCTTTCTGTTAGGCGCCAACTTATTTAGCCGAAGAAACGATTTATCTGGATTTTATTTGGTTCTGTTCACGATTATTAAGGTAATTTGTCTTATAACTCCTTGTAGATTAAAGAAAGGTGAACTTTTTATTGCATTTTTGAGTTCCCCATTCAATTTTACATAAATGTGCAGAGTTGCAACATCCCCCTATTTGTTTTTCATTAGGAAATTTTTTTTTTTTTAGTATACCAGCATAGCCAGTCATATTGAGAATGAATAGACTCTGAACAGCGCATCCATGTAATTTGTCTTATAACTCCTTGTAGATTAAAGAAAAGTGACCTTTTTATTGCATTTTTGAGTTCCCAGTTCAATTTTACATAAATGTGCAGAGTTGCAACATCCCCCTATTTGTTTTTCATTAGGAAATTATTTTTTTAGTATTCCAGCATAGCCAGTCATATTGAGAATGAATAGACTGAATAGCGCATCCATGTAATTTGACTTATAGTATGTCCCACAAAGAATGCCTTCATTCACGATCAATTATTTTGAAAACTGTCTGTTGCATCGTTATGAAATTTTTCCAGCAGTCTTATATTTACCCCCACCCAAGGAATATGTCTTTGATAGGTCCAAAAGCAACTTAAATCATTGAAAGCGGCAACATTTCTTTGATGTTTTGGGGGACATGTAGTGAATTCACGCTAACAAACTAGTCTTACAGCAAACCACGTTATTTCTGGTAAGGACACAAGTACAAGGCGTAGCCAGATTCGTATGGGAGTGGGTGCAATAAAAAAGTAGCTTAAAGTAGGATTGCGCCGGGTTTTTATCCCATATGGCTCAGTCTCTTTCCGCAGGGCGGAAATCATGGCACACAGCACAAACTCCTTATCTCCAGTGACGACCCTCTGGAGTCTCTGAAAAAATGCACTCGTGAAATGAAGGAATCAAACATACAACCTTCGGAGCCCGAGTCAGACGGCTTGACCACTTCACCACGGAGACTCCCGAGAGGGGTGCAATGTGTAATATTAATAAAGACAGAGAATTTACAGAGGTATGGGGTAAATAATGTGTAAATTGACAGGAAAGTAGAAGGAATATATTTCTTACCTTATTTTTCATTTCCTTCTTGTTTCTTCAGCTGCTGGTTAATAATTGTATACAAGTATTCATGTTACTAGGATGCATTTAGCTTTTTATATTGAGTTCGCGAAAGCTTCCAAATAGCCGTGCGTTAATGTGCGTATGGAGTGACCAGAAACGATACCGCAATTTAGTCATGTTTCCATTTTTAAGGATCTGTTCAGCTGTCTGTGTAGTTTGTTCACACGTACACATGGGTGACAGACCCGCTTTGAGTCTTCGTGAAAGACTGTCTACTCTGCTGTTTACCGTTCAGAGACGGAACATGATTACCTGTTTTGCACTATGAAAATAGTTGTCAGTGTCTCTGTAGTGGGCTTTCTTCTTAACGACCAAGATGTTGGTCCTCTTTTCATTGAAGTTTATAGATTGATTCGTATGCACGTGTGTTGTACGTTTCTTGTTATGCCACAATATGTCAGTTTCCACCGCAATATTACTCTTCTGTTGGTATTCAATGCGTTTAGTGTGTGTGTGTGTGTTTTTTTTTTCAATACAGTTGTTTGTCACCGCTGAGGGCTTGCGGAATTGAAAATTCATCACTGTGGAATACAAACTGTTGCCATTGACATTATGCTGATGCTGTAATGTTTAGGGCCTGCAATTCGCCTGAATAGTTGCAGCAAAATATCCCAGTAAGTGTGTACGTAGATTAAGGTATGCGATCTGCTCAGATCTTAATCTGTGTCGGACGATTCCAGTAGGTTGATGATTACTTTCGGTTGCATAAAATTCAATCCATCCTTTCTCCAATAGTCCTCTTCCTCTTTCAACACATGGTCCTCACATTTTTTCCAGTAACCTTTATCAATATTTAATAGCGCGGACTGGGTTAGTATCTTGACGTCAGACAATTTGAATGTAGTATTGGCAGCTACCACTTGTCCTTTAATTTTAGCCCACACAAGTTCTATAGGGTTTAAATGAGAATGATACGGCGGAAGTCTCAAGCACCTATGGCCATGCTCTTCTATTAACTTGTCGATTTGAAATTTCTTGCTATTTTTGCGCCTGTTTTACAAGGGACAACAACTGTAGCTTGAAATATGTTTCTGGAAATGGTATATTTTCCCTTCGGAGCAATATCTTTATTGCTTCCTTTGTGCCCGATGCCGTAGGTATTTTGTCTTCTTGGGCAACAACATTGTGATATGATGCATTGTCCATGATTAGACAAGACGGTCTATCAAGGGATGGAAGTACTGTATTCTCGAGCCAATCTCTAAATACATTACCATTGATCTCATTATCATAATCCCTATTGTCTGTATGCTTAGTTACGAACACGAGCCCAGCATTCTGTAGTAAGCCATTATGAGTACTACCAGCACAGGCTATGACCAAACGCTGTCCTTTACTACTGGGCACATAACGCTTTATCTTTCCATCTACTGATTGCCATTCCTTTTCACTTGTGTGGTGTGCACTGATCCACGTCTCATTCAAATACACTATGTCATAATTTTCTTTGCGCATTTCCCTTATTGCACGTAGGTATCTGCTTCTCAAGGCTCCTAAATGCGGTTGCTCGCAAAGAGTATTTCTACCGCCCTTGTACTTTAAAAAAGTGAAGATAATGTCCTTATAATTTCCCACAAAGTTGTTTTGGATAGCTCTATGTTATTGTTCTTTCTCAACCAAACCCTAAGTTTTCTTACAGTCACTGTTTCTTTGGCATCCAGCATTTTTATAATGCTGGATAATCCTGGATATAAAATCCTAAATTTTTATAATTTTAGGAATCTCCGTGGCGAAGTGGTCAAGCCTTTTGACTCGGGCTCCAAAGATCGTGGGTTCGATTCCGGGCCGCATCCTTCGGTTCACGAGTTAAATTTTTCGGAGACTTCTGTGGGTCGTCGCTAGAGCTGCGGAGTTCGTGCTTTGTGCGATGCTTTCCGTGCTGCGGAAAGAGACCGAGCCATATGGGATAGAACCCGGTGCAATGAAGTCAACCCTGTCGACTTTTAAAAGCATTTTTATAATAGCTCGAATTATGACATCTTTGTCAAAGCTGTCTACAATAATCTTTCTACCTACCGTTTTATTATTGCGTGGTGGTTTAATTTCAGATTCTTGCACCCATCGAGTCAAACCCAATGCATGCACTGTACTTTTTTCGGAATTTGTAATAGTATAAAACAGTTTCCTGCGATCAGCTTTGTGACAAAAATATGTGTACAACTTCATAGCGATTCTTGAAGTGTACAATTTCACATTAAATCCCATTGAAAAATATTCACACATTTCAATGCTAGCGATAAGTGGTAAGATTTAAAGAAAAAAAAAAATATTAATCAGGTTTCATGAAATAACCCACATTTTGAGACACCTCTGAACAGTCCTTGTTTGAACAACGCAGGTAGTTGGCATAAGGCCAATCCCTCCAAAACACGTACAATATTCTAAATTGAGCGCTGATTGTCTGGCTACAATGTAATACATTTAAAATTATGAATTTCATCTCAGACCCGTAAATTATATACCGCATATAAACAAACTTTGAAATCTGCTGTAAAATCTCCAGAACAAAATTTTTTTTGTTGGGTGGACATAATGATAATGTTATATACTAAATCTCATAATTTTCACTCAGTTGGTTACTGAGATATGGATGTTTATATTGCGGCAAACAAATGTGGACATACTATATAACTCCTTGTAGATTAAAGAAAAGTGAACTTTTTATTGCATTTTTGAGATCCCCGTTCAATTTTACATAAATGTGCAGAGTTGCAACATCCCCCTATTCGTTCTTCGTTAGGAAATTTTTTTTTAGTATACCAGCATAGCTAGTCATATTGAGAATGAATAGACTCTGAACAGCGCATCCACTTCGCAAAATTCTATCTATGGCGACACCCACGCTTTAGTATAGTAATACTATTATACTATTATAGGCGATCCTTTGTTTATTTTATAATTTGAACAGTCAGTTTAATTACTAAAATTAAACAGAATAGATTACCGGCTCCGTGGCCGAGGGGTTAGCAGCTTTCTCCGCTAACTCCGAATACTCTCGTCACGTGACGCGACGAGAATTAGCAGTGGTTCGAATCGCAAAAGTGACTTATGAGAGTATGGAGCCGGTCGCTCAGAAAGTCGTGGCGTGCTGATGAGCGTAATCTAGCCTAGGAATCAACATACAGCTGAAAGATGCTGGTGTTGACCGCAATATCCTGAAACAGGATGGAAACGCAAGGGAAAAAAAAAAAAAAAAACAGAATAGATTAGAATTAGAAGTTTAATTCATAGTAGTGTTCTGTACCGTTTGTAAAGTCTTCTCTTCACCATTTGACATGTCTGAAAATTATTTTAAAAGTCAGTTTTCAGACATGTCTATACCAACATGTAAGGATTACTTGAATACTTTTTTTTTTCATGCAAAGCAGTACATAAATAAATAATCCGATTTAAATAAAATACTGTGAGAGTTTTTTTTTTTTCTTGTAATTTTTTTGGGGAGGGGTTTAAATTCACCACCAATGTTCTTTATCTCTTGCACTGAGCAGCAACAAGAGAAGCTGTGGTTGACACAACTGCAGTATATCAATCATCCGTGCTGGCTCTCATTCACACCTATCTGTTCTTTATCTCTTGCACTGAGCAGCAACGAGAGAAGCTGTGGTTGACACAACTGCAGTATATCAATCATCCGTGCTGGCTCTCATTCACACCTATCTGTTCTTTATCTCTTGCACTGAGCAGCAATTAGAGAAGCTGTGGTTGACACAACTGCAGTATACCCATCATCCGTGCAAGAAAAAACCTGAGTGTTACACATCAGTGCCACATAGTATAATAATCTTGCTGTGCCAACCCATATTTTGTGGATTACCGGTGGTCTGATCTTAAACAACCCCAATAACGCAATGCATTGGGATTCTGAGGATAAGCAAAAAACTTGTCAAATTTTCATTTTCTCTTCATTGCTCCCATTTTTTCCAGCTTCCTATCCTTCTCATTCCATTCTTATGCCTTAATGTAGTCACTGTAGTCTTCTCCATGGTTATATGTTGTGTTTTGTGTATGTATTTGTTTGTAGATGAAGGCTAGTCACAGCAATGTCCTGTTCGTTTCATAATTTTTTTCTGTAAAGCTGGATTACTTTGTGTTATTTTTTATTTTTTATATTCTTGTGTATTGTGCTTTATGTATATATCTATTTCTAGGGTATTTTATGATTTATATTTTTCAGTTCAAGGGAGACCCTGTGTAGAACCATCATCAGAGAAGGCACATTGAACGGCCAAGTAAACATCCAAGACCTGCAACAGGTAGCAGCGAACAGCCAGATCAAGGAAATGTAAGTACATTTAAATTTTGTTTGCAGGTAGAGAAACTGTGAAGCCATTTCAAATTGTTAATTAGGTCACGGCAAATCCTATCAAAAAATAAATAATATGTCAAGTTAGGCCTCGCCGCTTCGGACGCAATGATATATGGCACAACTTTGTCCGTTTAAAAATAAACAAGCCAAGGTAATAGAAGGCAAAGAATAAACAATTGGCGGCCATTTTCAATTGTTAATTAGGTCACGGCACATCCTATTGAAAAATAAATAATACATCAAGTTAGGCCTCGGCGCTCCGGACGCAATGATATATGGCACAACGTTGTCCGTTTAAAAATAAACAAGCCACGGTAATAGAAGGCAAAGAATAAACTGGCAGCCATTTTCAATTGTTAATTAGGTCATGGCACATCCTATCGAAAAATAAATAATACGTCAAGTTAGGCCTCGCCGCTCGGGATGCAATGATATATGGCACAATGTTGTCCGTTTAAAAATAAACAAGCCACGGTAATAGAAGGCAAAGAATAAACAATTGGCAGTCATTTTCAATTGTTAATTAGGTCACGGCACATCCTATCGAAAAATAAATAATACGTCATGTTAGGCCTCGCCGCTCCAGACGCAATGATATATGGCACAACGTTGTCCGTTTAAAAATAAACAAGCCAAGGTAATAGAAGGCAAAGAATAAACAATTGGCGGCCATTTTCAATTGTTAATTAGGTCACGGCACATCCTATCGAAAAATAAATAATACGTCAAGTTAGGCCTCGCCGCTCCGGACGCAATGATGTATGGCACAACGTTGTCCGTTTAAAAATAAACACGCCACGGTAATAGAAGGCAAAGAATAAACAACTGGCGGCCATTTTCAATTGTTAATTAGGTCACGGCACATCCTATCGAAAAATAAATAATACGTCAAGTTAGGCCTCGCCGCACCGGATGCAATGACAATGATATATGGCACAACATTGTCCGTTTAAAAATAAACAAGCCACGGTAATAGAAGGCAAAGAATAAACAATTGGCGGCCATTTTCAATTGTTAATTAGGTCACGGCACATCCTATCGAAAAATAAATAATACGTCAACTTAGGCCTCGCTGCCCCGGACGCAATGATATATGGCACAATGTTGTCCGTTTACAAATAAACAAGCCACGGTAATAGAAAGCAGAATTTCTCAGTTTCCAATCTTAGGGCCGCGATAAATACTGACTTATCTGTTGGTTCATCATTGCACTTCCTGGTATTAAATTACGTCACCAGAAAATTCATAACTCCGCTTAGAATTAACGCACACTCTTCAGTGAGATACCGTTGGATTCGTCTTGTCAAGCTTGTCAAGATTTCATAAGTAAAAACCCAATTTTTAAATATTGACCAAAATTGCTACTGAGCATATCAATATCATATCCAAATGGCAGTGAGTTTATCAGTTTGAATTTGTAAGTACATTTCTCATGTCTTTTTATTTTGTCAACTGGAAATATATTAACATAATATATCATTATATTATATCCACTGAATAAATAATTCTAGTACGTCCTATTTACTAACTAGGGGTGAAGTGTAGAACACAAGTGAAGTCAAAAGAAGTAACTTAGTAAGGAGAGACTCAGAGAGAGAGGGGGGGGGGGGGACTCCTGAAAAGGGTGAGTTAATCATGAGATACCGTTTGACGGTATGAATTAGAGATGCGATCACAAGAATAACAAGTATTTTCAGAGGAGATTAATAAATATGAAACACCGCAATGGTTTGACATATAGACTTGTCCCTTACTAGTCAAATTAAGTTCCTCCGCAGTTCTGTGTACTCAACTGTCAACTGTTTACGAAAGTTCACGTCAGCTACAGCTCATTGTGACAGTTACCTCCCTTCCCCCTCTTCATTCGTGCGAATTAACTTTCGTGTAATATCCAGAATTACTAAATCATCATTGGTCGTATGCGAAAAATAAAGGATACACATTTATTGGCAGCAGCCATATGAATCAACAGCCGGATAGGAACATTTCAGTGTAAAAATAAAGGCGTCAGACAATGTTGCATAATGTCTCCTGATTCGTTCTCTCATTGTACAGTGAACATGTAATGAGATCTACAGAAAATATGTCAGTGATCCTGGTTGGTGGACATAATTAAATATATAATATAAATAACTATGTTATGCTGACGACACCGTCTTGATAGCAACAAGGCAGAATGAACTACAGGAAAAGATAGAAAAAGTCGACAAGGACGACTTCATTGCACCGGGATTTTATTCCACATGGCTCGGTCTCTTTCCGCAGCGCGGAAAGCGTCGCACAGAGCACGCGAACTCCGTAGCTTTAGCGACGACCCACAGGAGTCTCCGAAAAATTTCACTCGTGAACCGAAGGACGCGGCCCGAAATCGAATCCACAACCTTCGGAGCCGAGTCAAACGGCTTGACTACTTCGCCACGGAGACTTCCCACAGGAAAAGATAGATACAGTTGTAGAAAGTTTTAAAAAATGTGCCTGTCTGAATAATAGAAAGATAGAAGTCATGGTGATATCAAAGAAACAGAGTTGTGTTGAGTCACTGCACTCAGGACATTCCCTACGCGCCCCGTCCCCTCGTTCAACAGCCAGCGAAGAGTCAAACTACTAATCATTCACATCGCTATGATTGAAAGATCTCCGGGTCTTCCCTCTCAGTTTTGAGATACTTATACTATCAGAAGCCCTGCCAACCCCCCGAAATCTTATCCTGTCCATATACGGGTTCAGTTTGTTCCCCCACCTTCTCCACCTGGTCCCACAGGCGCACGACCACCCCCTCCCGTCGATAAGTAATCTAACACCAAGAGGAGGCGCATTCCTTTTCAGCCTATCAGCCTGTTCATTCCCCCTCACTCCAGCATCCATCCATCATGTGCCATGCCGGTAAGCGTGGGCGGTCATGTTCTGCCATCTCACTCGATCATCAGAGTCGTGGATCAGCTCCATGTTTCTGTCTCGACCATGCCACAAGGCCAAGCCATCCAGGTACTTGCTTCTAGGTCTTCCCCTTGGTCTGTTCCCCTCGATCTTACCAGTTGTCACCAAGTTCTCCAAAAAAATGTGACTGTCTACGTCTAATGTCTGTAATCAGTTTACGATCTTCATTTGTTTCTTGAAGGACGTGTTCATTGGTCTTTCTGGCTGTCCATGGTATTCTTTGCATTTTCCTCAGAAACCAAATTTCTACAGCCATCAGATGTTTTTCAGCCTGACTGCCTGTTGTCCATGCTTCACATCCATATAAAAGTACAGGTTCTATGTAGCATCTCAACATTCTTTTACTTGTTTCAATTGACATCTTTTTATTGGTCAGTATGTTTTTCATCTTGCTAAAGACTACTTTTGCCACGGCGATTCTTGTTCTAATCTCTTCAAGGCATCTCCCATCAGATGTTATTACTGTTCCGAGATAATTGTACCTGTTCACTTGTTGAAGAATATTCCCATTTACTTGTATATTAAATTGTGGTATTTCGTTCTTCCTAGTGACGACCATAATCTGTGTCTTTTTACAATTTAATTCTAACCCTCGTTGTTCACTGTGTGTAACAACCGCATCTACTAAATTTTGCAGGTACTGTTCATTGTCTGCAATCAAGACTGTATCATCTGCATATCTAATGTTATTGATGCATCGTCCCCCAATGTTGATTTCAACTCCAGCATGGTCAGGACAAAAATTCAATACAATTCTCACAATCTGTGACCACCGAAGCAAAATGAACACTTCCTCACGAAATACTCCTTTCTCCACCTTACTAATCATACTACTTGAGTCCGCTATGAAGACAATGTGTGTTGCGGTTATCTCCTCTAACCAACGGAATGCCGCTGTCACTGCTCCCACCTCCATTCTCATCATCATCATCATCATCATCATCATCATCATCATCATCATCATCATCATCATCATCATCATCATCATCATCATCATCATCATCATCATCATGTGCCATGCCGGTAAGCGTAGGCGATCATGTTTTGCCAGCTCACTCGATCACAAGAGTCGTGGACCAGCTCTTGTTCTTGTATCGACCATACAATGTGGCGAAGCCATCCAGATATTAACTTCTCTGCCCCCTCCCCCTTGTTCTCTCCCCCCCCCCCCCCCCCCCCCCGATCTTGCCAGCTGTCACCAAGTGCTCTAATGTATATCTTCCTATAACTTGACCAAAACATTGTGACTGTCTACGTTTAATTTCTCTAATCCGTTTACGGTTTTCATTTGTTTCTTGTAGGACTTGGTCATTTTTTTCTGTCTCTCCAAGGTATTCTTTGCATTTTCCTCAGAAACCACATTGCCACAACCATCTGATGTTTTTGCAGCTTGTCAAATCCCGAAACAACCAAATAAATCAATATTTTATTGGTCAATATGTTTTCCATCTTGCAAAAGGCGGCCTTCGCCTTGACGATTCTTGATTTAATCTCTTCAAGGCATCTCCCATCAGATGGTATGACTGTTCCGAGATAATTGTACCGATTCAATTGTTTAAGAATATTCCCATTTATTCGTCATGGTATGAAAGAGAGTGAACAGACAAAATGATTCATGCCGTCGGAGATAGCAATTTGTGGAGAGACATGATAGCCCTCGCCAGCCGGCAAGGCATTGGATGATGATAAGTACAGTAATAGTGTTGGTCGTTATGTTGGTCGTCATTTTTGCCCCGGTCTCGTGTCAAGCATGTGTCGATCATTGCAAGTAATAAATGTTTCTCTATGACACCGTGTCCCCCGACGCTGTTTTCCCCATCTCGCATTTCTATTGTCACAATTTAATTCTAACCTTAGTTGTTCACTGTATATCAGAGGTTCCCAAATCACGGCCCGCAGGCCACTTGTGGCCCGCCAGCTGTAAAAAAGTGGCACGCGAAGCCTCGTTGTTAAATACAATATATTTTAATAATTAAAAAGAAAATGCACTTGGAGCGCCCCATCAGCGTGCGATAATTTACTCTGCTCGTGGTTGTTATGCTTAGATATTATCGAATGCGCCTGCTCAGTTCACAACAAAAGGTTATGAAGTTCCCATATCCCAGCAAGGCGCCATGTTGTCGTCTGTTACAACTATTTAGCAGAGTCGGTAGTATTGTGTTGAAATTATTATTATTTTTTTTTTCAAATAAAAATTTACCTTAAAAGCCTATAAACATAATGTGGAAAATCTAAAATCAAACAATGGTAAAATGAGAAAATGTGAAGATGTTGCTTATCTTGAATTCAACGAAGATTGGACGGAAAATTTAATGTTTATGCCTAGCCGTAGTGGTAAACCAGTTTGCTTAATCTGGGGATTTTGTGTTTCTGTTACAAAAAAATTAATCTGGAACGACACTTCACGACCACACATTCAGACATAAATTCTCAATATCCGATCAATTCGGAGTTATGAAAAGATTTCATAGAGAAAGTTCTCTGACCAGGCAGCACTAATTTTTCACCAAGGCTAACAAACAGAGCAAGAGTGCTGTTGTTGCGTCGTACAAAGTAGCCTTTCTGTTGGCTCGCAAAAAGAAGCCGTTCACCGATGTAGAAAAAATTACCAAGCCGTCCCTAAAAATTGCTACTAGAATGCTTGGCTATAAAATGTATGAAACAAAATTTGATCAGATTCCTCTGTCTAATAATACTATGACCAGGCGAGTTGAAGAATTAGCCAATGATATTCATCGTCAAGTAGCAGCACATGAGTAGTAAGGTTAGGGACGTATGTTTCAGGTAGGATTTTGAGGAATCTCCTCCAAATGACCTTTACCTCGGCTGATTTCCACTCCTCCTCGGTCTTGCAGTTAGGGTGGTATGTAGGGGTGATATCTAGGTCATATCTAAGGGCCATAATTCTAAGAATTATGTTTCTAAGGGCAGATAACTACCCCAACTGCACGACCGAGGAGGAGTGGAAATCAGCCGAGGTCAAGATCATTTGGAGGAGGCTCTTCCAAATCCTACCTGAAACTTACGTCCCTAACTACTCACATGTCAAAAATTGTATTTATTTCCATTGGCTCTTCATAAATCCGTTCGTATCTCCTATTGCCAGGCTCAATTACAGCAAAACCTTCAGCACGAAGTAATTGATTTGAAATGCAATTCTGCACTCATATGTACATTTCTGGAGCTGCCTGTTTCACCTTCAGCTGATCATATGAATTCATTCTGGCGACTATTGTCTGTCGATCAATTTGAACACTTGCGTTCGTTCGCCCAGAGATACATTTGTTGTTTTGGTTCGACTTACAGATGCGAGCAGTCATTTTCCGCATTGACCGTTATAAAAAAACAAAACAAGTAACGTTTCAGACTCACCGACAGTATTCTAGCTGCGCTTTTGATTTTGGACAGATTTGTGTCCAGACATTGATAAACTGGCATTTGAACTTATGTAACGGATTGTATTTGCAGCAAAGAACCTCAATGGCTCGGAACGCTGAAGAAGAAGAAGAAGAAGAAGTCTGGTGACATAGTCTAGTCCATATTCTTCCAAGGCATTGATTATTTCTGTTGTTATGTTGTCTGGACCCGAGGGTCTTGCCAGTTTTCATATGATTAAGAGCATTTTGAACTTTCGTCAACAAAATTGGTGGTACTTCATAACTATGCGGGATATCATACTGTTCCTCTCATGTATCGTTATAAAGGCCTTTCACATAATCTGACCATGTATTTGAAATATGATCTTTTTCAATTATGATTATGTCTTCTTTCTTTTTCATGCAACTTTTGATGTATGTGTTCTTTTCTTAGTGATGTCATGAATTCTTTTCTGCATTAATTTGGTATTCGGGATGTTGTTTGGGGGTTTCAATTACCCTGCAATTTCTCTCTCTCTCTCTCTCTCTCTCTCTCTCTCTCTCTCTCTCTCTCTCTCTCTCTCTCTCTCTCTCTCTCTCTCTCTCTCTCTCTCTCTCTCTCTCTCTCCCCCCCCCCCCCCCAAGCCAAGCTTTTTTTTATTTCCATTAGTTTTAAGGTGTTTTCAGTCATCCTTTTCTTACGTCCTATCATCTTCAATTTTGGGATATTTGTTTTGTTTTTTTCTTTTGTTTTTTTTCAGCCCGAGTTCGTCAGTATTTCCCATTGGTCATTGACATCTTGAAATAGAATTTCTAGATCAGACAATGAATCAAATCTGTTCTTTACTTCTACGTTGAATTTATTTTTGATCTCTTCCTCCTTCAGTACACATAGTGTGGTGTTTCTTGGTGTATATTTGACCTTTTATATGTATATCGCCTATAAATAATATATGATCACTGTAGCAGTCTGCATTTGGTATAGTTTTTGTGACTTTTAAGACATTTCGAAATCGTCTTTTGATGTGTATGTAATGATGGATAGATTGATTTAAGAACCGACATCACATCATACGGGGCATTCCCATAAGCGACCCGTCCCCATTCTCGGCAGCCAGCGAAAAGTACCAACACCAATAGTGCCTGTCAATCTGATTATATGTCCCTCTCGCCTTTCCTCTGAGCGTCGAGAGAACCCCTCGTCACTCCTCACTGCCTCATTCTTGCCAGACCATGGTGATCCATTTGCTTCTCCGAGGTGTGCACGTGCTCCCACAAGGCCGCAACCTTCCTGCCTTGTCATGCACCAGTATTCCACCAAGTTTTGCAGAGCCAGCCAATCTGTCCGCCTGTTAATTTCCCAGCACACCGGCATGCCCCGGAGAAAAGATCCAGGCGATGCTTGCCACCCGTGTCCTCCGAAGCGAGGCAAGCCACTCTGCACGAAACATGCCTGCCCTTACCTTCCTCAGCATGCTTTCTGAGTCAGTTACAATCACGATGTGTGTGTGTGTGTGTGTGTGTGTGTGTGTGTGTGTGTGTGTGTGTGTGTGTGTCGTATTCTCCATCCAGCGGAAAGCTGCAGTGACCGCCTCCACCTCCATTCTAAAGCTAGATGTGGTATCATACCAGGCTCTCCTGCACATTTCGACCATTAGCTTTTGCTACGAACACCCAGGCACTTCTCCTACCTCTTGACACCGAACCATCTGTGTAGATGATCACATCACCCGAGCGAGCATTATCCTGAATTAGTTGCTGAATTTTAACTTCCGTAGCTCCTGCTGGTCATTCCCTGTACTCCCGGCTCAATGTTATTATGGCTCTGTATAAGTATGACTGCTCCGCCGGCACTCTGACCCACTCCTCTCCTCGCCTAATGTTCTCAAAGATGCACACCTGTCTGATCGTAACCTCCGCCTGAGCCATCCATGATTTCCCTCTTATCAGTCGCTGACCCGTAGCTGCTTCCAGCGCCTCATGCAAAGGGTGGTCTGTGTCTGCAGCTACTCTGAGGTATGCCTTCGCCTGCATCACCTTGAGCCTACCTGCAACAGTCGGCAAACCAAGGATGTAACGCATACACATTACTGTGGTGTCTCTGGTGCATCCCAGAAGGGCCCGCATAGCCTCGTTCTGTATGCGCTCCAATTTCACCAGCTGACCATTTGAGACAGTGAGCAGTCCTAGTCCATAATCAATCACTGAGAGGATCAAGTGCTGGTATAGTGTGAAAAGCATTCTCTGCTCTGTGTCCATTGTAGCCACAGTTTTAATAGCATTAAGTCCCTTTTGAGATCTTGTCACAACCGTCTCCGCATGATCCTTGAAAGACAGGCTCCTGTCACATGTGATTCCCAGATACTTCAGTTTGTTTTCTCTGTTGACGTTTCTACCATCTATCGTGAGGCTTGGGACATCATCTCTCACAATCCTGTTGTCCAGAGAGCACCATAAAACAGCCGTCTTTTCCGGGTGGATGACAGCACCCATTTCAGTGCACCAGTCAAACACTGTGTCTACAGTCGCCTGTAGCTCCTGGGCTGCTTGTACCCTATCTCTCCCCTGCCTATAAGCAAGAATATCATCTGCAAATGTTAGTATCCTTCCAACCCCTCGTATACACGTTAAAGAGCACAGGTGAGATTGCAGATCCCTGTGGCAGTCCCGGGGTTAAAATATGTGGCTCTGAGGTCCATGCACCCAGACGGAGAGCAACCTGACAAGAATACAGGACAGCTGCTATCCAGTTCACCAGCCAGGGATTGACCCCCTTCTCCATCAGTGCGGTCATCAAAATAGCATATCTAACTCTATTGTACGCATCCTCGAGATCAAGCGCTGCCGCCATCGTTTCCTGTCTACTCTGTAACCCCTCATAAACGTCAAAGGAAAAAGTGGCTGCATTTGTCTAGATATCTTTTTCTGGTCTGTAGCTCCCTAGACCTCTTGGAAGAAGCCTCCCCCTTTCCAAAAACTCTTGCAGCTTGACAGCGACTATCTTCTCTAAAACCTTCCCAAATGTATTTTAAAGAGTGATGATCCTAAAGCCGCTAAGCATTGAATGATCCTTGAAAGGTTTTGGGAGAGAGATTAGATAACTGTGCACCCAGTCTTGAGGTACTGATACTGTTATAATGCTCTGGTTAAAGCAGTCGGTCTTCTCCTTCAGGTCTACATCGCTCAAAGCCTTCATGAGGCCATACCTAACCCCATCAGGTCCTGGTGCCGAGTCTTTTGTCTTTTTCAAAATATGTTTAACATCTTCAACCCGTATGATGTCTTCATACTGCATATTCTTCATGGAGCCAGATAACTCCTCTCTAACTGCATCCCTGCTGTCTGCATCATTATGATTGGTCTGCGCTAAAAATTTCTAGAGAAACGCCTCACTTTTCTCTATGTCTGTTGTCACGCGCACACCATCATCTCTATAAATTGTTCCCATTGTCATAGGCCGATCCTTTCTTTGTATTTGTCTGTGCAGTTTCCAGAATTTTCGTAGTGTTTTATCACCTCCAATCTCCTTCATGAAACATTCCCATTTCGCGTTTTTGGCCTCTGCAGCACAGCGCTTGAATACCTCCACCCTATCTCTCTTGACATTTTCCGCTTAATCGACTTCCTCTCGTGAACTTCGGGGTGTCTGTCGCACTTTCCTTAGCTGCTTCACTGCAGCTCTCTTTGCTTTCCAGGCATGGTCTACTTCTGGAGTCCACCATGGGGGCTGCAAAAAAGGAGCTTTAACGGTCCTGTTGCATGCCCCCTGTCTGAGAGATCAGGACTGAACATGGCATGTGATCACTCCCATGGTCATTCAAAACAGTCCACTTTACATCAAGGACTGATGACTGGGAGACAAGTGCCAAGTCAATAGCTGTGTCTGCATCGCCAGGCCTCAGTGGCATTCTCGTCGGCCTCCCATCATTTATGCAGACCACATTGGAGTCCACAAGGCATCAGCAAGGGCAGTTCCCTGTCGGTTTTCTCCACTACTGTCCCATTCTCTGTTCCTCGCATTGAAGTCTCCACATATGAGTAGCCTATAACCTGGTAATTCCTCCAATTCCTTAAGCCAGACCCCAGTGTTCCTTTCTGACAAAACAGTCCACTGTGGCATATACATTTATAGTGTTCCGACTTAAGCCCCCCAATCTCCATTTGTATACCTTGAACCTCTCTTGCACTGTGAGTGATTCCATTGGCTCAAGTCAAGTACCACATGCTTCACTCCTTCCTTCACCAGCAGACCTTGCCCATGTCTCCTCTGCTCAGTAGGATTTATATAACTGGCGTACCCAGGGCACTGATATTTGTCTGTATTTAGCTCCTGGAGCATGAGGACATTAAAATCATATATTAGCCACTCCAATATAGGACCTCTCTGCCTGGCACTACGACAGTTCCAGTATCCCACTCTTACATGGTTGAAACCTAGTATCTCCACTTTCGTCTTGTTCTCCTGGTGCCTGCCCTCCTATGTCTATGCCTTCTTCTCACACCATTTCCTCATTTCCTCCTCCTCACTCTCTCTTCGCTAACCTCTGAAAGATGTGTCAAGCGCAGAGCACGTTCTCCGTAGTTCCGGCGACGATTCCCGCGTTTGATTAATTCCATAAAGAAAGTTTGGATATTGCAGGTAATAACCGGTCACCCTAGTATTGCCTGCTTGCTAGGGAAGAGGCAAGGGATGTCTTTACAGTCCATACGCCTGCCAGACGTCCAACGTTCACGACCTGCTTACCCGTGGCCATCCAGTTCCTCAGCACGCTGGTCCACCTTGAACTTGGGGTTTTATATTTGGAGTTTTCCGTCTCCTAGATGGACTGCTGTTTAAAGCTAACCGGTTCCATCTACCCCCCCCCCCCCAACCATTCGGGGGGGGGGGGGTTAAAGCGCCACTGACTCGCTTGACAGGCACGCCTCCGGGCATATGAGGTATTTTCTAAGGATTTCAGATCCCACCCTGCGATCCCGCCTCGCCCTCTGTGCCCACCGCCAATTGGTCCGCGACTGCTTATTGGGTATTCGCAGCTAACCTCCATATCTAGATGCCGTTCCACGACCTGCCACCTGTGGACGTGCTGTGTTGGGGATGGTCGCCCCAGCTTTACCCAGATGAGGATGTAATCAATTTGGCTACTAGTCTTTTGCTTGCTTGCTTGTGTTCGTTGGCTTGAGCTCCAACGCGAAGTCTTGGATGAAGGCATCCTGTTGTCCAACATCAGCGTGATGTCATACAGGACCTGAGGTTTGCGTGAGTATTCGTTGTCCCATGTCTGGCTTATTGGTGTGCAGACTGGTGGTTCCTCGCCATACAGGCAGACACTCTCCGACTTTGGAGGAAACTAGTCTTTTTATCAGGACTCTTCCATGTCCAAAATCTCGTGTATAATCACATATATATATTCTTTTGCCCACTGTACAAGTCAGTTTTAAAATTTTTTTTGACTGTCTACGTCTAATGACTTTAATCAGTTTACGATCTTCATTTGTTTCTTGTGACTTGGAGAACTTGGTGACGACTGGCAAGCTCGAAGGGAAGAGACCAAGGCGAAGACCGAGAAGAAGTAAATACCTGGATGGCTTGGCCACGTGGCATCGTCATGACAGGAACACGGAGCTGATCCGCAACCCTGGTGATCCAGTGAGATGGCAAAACATGACCGCCCACCTTATCGGCATTGCACACGATGGATGGATGGTTATTATGTCCGCCCACCTCCATCGGGACTCACATATACATAAGATGTTGATAATCATTCTTCTATTTTCTTGCTTGATGTTCTCAATGTGTCATCTACACTCACAGGTCGAACGTTTCACGTTCCCATATTAAGTGCACTCGCATGCTAACAGCCTGGAGTCACCCAGTGCGCACGACTATCCCTACCGGGCAAACTGTCACCATCATTAAAAAAAACAACAACTGTCATTTACTGCCAATATAGTACCTTGCGGTGTATGGCCCGGGGTGGGGGGGGGGGCCTTGAGCCTCCATAGCTCAGTGGATAGAGCACTGGTCTTGTAAACCAGGGGGTCGTGAGTTAGATACTCACTGGGGGGGGGGGGAGGCAAACATACATGCATAATACTCATACACACATACTTGCATCTGCACACACATACACATTATAAGTCACGAGGCACTACGTATTAGATCCAGGATGTTTAATTAACCCAACTGTAAGCCTTCCGTGTTACTTTATACAGTTCTACGCTATCTACATCTCTTTAGTTGCTGTCTGGGTGTTAGAGGTTAGAGCTCACTACATTCAACGAACTCCAGAATCTACACAATCAAAGATTGCCACACGAAGATATCCTGTTCTCAACAAGCTTTCTCGGCATCTCGTGTGGTTTTTATCTAAAGGTCGTTATTGGCGAGAGCTGTTACAGCTTTCTATGTCGACTTGTGCAAGCGTCCGCACGTCGTTTAGCACCCGAAGAATAATGACGACGAAGGCTAAAGAACGGAAACATACAAATACCTGGGTACAATCTTCAACTGCTCCAACATCATAAGGGAAGAAATACAAACTAGAATCAACTCTGGAAATAAGATATACTATGCACTACAACATCTACTAAAATCAAAGGCGCTATCTCGTAACACCAAAATCACAATATACAAAACACTGATCAGACCAGTTGTGCTGTATGGCTCTGAAACCTGGAGTACAACGAAAGGAGACGAAGCCTTGTTACAAACCTTTGAGAACAAAATTTTAAGACGCATCTTTGGACCCATTAGGGATACACAAAGTGGAGAGTGGAAAAGAAGAAGTAACAAAGACATTTATGATCTGTTTAAGTCCCCGCTAATCACTGGTATGATGAAGGCTAATAGACTACAATGGCTGGGGCATATAGAAAGAATGGAAGATAATAGGGAAACAAAACTAGCTTACACTCAGGAAATAAATGACCGTAGACCCCGAGGTAGACCAAGAAGGCGGTGGGGAGATAATACATGTACAGACCTACAAGCACTTGGAATCAACGACTGGCAAGAGAAGGTCCACCAGAGAGACGAATGGAGACGGATTGTATTTGCAGCAAAGAACCTCAATGGCTCGGAACGCTGAAGAAGAAGAAGAAGAAGGCTAACATTATCAGCTGTTCGGCGATTTCGATGGTATCCGCGACCATTTGTTGTGTTACGTTTGTTGGACTTTGTGATGTTATTACGAAGTACTTCACGTTTGCGCGTATTCTTCCTGGCTGCTAAAGTGTTTCGTGTAGTTTCTGCTGAATCTGTTGTCCTTTTTCGTGGGTTCATCTTACAAATGAATTATATGGTTTGTTATCGAGCTATTTTTATGGTTCTTCGTGACATCAGTTTAACGCTTGTTCGAGTTACAGGTTTGTTTCTGTTTAGTTTACGACTTGGCTTCTTTCTCCTTATGCGATTTCTAATTTTGGTATTTTCATGTTTGTTCTTTATTTTCTTACGTTTTTGTTTTGAACTGGTTATTGTCATCATGGCGTGTCTTTGATGGGTGTTAACTGTTTGAGTGTGTTGCTTGTTGTCAGGAACCCCAGGCAGATTACTCACCATTGCTCGGCAAACTTAGCTCATTCTGAGAGGATCATCTTTAATCTCATCCAGACCTTTATCGAGGTTCTCTGAAATTACTACAGGTTGCGGGCCGAACATGTTATTGTTTTCGCAACGAAGGTTGACATCGGAAGTTTTTCCTTCTAGGAGTACGAGTTCGCTTGTCACGATCATCACGCTGGCCCGAACGTGGCTCTTTTTGCTGGGGTTCGTTTTCTCTTGGTTGTGGCTCTTCGTGAAGTCCTGTCACGCGCCATTCTGCGGCGCTGCCTGCTATAACTCTTTGCACGTCTGCGTGATTTATTTCGACGATACCGTGACTGTCGATATCATATGTTTTTTGGTGATATTTTAAGTCTTCGCCGTCTTCCATTTCTTTTAGTCCTGTTATCCTCACTTTTGCTGGGCCCATTCGACTGTCCATGGTTTCTTATTTGCCGTCTTTCTCTTCTCTTATTTCTCGTAAACGTGACAAGTTAAATAACAGAGCGCAGCTTAGACTTCTTTCCTTTGTTTCGTTTTGAACCTGAAGCCGCCTTACACGGGCAAACTGATTGGCAGCGCCTCTTTTTTGTTCTCTAGCTCTCACAGCAGGGGCCAACAATGGGGATGCTGAACTGGCTTTGTTCTGTGCATAACAGACCCCAGTCTCAGCCGTGTTCTGTAGGCTATGGCATCTCTTACATGGCTTGATTTATTTGGTTGCCTCTTCGGCATCTTTGAGTCAGTTGCGCCTGCAGATTTTACACATCAAGAATGACAGCATTTTGAGGTCCACTGGCAGCTGTTGAGAATACGAGGTTAGTTTTTATATCTGAAGCAAGGCAGAGTGACAGCACATCACCAACATACTTAAGTGTTAAGTTAGAAACTGTGGTACGGGTATGAAGTGTTAGGAATTCTTATATTCTAGGTCACGGCAAAATAAAGTGGGGTGATTAGTTCCCTTCTTCTCTGTGTTTCCGTCCCAGACACGTCCCCCACAATTATGAA
Organism: Cepaea hortensis; assembly: GCA_963921405.1. Taxonomy (NCBI): domain Eukaryota; kingdom Metazoa; phylum Mollusca; class Gastropoda; order Stylommatophora; family Helicidae; genus Cepaea; species Cepaea hortensis. The sequence goes on from OY992879.1 coordinate 119,441,733, forward strand.
ACATTATCCAATGCCCATTTTATTTAGGGCCACAGTGGCAGTGTGGTTAGTGCGATGGCCTGCCAAGACAGTGAACAGGGTTCTGTCAACAACAGAGACGAGAATTTGTCCAACCAGTACATACGACACTTTGGTCGACCCAGCCTCACAAAAGTGGGTACCAGACAAAGTCAAGAGTTTTATGTGGATCGTTTATGAAAAAAAGAAAGTCGACGAGGCAGGGGACAATATCTGCTCTGGTGTCATCTCTACTTTCTACCCAGTTTATTACAATGTAAGGCAACAATATCTACTGTGGTACCATCTCTACTTTCTACCCAGTTTATTACAATGTAAGGCAACACAATCTGCTTTGGTACCATCTTTACTTTCTACCCAGTTTATTACAATGTAAGGCAACAATATCTACTGTGGTACCATCTCTACTTTCTACCCAGTTTATTACAATGTAAGGCAACACAATCTGCTGTGGTACCATCTCTACTTTCTACCCAGTTTATTACAATGTAAGGCAACACAATCTGCTGTGGTACCATCTTTACTTTCTACCCAGTTTATTACAATGTAAGGCAACAATATCTGCCGTGGTACCATCTCTACTTTCTACCCAGTTTATTATAATTAAGGCAACACTATCTGCTGTGGTACCATCTCTACTTTCTACCCAGTTTATTACAATGTAAGGCAACAATGTCTGCCGTGGTACCATCTCTACTTTCTAACCAGTTTATTACAATGTAAGGCAACACTATCTGCTGTGGTACCATCTCTACTTTCTACCCAGTTTATTACAATGTAAGGCAACACTATCTGCTGTGGTACCATCTCTACTTTCTACCCAGTTTATTACAATGTAAGGCAACACTATCTGCTGTGGTACCATCTCTACTTTCTACCCAATTTATTACAATGTAAGGCAACACTATCTGCTGTGGTGCCATCTCTACTTTCTACCCAGTTTATTACAATGTGTGGACATAACCGCTAACTACCATTATTCAGTTACCAAGAATGCACGCAAAAGAGAGGAAAATATATAACAATTGGCTGCACAAACTCAAACCGAAACCAAAACTGAAAACGAACGCAAAATCAAAACTGAAAATGAAAGATTGACAGATGACGTCAATTCTTGGAAATATTTCATCAGCCAAAGCTCAGGAGATCATTGGATAGAAACAGACACGCGACAACGCCTCCGTTAGGACGCCTGCTTAGAATATGTTAATCGCGCACTTCCACTGCAGACAGCTTGACGAGCAGACGCAAAAGCTGGTGTGACCGAATTTTCAAACAAGAACGTCAGAATGTCTGAATCCGAGTGAATTCTTGGTGGCAACCAACTGGCCAACCAACCAACCCAGACCAGAAAGAGGGAAGCGAAAGAAAGAGATGAACCACACTTGAGATGAAAGATGACTAAGCCATGAGCAGAGTATGGGAAGCCTTCAGAGAAGCTACACGGGTAGAACTGAAGTGGATCCATCAGACAATGGACCGAGGCTTATCCTAATCTCCCAATCACAAGGTTACATTTCTCTAAGGAACACACAACACCCATTTCAGGAACAGATACCTAAATGTTGAATTATCTCCACACTTATAATGTACAACATTTAAATGTTTACAATGTTTCCACACTTGTTGACATAGTATTCATTGATGTTTATTTGTTGATTGAC
>OY992879.1:119448414-119633414 GCA_963921405.1 Cepaea hortensis
GATAGATAGAGAGAGAGTTAACAATAGGGTATTAAAGATAGACAGAAAGAGTTTTATAGATGGACTGAGAGAGAGAGAGAGAGAGAGCGAGAGAGAGAGAGAAAAGAGTTAGAGAAAGAGCTAGACTGAGAAGGTTGGCGAAAGAGTTAGAAACAGATAGAGAGAAAAAGACAAAGACATTTAGAGAGAGGTAATTAGAGAGAAACAGTTAGAGCTATATATATATATATATATATATATATATATATATATATATATATATATATATATATATATATATATATATATATATATATATATATGGTACTTTTGCCTTAATTCACCGCAAACAAACGTCACCAGCTATATTTAGCACTGACGGTGATCTCCTCTGTGTTCGGATACAGTGCGTGTCAGTGCGTTTCAATTGCCCCATAGTGTTTCTTTGGCTTTGGCAACAGTTTCTCTCTCTCTCTCTCTCTCTCTCTCTCTCTCTCTCTCTCTCTGTATATATGTGTGTGTGTGTGTGTGTGTGTGTGTGTGTGTGTGTGTGTGTGTGTGTGTGTGTGTCTCATCATGAGTTTTTTGGAACTGGCAGCAGCAGCTGTCCACGACAAGCAGAGCAGCGTTGCTTTTCTGTGGAGTACCCGGAAACAACAGAGCTGATCAATTGGTTAAGGAACGAGCCAAAGAAGAACAGCCTGAAGTGCCCATTACATACCACCAAAAGAAAAGAATGATCAAATCAGTCAGAAAGCCACCAAAACCTGCTCAAGATGACTACCACGTTATGGACAGACCAGAGCAAGTCATTATTCTGCGCCTCAGAACAGGACACAATAGATTACGCAACAACATGTATACAAAATTCAAGATTGGTGACTCAGCCATGTGCACATGTGGTTTGGCGTCGCAGACAGCAGAGCACATACTCCAGGACTGCCCAAACTACAACATATCCATGCAAAATTTCTGGCCTAGAGAGACAACAATGAAAGATAAACTCTATGGGCCGCTGAGTGAACTAACAAATACTGTTAGATTCATACAAGAGACAACATTGCAGTTATAAACATATTTCAAGCGAACGAAAGAAGAAGAAGAAGAAGAAGAAGAAGAAGAAGAAGAAGAAGAAGAAGAAGAAGAAGAAGCGTACTGAGCGTCACGACAGATGGAGATGCCGACGACGACATTCACCATGTATGTCGGCAGGGCATCCCCCCGCTGAGACGAGGCCACATGGCTGCAGGGCCCGCGTCTCCCGTACAGATAGATCATCATCATTCTTTTCGTATACTGCTGGTCTCAAGAGTTGACAAGCATTTCATTTTGCCAGTTACAGTTGGAAAAGGGGGGGGGGGGGGGGGGGAAATGTCGCCGAAAGCAACTATTGCACACCGATAAAATTGCGCACCGAGCTACGGCTCAACACAGGGAACCCCTGGATGTGACGTCATACCCTGGGATTCCGTTTGTTTGGGGTGAATTAAGGCAAAAGTACCATATATATACAAATAAATGTTTTGCATATCCTTTACAGGACATCGCTGTCAACATCAGCATCTTTCAGCTGTATGTTGATTTCTTGGCAAGATTACGCTCAGTAGTTTGCCATTGCTTTCTGAGCGGCCGGCTCATTATCCCGCAAGTCACGAGCTCGGGTCGAACCGCTTCCAGTTCTCGCCTCGCTGCGAGACCCTGCGTGGATAAACGGGATTACGGAGAAAGCGGTGTAACCTCATCCAGAGAGACCGGCATATATATATATATATATATATATATATATATATATATATATATATATATATATATATATATATATATATATATATATATATATATATATATATACAGGGTGGGGCAAAATGATCTGACACATTTGTAACTTTAATAAAACAAAATTAGAATAAATGAACAAACAAGTATTTTTATTTATCAAATGTACACATGATGCCATTTTGTTTTATCTTGTTTGAATAATGATTTGTGTGGGGAAATTCAACAACAGGTTTCCCGTACTGCTATTGCGATTTTCAGTGACGAGGCCCATTTTCATTAGTGTGGAAGCGTGAATAAGCAAAATTTCCGCTATTGGTCCCAAAACAATCCTCATGAGTTACACGAACGGCTCTTGCACAGTCCTCATGTAACTGTATGGTGTGCGATAGCAGAATATGGCATTTTGGGTCCGTACTTTTTTGAAGAAGACAATGTTACAGTGACCGTTAACTCTGAACGATATTGCGTATTGCTGGACACTTTTCTGCGACTCAAATTGGATGAACTTGACGTCAGAAATAACGTTTGGTTCCAAAAAGATGGCGCAACAGCCCACACGTCTAGACGTTCAATGGAAATTTTGAGGGAGATGTTCCCCTGTCATTTAATTTCATTCCGAGGTGACCTCGGCTGGCCTGCCCGATCACCTGACTTGAACCCGTGTGATGTTTTTCTCTGGGGATACCTAAAATCACAGGTATACATTCATCGCCCCCGATTTATTGAACAATTGAAAGATGCAATTCATCAAGAAATTGAGTCTATTCCACATGAAATGATCCGCCGAGTTATGGACAACTTTCGCGAACGTCTTCAACAGTGTGTGAACAATAACGGCGAACATTTGATTGATGTAATTTTTAAAAGAAAATGAAATAAAATGACATCATATGTACATTTAGGAAATAAAAATACCTTTTTTCATTATTCAAACAACATAAAACAAAATGGCATCATGTGTACATTTGAGAAATAAAAATTCTTTTTTGTTCATTTATTCTAATTTAGTTTTATTAAAGTTACAAATGTGTCAGATCATTTTGCCCCACCCTGTATATATATATATATATATATATATATATATATATATATATATATATATATATATATATATAGATAGATAGATAGATAGATAGATAGATAGATAGAGAGAGAGAGAGAGAATGAGAGAGAGAGAAAGAGAGAGCCAGAGAGACATTTAAAGATAGAGCAAGAGAAAGTTACATAATAGTTAGAGAGTGTTAGAGAGAGAGAGAGAGTGAGTGAGAGAGAGAGAAAGAGAAAGAGAGAGAGAGAGAGAGCGAGAGAGAGAGAGAGAGCGAGAGAGAGAGAGAGAGAGAGAGAGAGAGAAGAAGAAGAAGAAGAAGAAGAAGAAGAAGAAGAAGAAGAAGAAGAAGAGATAGAGATAGAGAAAGCGACAGAAACAAGAGTTAGAGAACAAGCTTGAGAATGCCCAATGCACATTGAGGTAATTAGACAAAGCATCAGCACGCGCACAAAGCACTGTATAACATTGGTTCATATTAATGAAGATACCACTTAGTTATGCATTCGAAATTAAGCGAAATTCTTTGTGTCGTTTATCATCGCCAGCCATATTGACACTGCCACTGTAATTCCGATACTGGACAGTTTGACATTATACTATGGAGAAAAATGAATATCTGAAATTGTTGGCAGTGAACGAAACAGAGGGATGTGGACAGACATGATCCTCAACGCCTGACGGAATGGACTATAAGAAAAAGAACTGCAAAATCATTAGAGCAAGACATCATCATTATCCTTATAATGAAAATATTAGAATGCTATTTTCTATTTTACTGTAAGCTTGTTCATGTATGTATCATTATTAACTACCCTGTAAATGTTCGTCTGTATTCCTTACATAGAAATAGGAGAAGAACAATGTGGGTTTGTAGTAGGCAAGGGTACAGTAAATGCTGTGTATATACTGAGAACCGTAATCGAACGTTCTATAGAAGTAAACAAAGATCTACACCTTTGCTTCATTGACTACACAAAGGCTTTTGATAAAGTGAGACATGTCAACATGATAAGGATGCTTGAAGATCTACAAATTGATGGGAAAGACCTTAGACTTGTAAAAAACATATATTGGAAACAACAAGCTGCCATAAGAGTTGATAATGAAGTAAGCCAATATCAGCCTATTAAGAGAGGTGTGAGACAGGGATGTGTAATGTCTCCAGATCTGTTTTCCCTGTACAGTGAAAATATTTTCAGAAATATTGAAAATATGGAAGGAATCAACATTGGGGGACGATGCATCAATAACATTAGATATGCAGATGATACAGTCTTGATTGCAGACAATGAACAGGACCTGCAAAATTTAGTAGATGCGGTTGTTACACATAGTGAACAACAAGGGTTAGAATTAAATTGTAAAAAGACACAGATTATGGTCGTCACTAAGAAGAATGAAATACCACAGTGTAATATACAAGTAAATGGGAATACTCTTCAACAAGTGAATAGGTACAATTACCTCGGAACAGTAATAACATCTGATGGGAGATGCCTTGAAGAGATTAGAACAAGAATCGCCATGGCAAAAGTAGCCTTTAGCAAGATGAAAAACATACTGACCAATAAAAAGATGTCAATTGAAACGAGAAAAAGAGTGTTGAGATGCTACATAGAACCTGTACTTTTATATGGATGTGAAGCTTGGACAATGAGCAGCCAGGCTGAAAAATATCTGATGGCTGTAGAAATGTGGTTTCTGAGGAAAATGCAAAGAATACCATGGACAGCCAGAAAGACCAATGAACAAGTCCTTCAAGAAACAAATGAAGATCGTAAACTGATCAGAGACATTAGACGTAGACAGTCACAATTTTTTGGGCATGTTATGAGAAGAAATGATTTGGAGAACTTGGTGACAACTGGTAAGATCGAGGGGAACAGACCAAGGGGAAGACCTAGAAACAAGTATCTGGATGGCTTGGCCTTGTGGCATGGTCGAGACAAAAACACGGAACTGATCCACGACTCTGTTGATCGAGTGAGATGGCAGAACATGACCGCCCACGCTTACCGGCATGGCACATGATGGATGGATGGATTCCTTACATGAACTCAACACAGTCTGACAACAGTTGCCGACCTCATGCCTGCTAAGTGAATGCCCCATTGTCATAACAGCAAAATGCTATTGGAGAAATGGAATTCACACAAACCTGCTAATGAATAACGGGTGCCAACAATGGCATTGATTGTTTCCGTTTAGACCAGTGGTTCTCAACCGGTTGGGGGGGGGGGGGGAGAATTAAGATTATTTCTAGATTGCGTTAATACAAGAACCGATTACTTGATATTGTTTTTCCCTTCATACTTTACGGTTCTGTACGAATCACCCTTCTGAAATTCATTTTATAACGTAAGTAGATCCGCAAATCACGTTTTATGTAGATGTCTAGACTTGTTTTAGTATGTGCTATTAAATTTAGCTTCAATTATTACATCCACTGTGTAGGGGCAGGGGTCATTTTTAGAGAGGAAATACGAAAGGGGGGAATGACGTTCTAAAAATATGGCGAGGGGGGGGGGGATGACGTCCTAAAAATATGGTGAAGGGGGGCACGGGCCAAAAAAGGTTGAGAACCACTGGTTTAGACTGACGTATTTCAAAACACTTCGTCACCGACGTCACTTCCTGATGCGTTGTCCGTCATTGAATACAAAACAGAAGAACTGCAGGGTCGTGTACAGTACAAGCTCAATTTCATGAACATGTAAGCCTGAATACATATATCAAAATCTAGAGTTATCTCTTCTGCATTAACACATTTGATAAAGGCTAATGTACACAGCCGTTCTGCGAACAAACGTAACCATTATTTCGCCACCTACAATCTAACTGTCGCCATTTGCTAACACTAACCAATACTAACACCACCTAAGACAAGCTGTACTATTTTCATTTTACACTAAAGAAAAATAATCTTTGAGACACGCCATTTAAAATGTTTAGGAAGATGACATTAGCGGGCCCTAAAGTGCCAGATGCCAACTACCCACCTCAAGTGAAAACCGAGGGAATCACTAGCACCACTTGGTACGATTCCACCGAGAAAAAAGAAGACGACATTTCAATACCAGTCCTCGTGAAGTTGGTCACCTCCGTCTTGCGGTTTCTAGGAAACAGAAATGGCTCATCAATTGCCGACATTCAGCGCGTTCTATCGTCTGAAGGACATGTGGTAACCGCGGGCCAGCTGAGAACGGCCATCATTCAGGCCATGAAAGAAGGAACAGTACAGCGGCCAGCGAGTGCCGTGGAGAGTGGTGTCTACGGTCTGTATATTCTCGTGGAGGGGAAAGGCCCACAGAAATCCAAACGACGCCCGAAGTCAAAGGGCAACTCGAATAGATCCCGTTCAAGTGGACGCAAATAACAACAGCTATCTGCTGTGTCAAGTAAGCATATTTGTTTGCCACCTTTGCTGCTCTGTCTAGTTTATTTCTCTTCGTTTATTTCTTTTTCTTCTTACAGCCTGCCCGTGGTGAATGGGTTACGGACCCATTTCGTAATCCAGCATACCGCGTTCAAAACACAGCTGTGTGCGATGTGGCAGCAGACCGCCTTGCGTTGGGTTCTTTTATAAAATGGTATGGATTCCGGTCGTTCAGAAAGCAATGGCAAACTACTGAACATAAACTTGCCAAGAAATCACAAACAGCCAAACAATGTTGGAGTTGACTGCGACGTCCTGTAAAGGATATGCAACTAACTAACTTCTTATAGTCCATGCCGTATACCATTAGTGACCATGTCTGTTCACAGCCTTCTGTGGTGGAAACATAAGCACGTCAGCGCCGAGTGGACGAAAGCCAACGGAATCTGCATTCCCAACGAGCAAAGCTCAACCAGCATTACCCAATTCAGACCGATCTCTCCCCTGAACCTCGAGGGGAAAATATTCTTCTCAATCATGGCCAGCCGAATCACGACGTACTTCATGAGGAATAAGTACGTGGACACAACGCTTCAAACAAGGGGTATCCCTGGAGTCCCAGGATGTTTAGAACACGGCACCATTATCTAGTAAGCCATCCATCCACAGGGCGAAGATGAAGAAGGAAGACCTCCACATGGTTTGATTGGATCTGGCCAAAGTGTACGGGTCAGTGCCCCGCCAGATTGTGACATGCCCTCGAGACGTATCACGTGCCAGAGGAGATAAAAACAATGCTAATGCCGTACTTCTCGGGCTTCTCTCTCTGTTTCTCGACCACGACGTTCACGACTAGATGGATCGACCTGCAGGTGGGTATTGCAATGGGGTGTACAATTTTGCCGATATTATTCGTCATGGCCATGCAGGTGATCCTGGATGCGGCATCCGGCTACGTTCACGGTCCGAGACTCTGGGAAGAACGAAACATGCCGCCACTGAAAGTCTTCATGGATGACACGACGATAAACGACGATTTCCCCTGGTCTCTGGGTAGTGAGATCGGAGGAACTGATTAGCTGGTGAAGTATGAGCTTCAAACTGGGGAAATCAAGAAGCCTGTCCATCGTGAAGGGCAGAGTGGCGGGAAGGTTGTTCAAGGCTGCCGGGCAAGAAACCCCCACTGTGATAGAGGAATCCGTAAAGAGTCTCGGCCTGTTGTACGATGCCATCCTGATGGACATGGGTGTAGTAATAGAAATATACGAAACAACGGTAAACAGTCTGTGTGCCTACGAGAGAAGCAGATTTACAGGTAAATTCAAGATCTGGTGTCTCTAATTTATGCTGATTCCGAAACTCTTATGGCCTCTACTAGTATATGATGTAGGCACGAGCGCAGTAGATGCCACTGTGATGAAGATAATCAAATGGATAAGAAAGTGGCTTGGGGCACCATGAGGCCTCGCAAAGGTTGCGCTATACTGTAAAAAGGCAAAGCTCGTCCTCCCGTTCTTGTCCGTCATGGAGGAATTCAAAGTCGGGAAAGCCAGACTCGCGATGATGCTGCGCGAATCTCCAGATGAAACACTCAGCACCTCAAAATCCGAGGTCAAAATGGGACGGAAGGAGAAGGTCGACAGCGCAGTCGAAGCTGCCCAGGCATGACTTAAACTGAAGGAAGTCATGGGGCCCACCCGGTTGGATAGAAAAAGAAGGGGGTTCGGGCATGATGACAGAGTTCAGATGTGGTCAATGAGCCAAAGGCGACAACCAAGGAACGCAGAGATATGATGGTTCATGAGAACCGCGAGGGAGAGAGCGAAAAGAGTGCAAATGGCTGAGCAACAGGGGCAGCATAGCCTGTGGATGTCATGGGAGAACAAGAACATAGCTGAAGGTTAACGTGAACATCTTATACACTCCAATAAAAATGATCCTAAAACAGCCTCGATCAATTTCAACGGTCCCAAACCACCTAAGTGTTTCCGACATTTCTGTCACTGCCTTAAAATCTTGCTGCAGTGTCCCTCGTCCTATTTTGGATTCATCACTGCCTTAAAATCTTGCTGCAGTGTCCCTCATCTTATTTTGGATTCATCACTGCCTTAAAATCATGCTGCAGTGTCGCTCATCCTATTTTGGATTCATCACTGCCTTAAAATCTTGCTGCAGTGTCCCTCGTCCTATTTTGGATTCATCACTGCCTTAAAATCTTGCTGCAGTGTCCCTCGTCCTATTTTGAACTCAAACTCAGATCTCTTGGGATCTACAACGCCGCGGCTAATACCACCACCTTTAACAATAACAACAACAACACGTAATACCTTGTCTAATACATTTATCCAATATTAATGTTTTCAAACGGGTACAGGTACACGTGTTTAAATATAACCTAGTCTTATCAAGCTCCCTTGTTTCATCGGCATTCGGCCACGGTGGCTTTGCAATTATGTATGAGCTGATTATTATTTCTCCCTCTTCTTCCGCCGTTGTTCTTGTTACCCTTTTCAGCCTCTAGCCAGAAGAGTTTTGTTGACATAAACATCGCATAGGTTATGTATAAGGTGATTTATGTTTGCCCTGCTATTCAGCAGTCATATTCTTGTTCTGATGATTACAGTATTCTCCGTACTCAGAATTATAGACATCGTGACTGAGTTATTCTTACATGCTGACAGATTATTATTATTACCAGATATCCACTTCAAAGCTGCCGTTTTTGTCTCCAGCTTCATACTTGTGGTTATAGACCCGACGACTACAGTTTTTGTCTCCAGCTTCATACTTGTGGTTATAGACCCGACGACTACAGTTTTTGTCTCCAGCTTCATACTTGTGGTTATAGACCCGACGACTACAGTTTTTGTCTCCAGCTTCATACTTGTGGTTATAGACCCGACGACTACAGTTTTTGTCTCCAGCTTCATACTTGTGGTTATAGACCCGACGACTACAGTTTTGGTCTCCAGCTTCATACTTGTGGTTATAGACTTGACGACTACAATTTTCCTCCAGCTTCATACTTGCGGTTATAGACACGACCATTAAAATTTTTTTTTTCCAGCTTCATACGTGCGGTTATAGACTCGACGACTACAATTTTCCTCCAGCTTCATACTTGCGGTTATAGACTCGACGACTACAGTTTTTGTCTCCAGCTTCATACTTGCGGTTATAGATTCGACCACTACAATTTTTTTCTCCAGCTTCATACTTGCGGTTATAGACTCGACGACTACAATTTTCCTCCAGCTTCATACTTGCGGTTATAGACTCGACCACTACAGTTTTTGTCTCCAGCTTCATACTTGCGGTTATAGACTCGACCACTACAATTTTTTTCTCCAGCTTCATACTTGCGGTTATAGACTCGACGACTACAATTTTCCTCCAGCTTCATACTTGCAGTTATAGACTCGACGACTACAGTTTTTGTCTCCAGCTTCATACTTGCGGTTATAGACTCGACGACTACAGTTTTTGTCTCCAGCTTCATACTTGCGGTTATAGACTCGACGACTACAGTTTTTGTCTCCAGCTTCATACTTGCGGTTATAGACTCGACGACTACAGTTTTTGTCTCCAGCTTCATACTTGCGGTTATAGACTCGACTAAAGTTTTCCTCCAGCTTCATACTTGCGGTTATAGACTAGACCACTACAATTTTCCTCCAGCTTCATACTTGCGGTTATAGACACGACCATTAAAAATTTTTTTTTCCAGCTTCATACGTGCGGTTATAGACTCGACGACTACAATTTTCCTCCAGCTTCATACTTGCGGTTATAGACTCGACGACTACAGTTTTTGTCTCCAGCTTCATACTTGCGGTTATAGATTCGACCACTACAATTTTTTTCTCCAGCTTCATACTTGCGGTTATAGACTCGACGACTACAATTTTCCTCCAGCTTCATACTTGCGGTTATAGACTCGACCACTACAGTTTTTGTCTCCAGCTTCATACTTGCGGTTATAGACTCGACCACTACAATTTTTTTCTCCAGCTTCATACTTGCGGTTATAGACTCGACGACTACAATTTTCCTCCAGCTTCATACTTGCAGTTATAGACTCGACGACTACAGTTTTTGTCTCCAGCTTCATACTTGCGGTTATAGACTCGACGACTACAGTTTTTGTCTCCAGCTTCATACTTGCGGTTATAGACTCGACGACTACAGTTTTTGTCTCCAGCTTCATACTTGCGGTTATAGACTCGACGACTACAGTTTTTGTCTCCAGCTTCATACTTGCGGTTATAGACTCGACTAAAGTTTTCCTCCAGCTTCATACTTGCGGTTATAGACTAGACCACTACAGTTTTTGTCTCCAGCTTCATACTTGCGGTTATAGACTAGACCACTACAGTTTTTGTCCCCAGCTTCATACTTGCGGTTATAGACTCGACGACTACAGTTTTCCTCCAGCTTCATACTTGCGGTTATAGACTCGACGACTACAGTTTTCTAAGCGACAATGTTCCTTGTTAGTGTAGCTGCGATAATATATGCAGAGTTGACACCGGCGAAGCACTGAACCATCAGTGTACATAATTTAGTGAATTACACCATCTTTAAATGCATTTTAACCTATTAGTCGTTGTATTCCCATTTCTGCCAAACCATGACACCACTTCCTATATAACCTATTAGTCGTTGTATTCCCATTTCTGCCAAACCATGACACCACTTCCTATATAACCTATTAGTCGTCGTACTCCCATTTCTGCCAAACCATGACACCACTTGCTATATAACCTATTAGTCGTCGTACTCCCATTTCTGCCAAACCATGACACCACTTCCTATATAACCTATTAGTCGTCGTACTCCCATTTCTGCCAAACCATGACACCACTTCCTATATAACCTATTAGTCGTTGTACTCCCATTTCTGCCAAACCATGACAGCACTTCCTATATAACCTATTAGTCGTTGTACTCCCATTTCTGCCAAACCATGACAGCACTTCCTATATAACCTATTAGTCGTTGTACTCCCATTTCTGCCAAACCATGGCACCACTTCCTATATAACCTATTAGTCGTTGTACTCCCATTTCTGCCAAACCATGGCACCACTTCCTATATAACCTATTAGTCGTTGTACTCCCATTTCTGCCAAACCATGACACCACTTCCTATATAACCTATTAGTCGTTGTACTCCCATTTCTGCCAAACCATGACACCACTTCCTATATAACCTATTAGTCGTTGTATTCCCATTTCTGCCAAACCATGGCACCACTTCCTATATAACCTATTAGTCGTTGTACTCCCATTTCTGCCAAACCATGGCACCACTTCCTATATAACCTATTAGTCGTTGTATTCCCATTTCTGCCAAACCATGGCACCACTTCCTATATAACCTATTAGTCGTTGTACTCCCATTTCTGCCAAACCATGACACCACTTCCTATATAACCTATTAGTCGTTGTACTCCCATTTCTACCAAACCATGACACCACTTCCTATATAACCTATTAGTCGTTGTACTCCCATTTCTGCCAAACCATGACACCACTTCCTATATAACCTATTAGTCGTTGTATTCCCATTTGTGCCAAACCATGACACCACTTGCTATATAACCTATTAGTCGTTGTACTCCCATTTCTGCCAAACCATGACACCACTTCCTATATAACCTATTAGTCGTTGTACTCCCATTTCTGCCAAACCATGACACCACTTCCTATATAACCTATTAGTCGTTGTATTCCCATTTCTGCCAAACCATGGCACCACTTCCTATATAACCTATTAGTCGTTGTACTCCCATTTCTGCCAAACCATGACACCACTTCCTATATAACCTATTAGTTGTTGTATTCCCATTTCTGCCAAACCATGGCACCACTTCCTATATAACCTATTAGTCGTTGTACTCCCATTTCTGCCAAACCATGACACCACTTCCTATATAACCTATTAGTCGTTGTACTCCCATTTCTGCCAAACCATGACACCACTTCCTATATAACCTATTAGTCGTTGTACTCCCATTTCTGCCAAACCATGACACCACTTCCTATATAACCTATTAGTCGTTGTATTCCCATTTGTGCCAAACCATGACACCACTTGCTATATAACCTATTAGTCGTTGCATTCCCATTTCTGCCAAACCATGACACCACTTCCTATATAACCTATTAGTCGTTGTATTCCCATTTGTGCCAAACCATGACACCACTTGCTATATAACCTATTAGTCGTTGCATTCCCATTTCTGCCAAACCATGACACCACTTGCTATATTCTCTGGCCATCCTGATGATGACCTGGTTAAAGCTGCTCTTGTTTGTCCTGCTGACCTACTTAACCGAGGCCACATACCCGATTTTGTCTTCTGCTCGTGCATTCTGTGATCGGTCTCCTTAGACATCAACAAGGTCACCACCACTGGTAGCTCACATGTAGACCTTGACCTCCTATGTTAGTGCTACCATGGACTTGACAGATGGTGTGTATCTCGCCCTTCGGGTGAGGGTGTGTCGTTTGGAGTTTAAGACGACTCGTATTTCTTCATGTTGAATGTTTCAGTTTTACACACAGTGAAGCAAATAATGTAAAAGTCCGCAGGCTATACTCAATTAGTGAGTGGAGCAGATGGTTGAACCATAAGACAAATAGTCTGTGTTGCATGTATGTCCCCACCACAGTCTTCAGTAGGACAACGTACATCAAATGAACAGACCATTACAAAGACTAAAATAAATGTTTGCATATCCTTTACAGGACATCGCTGTCAACATCAGCATCTTTCAGCTGATTGTTGATTTCTTGGCAAGATTACGCTCAGTAGTTTGCCATTGCTTTCTGAGCGACCGACTCACAAACCCCGTAAGTTACCGATGCGGCTAGAACCGCTACCGATTCTCATCGTCGTCACGTTACTCACGAGAGTATACGAGATTACGGAGAAAGTCGCTAACCTCTAGGCCAGGGAGACCGACTTACAAAGACTACATATGACATTATATAGACTGCTGCTGTTAACAGATGTTGCGTTGTGAACATGTCGTACTCTAAGATTACTAGCATGAACTTTCTGCCAGTTTATTAAACTATTGTATAATTGCAGAGCCGGTCTCCCTGGTCTAGGTGTTACACGACTTTCTCCATAGTCCCGTATACTCTCGTAAGTAACGTGATGTTCGCGAGAATTGTTAGCGATTCTCTCCGCGCTGGTAACTTCCGGGATATGTGAGCCGGTCGCTCAGAAAGCAATGGCAAACTACTGAGCGTAATCTTGCCAAGAAATCAACAATCAGCTGAAAGATGCTGGTGTCGACAGCGATGTCCTGTAAAGGATATGCGAAAAAAAAAATAATTGCAGAGAAGAATAGGTGGCCAGTAGTTTCTTCTCTTAGCGAAGAGCGAGCGCAGGCGGGGAAACCATGTCTGGCCGAGGTTATGGCATTATCAACAGATTCCCCTAACTATTACACCAACCAACACTCCCGCTATACCATTGTATTAGCTCCCCATGGATTTCATATCTTTTTGTGTAGAAGATTTGACTTACGTTTCGTGTCTTTGAGGTTAAATTCTGAAAGTTAATAACATCTCTATCAATTCTGTACACGTATACACCTTTCTGTTCTAGGTTCCTCAAGAACTATCTGCCGCAGATCGTAACCAGAATCAGTGAACAGGAATTGCATGGCTTCATCCAGCCTGTACAATGTTAGTTAGCTCTTCGTTATAACTAGGACAAGTTAATCGATAACTCACCTACCGCCATCATAGGGACAAAAGTGTAATAATATGTTTTTCTTATTATCCTTTGTTGGACTATACATTAAAACATATATCGCCATTATATTTTGTTGTTATTTTCCTCGCAATGACTTTATCTTTATCTGTTTTTATTTCAACTGATTACACGTATTAACATTATTCATTACTGTTATTTGGAATAATTTCTTTGAAATGCAACTGTTTCACTAGCCAGTATCTTGGAAAACCAGACAGGGCCTCTTGGGGTGACGCCCTGCTGTTGATAAAAAACAATGTAGATATGATATTAAACCCTGCTGCAGTTGTTAAACACACGTCTTACAATGTCACATAGTGTGACCCCGTAACACAAGTACCAACAGACTGCTGCAGAAAAGGAATAGATGCAACACTATAGGATAAGCAACGACGAATGAACGGCAAACCCCAGGCAACACACAATATCGTGTATGTCACTCATGTCGCATCTTCTTCTAGAGCTCTGGAGAGTGATAGAGCGCGTGGCTATAGACAGGATCTATCTTAGAGCAGTGGTTCTCAGCCGGTGGGGAATATCCCCCCCCCCCCCCGGATGTCTAGGGTTTCTGGGGAAAGGGCGGAAAGGGGGGGGGGGAATTAAGATTATTTCAAGAACCGATTACTTGATATTGTTTTTCCCGCCACCATACTTCACGGTTCTGTATTTCTCGCCTTTCTGAATTCGTTTTAGAACGTAAGTAGACCCGGAAATCACGTTTTATGTAGACGTCTAGACTTGTTCTAGTATGCGTTAATAAACTGACCTTCCATTTTTACGTATACTGTGTAGGGGCGGGAGGAAGAATTTATATGGAGGAAGGGATGCATGGGCCAAAAAACGTTGAGAACCACTGAACTAGAGGAACTTCAGGAAGCCATCTCTATACAAACATATGCTGAAGTCGGACACACTGACTTCTGAAATGTATAACAATCAATGTGTAACAATGTATAACAATGTGTAACGCATACACTCCCGTCCAAACAGGAACGAGGAAGAAGTCCTAGAACTCTAATCATATCCTAATTTAGCAATAATAGAAGTATTCGTGGTCGAAGTAGTGGCAGAAATAGTACCGTGAGTAAATCGATAATAACGGATTAACGGAAAGTGGAACTGATCAGCTTGACAAGAACACAATCATAGTGAGAGAATGGACGTTGCGGCTACAAAGCCTTCATCAGTACACACAAAACAAAAAAGACACCGATGCAACTAGTTCAACTACAGTAAAAAAAATAACAAACTTCTGTTGCTTCCGCCGGCTCTTCTTTTTCAGGTGACTGGTTGGGACGAGAAGAGACATTAGCTATCGAGACTTTCCAATCCACACTGTCATCGGGTATTTTGATGAAGTTGACACTCGTATTATTATTAATTGTTGCTCAGCTGTTTAAACTTTCTAATACATCTTTTTCTTTTGTTCCCCGAGCCTTTCTATTCTTGTATTTTCCCATAAAGGGCGATGTTTCTACTAACATCTTATACTGATAATATGTCCCATATATTTTCTTTTATCTTTTCCTTATGATTTTGATGAGTGACCTTGTACAACCCGCAGTTATGAATAACTCCGCGTTGGTTTTCTTCTCTGCCTACAATATTAATATTCTAAACATTCTACTCAAAAGCCATATCTCCACTACCTCAAGTTTCTTCATTATTTCATGACTCATTGTCCAGCATTGCCATTGATACTACAGAAGAACAGGCCATACACAACTTTTCAGCAAGCTGATTTTTGTACATAGACACCAACTAATAGAAACATATTTTATAAATGCACTTTATTATGATTAAAATCACACAAATAAACTCAGAAACATTAAGCAGAAAAATAGCAAACAAGTGAAGATTTTTTTAATAATTGCATATCCTTTACAGGACGTTGCAGTCAACACCAGCATTTTACTGCCATTGATGTCAAGTTTTATGTTCAGTAGTTTGCCATTGCTTTCTGAACGACCAGCTCCCATACCAACACGAGAAAACCAGCGTGACACTGTCTGCAGCCAAATTGGTCAACGCTGTGTTTTGAACGTGGGTAAGCGGCATTACAAATCGCTTTCACAACGCCATCGTCCCAGTGGTCAAGGGTTTCACATGTTACAAGTTGATCTGGACTTCCAGGTGAACCCAGCCTTACACAAGCACCAGGAAATGTCCTGGGAGTTCAGGGGGTCGGTGGGCTACTCCCCCACAAGTGCCCGGTGGTCTATACAGTAATACACGTATGGGTCTCTCAACATTCGCCCAATGTGTCTTAAGGCAATGTAAAAGGAACTCTATTTCTTACTTACTTACACTTTATAAAACATTTCATTTTGCGATAGTAATTACTGTCACAATATTACTAAACTTAGTTTACAATTTACACAACATTGGTTACATTTGAGTATAAAAATACTGCAATAAAATTATTATCAAAAGGATTTAATTTTAGAATAATAAACATATTTACATACATAATTAGTAAAAATGGATGTCACAATATAGTAACCTTTCTATCATGTAAGAGTATAAAAACTGCCCTTTAATAAGTTGAATATAAAATATGGAACAAAAATATCTTGAATAGTGTGTGTTTTTGGCTTTACATACTAGCAATGATATTGGTCAGTTTATAAATATATTAGCACCATTTTGATTGACATTAGCCATGCATATTCATAAACATGATTACAATGATTTGTGAAAGATTGAAGAATAAGGATAACAACACAACTTAGATTGTTATTGACAAGTAAAATGATCCGTTCTTTGCATACATTCCATCTAACAAGTTGTTAGGTTGCTAGATGTTACTTTGTGAAGAGGTATTTGAGGGTAAAGGCAGACTATGACCATTCAATGTTAACCAGTGATATTCTTATTCCTTGGAATATGATTATCCGTCATGTTACTGTTAACAATAACTGTTTTATAATGAGATGTTATGAAATCAGAAACCAGTTGCTGATCCATTTATTTCAGCTTTCATAACATCTCACCAAAAATGCAGTTAATGTTATCAGTGAGTAGAGTTGAATTGAGTTGAGCTAAGAACCGACATCACTGCACTCAGAACATTCCCACACATTCTCTGTCCCCTCGTTCAGTAACCAGCGAAGAGTCATACTGCTAATCGTTCCAACTGCCATCTGATTGAAAGTTCTCCTGGTCTTCCCTTTCAGTTTTAAGATTCGTCCATAACCCCTGCCAACCCCCCACCATATCATTTTCTCCACAGTCTTCTCTCTTAGTCTGTTCCCCTACTTTTTTCACCTGGTCCCACTGGCGCTCAACCACCTCTCCCTTGTCCAGGGGTAATCTACCACTAAGAGGTGCATTCCCTGCCAGCCTATCACCTGTTCATTCCCCCCGCACTCCCACATGACCAGGGCAGAAAATCCATACAGTTCTCACAATCTGTGACCCTTAAAGCAGGGCAACCATTCTAGATGAAACATTTCAGTGAGTAAATCTACACAAGTGGAAACAGCTTTATACTGCAAATACTCAGTTCAAATGTAAACTTATGATATATGTTCCCTGCGTATTATCATCGTCTTCTTCTCAGGCTATTACTCTCGTCCTGGCCATGTGATTATCTATACCGATGGTTCTGTGCTAAGAAGAAAAAAAAAAGTGCCTGGGGATTCACAGAAAAAGAAAACGGCCAATAGTAAAGGAGAACTTGGCATATGACATGACAACCTCAAGTCTAAGAATGGAGATGGAGCCGGTTACTGCAGCTTTCCACTGGTTGGAGAACAAACTGTATAAGCATGTTGTGATTGTAATTGATTCACAAAGCAGGCTGGCATGCTTCATGCAGAACGGCATGCATCGATTCAGAGATCGTGGGTTGTAAGCATTCGCTGGATCTTTTCTCCAGGATGCTCTGGTATGGTTGGAAACAAACAGGCAGACAAACTGGTAGTGCTGCATCATTAAGAGATGATGTGATGCATGGTAATACAGATGTGGTGAAAGCCTTCTAGTAAAATGTGAATAATGCAGAGGAATAGATCGACTATCATGGTCTAGAGAGAATGCAGCAGCAAGGGGTGCTCAGAAGATCTGGTCGACAGTCGTCTTTCAAAGGTAAAGCAAGACGGACATATAATCAGATTGCAATTGGCATCATTAATATTGGAACTCTTTGCTGGCCGTTGAAGATGATTCAGCACTTATGGGAAATATTCCGAGTGCAGTGATTGACTCAACTCAACTCTTCTCAGGCTGGCATGCTTAAGGCTAAAACTGTCACACTTCATTTTCGCACATCTTTGAATCATAGCCATGGATGCTCAATACATACCATATGCCAGCGGTTTATAAAGAATATTCTTTGTAGCATATGTGAACAAGCCAGCACATTATGTAATGTTTCAGTGGGTTGTACTGGGTCTACACATGACAAGATTTTGCACAATGTTCTTGCAGAGTATGCCAAAGAAAAAGGGCCCATATGGATACATATTATCAATACAGAATGCACAATAAAAATAAATATTGTAGGCATGCAATGTTATATGCTAGTGTCTGATAGTTCTTCATGGAACGAGCAGCGTTTGGTTATGTGATTGTGCATCAGCACGTCAACTGTCAGATGTGAAATGTGTGGTCATAACTGACAATGTTACATGAGCAAGTGACAGTCTGTCACAAAGTAATGCCTGCCTCACATTTTACATATGTTTAGATAATATGAATATTAATTAAGTTCATATATAAAATATGTCCATATAAAGATATTGCAATACAGAATAGGATAAACATGTTAACATACAAAACTTTGTTATAGCTGACTCAGTATTCATGTATAATCATACACAAGTCACGTAGTTTATACTGATGAAAACATGAACTATCTAATAGTGATAGGCACTAACAGTCACCCAGAAAGATGGGGATACCTAGATTTTAACTATCGATAAGATAATGTGGACGACTGAGAAATAATGTCTATTTAATCAACAGACTAGATGACAAACCCAACTTCCAGTCTAGAAACTGGTGCTCCAGTTCCCAGATGTGGCTTTCTGCATAGGAAAAATCTGCCAAAAGATTGATCACCTTGTGCTTGTTCAGCTAGCAGACAGTAACCACAGAACAGTAACACTTGTCATGAATATGGAGTATGTTCCACAGGAGCAAAAGTCATTAGGGTTGGCTGAAATTACAAATCAGCTGCTTGGCATAGATTTGTCTTGCTAACAAATAAATACTGTGAAGATATTAAATTTAAATATGGTAGAACAAAAACAGTCGTCAAAAATCAAACACTGCAATACTTATGGCAGCCACTGAGTCAATGCCATGAGAAGCAAGGATACAAACTACTAAACTAGACTGAAAAACTAAAAATTCTTTATGACAAAGTGGATGATGCTTGGAAGACAGCAGAGAGTGAACAAACAACTGAAGCAAACATCTCACTTGAAGAAATTTCTTAGAAAAAAAAAATTTAAACAAAACAAATATTTTTTTTCTCTTAGACAACTTATAGAAAAATCAATCAAATTCAATGAAACACTCTACTTAGCCTTTGTCGACCAAGAAAAGGCATTTGATAGAGTAGATAGAAACAAGCTGTGGGAAATCCTTAAACAATATGGAGTGAATACACATCTAATGAACCTATGTAGAAGCTTATACAA
Organism: Cepaea hortensis; assembly: GCA_963921405.1. NCBI lineage: Eukaryota > Metazoa > Mollusca > Gastropoda > Stylommatophora > Helicidae > Cepaea > Cepaea hortensis. The sequence continues at coordinate 119,468,019 of OY992879.1, forward strand.
CAACAGTGAATGCATTGTGAGAGAAACTGGAGGACACTCAGAACCCTTCACCATAAGATCCAGAGTACAACAAGGTTGTGTCCTGTCCCCTCTCTTGTTTATAACATATATAGACAACATATGTAAAGAAACCAGCCAAACAGAGACCGCATGAACACCGCATGACGAGAACACAGAAGAAGAACCATCTGCAAATCTAACCATTAGAGAACTCCTGTTTGCGGACGACCAAGTACTAATAGCAAAATCAGAAGCTGAATTACAAGACCACATGAATAGTCTAAATGTGTAGGGAACATAACATGAAAGTTAGCACAAGTAAAACAGAGTTTGACTATAACTAAAGAAGAAAAAGCAACAATGATTTACCTAAACGAACATCCCTTGAAGTATAATATCATCAAATGTCAAATCAGAAGATGAGATCGAAAATAGATGCAACAAAGCAAACCAACTCATTGGACAAATGGCACCAATACTAAAGAACAAACATGTATCAATAACTACTAAGAAAGCACTTTACAACACAATCTTCCTACCAACTCTATGTTACCAATGTCAAACCTGGACAATGACAGAAAAAGAGAAAATAAAAATCACAACAATAGAAATGAGATTCCTGAGAAGAATACTCAATGTATCAAGAAGAGATAAGATCAGAAATGAAGAAATCAGGACTAAAGCGGGGGTACAGCTGCACTAGATTTTATTAGAAAGCAGCAAGTCAAATGGTTTGGTCATGCAAGTAGGTTACCAACTAACAGTATACCACAACAAGCAATGATGTACAGACCAGAGGGAAACAGAGGAAGAGGCCAACCACGTAAACGATGGACGCAGGGAATAACATATCGATACATGAAGCCCATAATCGGGCACTCTCCCGCTGTTTAGACTTTACCTCGACACAGCAAGGTACAAGAGGAACATGATGAGATGAGATGAAAAAAAAGAGCAGAGAACAAGAAATTAGACAGGACGGAAGCAAGCATTGATGGAATATTATTCTAGTGCAATGTCATTGAAGTTACAATAGAAAATTAAAAATCAATACATTATGAACAGACATGCCATAATAAAGCAGAAATACCAACATAAGAACATTCTTCAGTAACTTCAAGGCAGAGGCTTTGAAAACTGGAGCATAAATGCTTTTGACAGAGAAAAATAAAGAGAAATATTTAGCTCCAGTCACGGACGTGATGTCATTTGTGTCAAAACTGAAGAGCAAAACGTGTTGAACTAGCAGACCTAAGAGCTGCATTATGTCAGAAATTTAAAAAGATTGTAATACAATGGATTCCTTCTCAATGTAACACACCTGGAAGTGAAGAAATTGACGATTTGGTAGAAGAAGGTAGAAGAAGACTACGTCAGCCTAATATAGAAATAACCTGTGATCAAATTAAGAGGTGAATAAGAATCAGCTACAGAACTAAGAGGGAACAGATCATCCAGGCCACCTGAAAGATAATGTATAGTAGCAATTTTCAAACGCTGCGCATGAGATAACAGGTTAAGGCTGTTTAATAATTTAAAGACTGGAGAGACTGATGAACATAACTGTGACATTGGTAAAAAAGATGGCAAATATTTGTAACAAGAGTACCCAATATATGTTTTGGTCTGTACCGGCTCCATTTGAAATAAAACTCTATGGATATGTTAACAACCTCAATATAACTGATGCCTAACTTAAATATACATATGTATGCATCTCAGCACTGATTTTAGCATGTGGTCCATTTTAATGTTTGAAATGTTCCTGAAACTTGGTTAAAATATATTCTGATCACTCTAGCAAATTGGTCTAGGTTTGACCAAACTACTGAATCAAAGACACACCCAGAGTTGACAGCATAAGTGATCTGACTCGAGAGTTGACAGCACAAGTGATCTGAGTCGTTAATCATGTCACTGAGGTTTAGCAGGACAACAAATGTTGACTCCACAAAGTGAAATCATCAGAGATGAGATGTCTGGTCTAAAATAATACAGTCCAGCATCAGGTGCAAGTAAATTGTTAAAAAACGCATATGTCCGAAAATAAAAGAACCTCTGAAATATTTCAACGTGACAAAGAAATTTGTTGTTTACTAAGAAAAAGAATAATAATTTATCTGAAAATAAATATTACAATAAACCATAGTGTAAACAACTTTAGCCTCAGTAGCACAGCGATAAGTTCGTTTGCTTACTGAGACAGTCATTTGGGTTAAATCCCTGGAAGTGATAGCATTCTTTTTTTCAATGTGCGTGCTCACTGAGACAGTAATTTGAGTTAAATCCCTAGGAGTGGTAGCATTCTTTTTTCAATGTGTATGGCTCTGGGATTGATCCAGCCTCACAAAATTAGTACCAGATAATTTTCAGAATGCTCTGAAAATTATCTGGAAAGAAAAGGCAGACTTGGGGAGGCAACTGCGGTATTATCTAGCATAGTATTATCTATATTATCTATTTAAGTGTCAGGTCTTAGTCAGATATGATTGAGCTACCATTTAAAAGTACCCGGTGCTACCTGCTTTCTGTCAGCGCTGAATGTTGGGCGGCCCTCACCAAACCCGATACCCCACATTGTGCCAATGGCTTGGGGCGGACAAGCACAACTGGAAGGGTACAAGCCTTATCCTTTGGGGCGGACAAGCACAACTGGAAGGGTACAAGCCTTATCCTGGTGAAAGGAAATGCAAGCTAAAGAATTAATGTCACGGGAGGGCAGACCAGGCCCTAAGCCTTGGTAGGCAACTGGTCTAGGATGGAAGCTGTGGACATGCGGACAGTTAGAGAATTGCTTTGCTGATCCGGCAGCTTCTGCAGCTTGTTTTGTTCCAGACATATTGTGTTACCTTTCCTCTGGAGCAAACTAGACATGCTGAGAGAGGGATCATGCTGCATGGGTAACACATGGTATCTAAATTCATTCCAGGCTTTGTGTTTTAGAAACTATCGTCTATCAAGACGGCAAGGTGCCAGTCCTTATCTATACCCCAGTGATATTATCTAGCATGGGTGGGACCACTTTTACCTGTGTTTTAGTTATCGACTGAATATTTATTTAGCACTAAATAGCAAACATCTTATATCATGTATACACTATATATATAGAGACATAAATTTGAGTGATTCAGTAATTTCATAAAAAATGAAGCCTGAAGAACTGGTCCTGTTTGCTTGGAGCTGTAAGATATGTTCGAGACACACATATAATCAGATTGCAACAGGTACTATTGGGGTTGGAACTCTTCGCTGGTTTCTGAGGATGGGGACGGAGCGCTTATGGGAATGCCCCGAATGCTGTGATGTCAGTTCCTAAATCAATCAATCAATCAATCATAAAGCATAAGAATGAGCTAGGTGTATATGCATTGATACATTCAACACATACAGTACTATTTAAATGCTGTTCCTCACTGTTGTCTGTGATAACAGACCTGGCAATATTTGTCTGCCTCTGTCTCTGTTTCTCTGTCTTTTGTCTTTTACCCTCCTTAATCTTTCCTGTTGTTACTCAGAGAAATAAATGCACGGGTATTGAAGTATTTCGTCACTTAAAGCAACAGAAGAGCAACTGCTGAGACATCTACAACCCGATTGAATGATTGCAGCCACAGTTTGACTTGATAAGGCACATGCTTCACATGAGAAGTTGGTAACTTATGATGTCATTCAAGCAACACATTTTTATATTAATGTGGGAAAATAGCAAAGTCTGATCTTTGTTACAGATGTGTTTTGAGATAATCAGTGGGAGAAATAATGTCATCTGAGCAAAAATTTCTACTAAGTATGCTGAAATCCATACATGTTTCTGATATCTTGAACATTGGAAAGAAATCCTGGCACATATATTGAGCTATTATGATCCTTTAATCATGCAGGTTGTGTTTTGGTGCCATATTTTTCATTATTCATTGGTTGGTTGATAAGATTAGATGATCGACTGGTTGGATGGTTGATTGATTGATTGTGAATGCTACTCTTCAACTCCAATACCCCCGGGAAGGTTAACCCGGTCAACAAATGACCGCAGAAGTCGGATGTGTCGGCCTAACGGCGCAAGAACGCAGCTCTGCTGTAAACAGGCACAACGCAATCACGTCCGGGAAAAAACACTGGATGAACACAGAAGAAGAAGAACTCCAATACAATGGTGTTCAGGTTGCCTGAGACCTGATAAGGACTTGTATATAGGAGTGAAGTTAGTGTATAGACTGTTCCCACTTTTCGTATAACTCAGTACCGAAGTGTCTACTTCATGGGGTTAGTGTTGCGTAGCCCTCCTTCACTTATGAAACTCAGAAACCAGTGGAGTGTGCAAGACTGGTACTGGAACTTGACATATAAGACTGGTACTGGAACTTGACATATGCCCAGAGGCACATTAGAATTTAACTAGATCACATTTCAACAGAGCACAACAGACTTGTTGAGACTTGACCGAAGATGGTAAGATTTTTTTTCCTACAGATGTTTGATATTTCATTGTCAATCTAATACCCAAACAGATTTGCATCATTAACTATTTGATTATGTATGATTATTTCATGCAGGTAATGTGTGTGAAAAAGTTTTTAAAGAAGGGATTTGGTTATTTCTTCAGTCATATTTTGATGTACATTATGTAATTAAGCATTTGGTGTGCTTTTCAATGCACATAAGGTAAACATTTATTTTCGCACTCAGTGCCCAGCTTAAAACATATAGTCTTCTATATAATATGCACACCTAAAAGAACATATGTCTATACTTTTCTGAATTATCATCCCCTAATGAACTGTGCAAACAGTGTAATGGTTACAAGGAAACAATGATCTTGATTATTGTGGGTCTGTATAGATTACACTAGTCTTAAATTCTAATGACCCACTTTTTGCAGGCTTTATTATTACAATATATCATAGTAAGCAAGTGTTCATTTTATAAATAACGTAAATACTCAAGCACCCAAACATCATTACAGAAGTTAAGAAATAAATGATAAATAGCATGGGTTTCATTCAAATCTTTAAGCCAATTATGAACCAACATAAAACTTTTGGTAAATAAATTGTGCATAACACACCAGTAAAAGACATTTACAGCAAAAAACAATATGCCAATTTGGATCTAAGAAAACATATCATTATCATATGTCAAGCTGAGTTGTGAAGTGAATGATGTTTTTCTACAACTCTGTTTTACGTGTGTTGTCAATATGTTTGGCCACTAATCATCTTCCATGTCACTTGGTCAAACCATCCAGCATTCTCCCTCTGCTTTTAATACCCTCAGTCTTAGCAGTTGCACAATGTTCTTTTGACTTTTCCTGTTCTTAACCACAAATAACCATTGACTTGTTCTTATGTGGGTAATCATATTTGTGTAAATTGACCACATGTAGTATTTGGACATTAATCACCTTGTCATCTGTGGGACTTTTAGTATTCTGTGAAAGAATCACATTTCTGTGGCCTCTTTCTTGTGAGCTTTGTATTCATGGTCCTCAGTTCACCATTGTGCAGTTGTATGACTCCTAAAATATAGAATATAAATAAAGCAACCATGCAAGGTCAGGAAGCAGGTAAAATCTCTCACCCATCTGGCAATTCAGAATATATAAATGCCTGCTGCTGGTCACATAAGCACCTTGACAGTTAGAAATTGGAGTCAGTGAACATTCAGCTTCTTTAAATAAAACAAGGCGAAATGAAATGGGGAAATCAAAGCCTGTACAATGAGGCCAGTTTAATAAGATTAATTTTGAATTCAAAGAAATAACTAATATTAAAGGTCACAGAAAATAGAGAAAAGAAATGTAGGAAATGTAAACATTTATAAAATGGAATGAGATGAGAATAATTTAAAAATAAACATGTGTCTGAAACAAAGAGCTATATAAATAAGATAACAGCCTGAAGAGTGAGTGATGCGATAATTTATAAACATGCAGATAATTGTCTTTATTTCCAAGATGAGGAATTTGAAAGATCAAATCAAGCAACTAATCTGCGCACATCTGCCTTTTTAAAAATATATATTCTCGGGGTTAAGTTTTTTTGATAGTATTAAACTATCACTGTCAAAATGGAATAAAAGTGCAAGCTAAAACAACATAGTTAATACACAGAACAAGAAATTGTTTATTTAGAAATGGTTTGATGTAGTCAGTTTTTAGATCTCAGTGAAATAAATCATAATATTCCCATAAAATATAAAAATAGTTCTCTCAGACTACACAATGAAATCTTTCTAGGGTATGTCATCTCTTGTTTGACCAATATGTGATAAACAGATAATCAGATGATTCACTGAAATGACATCACCTCATTTATTCAAGGTTATATAGTTGACTATTTATTTATAATTTTTTGAGACAATATTTCATGCATTTTAAACAAAGAAACAAACATGTTTATAGGAAACAGTAAACAAAGAAAGTAGTCATTAAAAATGTAAAAACCACTCAGATAAAATGCATGCTAAACAAGAAAACATGACCTTTGGTTTGGTCCCCACCTCAAACATCAGCACATGCAACATGGCCCTCAAATACATGCCGTTTTCATGATGGTACTAATGACAAATGATCATCACTATCCATCGTCTTTAAGCTGGATTATAATCCTTTTGGTAAGCATTGTACCAAATTTTGGACAAGCAGATAGCAGAGTGGAAGCGAAAGTAGATGAAGAGAGGGACGCAGAGATGCAGCATGATGTTCCAAGGCAAGATTCCATAGAACTCCAGGTGAAAAGGAACCACCATTGTCTTCTTGATCTCAAACATGCTGACCACCCAGAGAGCCAGGTTACAGACTAGCAAAAATGTCACCACTGCTCTTCCAGGTTTAGCCTCAACTTGGACATCATTTTCAGCTCGCCGACACAGTCCATCCAAGATAAAAATAGCCTGTGAAGTGATATAAACACAATATGAGTACATAGCATCTTTTCAGTTTTAACCGATAATGTGACATTTCCCATGTCCACCTACATAACAGTTTGGCCTGGTGGTCATGAATATGAAAACTCATTGAGGCGGAATCTTTTAGTTGATCTGGGTTCCTGGGTTGACCTAGCCTAAAATAGGCACCAGGAAAATCTTGGAAAGTAAAGGCAGTTGGCATGATACTCACCACATCAACCACCATGTGCTGATTAGTCTATGCAAAATATGGCTCTGGCACCATATTTACAATGAGCCTTAAGGCGTGTAAGGGTTTGTTACTTTCTTACATAACAGTTATCTTATATGTGACATTTCACATATATTTATGTCCACCTAGATAATCATGATCTTATCTGTGACATTTCCCATATATTTATGTCCTCCTAGGTAGAGTTGAGCTGAGTTGAGTCAAGAACCAATATCATTGCACTCGGGGCATTCCCTCAGTCCTCATCTTCAACAGCAGTACTAGTAGTGCCCATTGCAATCTGATTATATGCCTGTCTTGCTTTACCTCTGAGCGACGACTGTCGACCAGATCCCCTGACCATCCTTTTCTGCTGCATTCTCTCAAGACCATGATAGTTTATCTGTTCCTCTGCATTATTCACATGCTCCTAGAGGGCCTTCACCACATCTGCCTTACATGCATCAAATCATCCCTTAATGATGCAGCCCCAGCCAGTCTGTCTGCCTGTTCATTTCCAACCACACCAGAGTGTTCTGTAGAAAAGATCCAGCAAATGCCCACAACCCGCAACCTCTTATTATTTCATCTGTGACATTTCCCATACATTTATGTCCACCTGGATAATTATTATCTTATCAGTGACATTTCCTCCTATATAACCATTATCTTATCTGATGGTTTCATGCAGCACATTTCCTTTGCAGCTTTGGTCACATTTTCAAATGTAACTTTGTAATTTAGTTGTTTGCACATTCATCAGTAACATATATCCTTCCAAAGAGCATTAGAACCAAAATTCCTAAAAGGTTGATAAGATGGATGAAGACTAGTGTAAGTATACAGGTAAAACTTTTTTACTGCTGCTAACTTTGTCTGATGATCAATCAATACTAAGCTGCTATCTGCTATCTATTTCTTTCTATGCTAACATATGATTTGTGATTTTTTAAAGCATATCAACAAACATTTATTTTTGGCACTTAATTACTCTAAGGAGTTAGTTTTATAGAAAATTGACAAAGACACTGCTGGAGCTTACATAAGATAGAAGGCTGGTGAAGCGTACAATGAAACCATAAGATAGATGGAGAATGGGGTGACAGAAGTTACTGTTTGAAACTCTGCATACATTATTTACTTCTTATACACAACTCATACTTTTCTTAAACAACAATAAGAAACATGTTTTGATCACTAAGTAGCTAATAAACTGATGAGTTATTTAGTATCATCATGTGACATGATGAGCATCACAGACAGTTATGTTTCTCCATAACTGTTTGTTTCTGTGTAGATGATCAGTTAAAAAAAGTCACTTAAAAGTCGACAGGGTCAACTTCACTGCACTGGATTTTTATCCCATATGGATCAGTTTCTTTTTACAGTAAACTGCTGAAAGCGTTGCAGAAAGCACAAACTCTGTAGCTCCAGCGACAACCCCCAGGAGTCTCCGAAAAAAATGCACTCATGAACGTGGACGTGGCCTGGAATTTAACCCACAACCATCGGGTCCCGAGTCAGATGGCTTGACCACTTTGCCACAGAGACTCCTAGATAAGTTCAACCACTGCTCATCATCCCTGCCATGTTATAAACATATTCAGCAATATTTCTCTTTCTTATATGCTGTGCCCAACATCCTCAGTCTTCCAGTGGTTCCAACCTTCCCCAGACCTTTCCTTTTCACTGAGTGGTCATGAGATGTGATAATTATCTTGTCTCTGTGTTGGTACAACACTCCCCATGTGAAGGCGTCTCCTCTAGTACTTTAATATTGGTCTTCTTAATCACCAATGGGATTCTTGACATGGTATGAAAGGACACGTCTCATTGGTCTCTTATTTTTTTTCTAATATTAGTATTCTGGTGAAATGGTAAAGAAAACTCAATAAGCTAATATATAATTTCTGAGTATTGTAAAAATACTGTGAATAGAGAAAAAAATAAACAATGAGGTGGTGAGAGTTGCAGATGTTACCAAATCACTCATGAAAACCATAAGATAAGCCAATGAAATTTATGGGCCATATTATCAACAGAAGAGTCAGAATAGAGAAATTAGCTTGATGTGGAAAAATACTAGACAAGAGAGGCAGAGTCATGATCACCAGTGAGAGTCATGATCACCAACGATAGTCATGATCACCAACAAGAGTCATGATCACCAGTGAGAGTCATGATCACCAACAAGAGTCATGATCACCAGTGAAGATCACCAATGAGAGTGATAATCTCCAGTGAGAGTCATGGTCACCAATGTCTGCTCCAGATCAGACACCTGAAAAAGAAGTGGAACTGGTATTCTGAGAATATATTTCACACACATACAGTAGGACCCAGGATGTAACATTTTCTGACTCCCATGGAGATGGATCAGTTACGTGCAATGAAATTCTGCCATTGCTTGAATTAGTCTGCAATTTGTCTCTTTTTGTGTTACTTTTCTATCTTTTGTTTTCACTAAGCCTAGATAGTTGAATCTCTCCACTTGTTTCAGCATCATCTCACTTGCTGTCACCGTATATGCAAGTGACCTTTGTTTCTTGGGAAATATTGTTTTTGTTTTGTTTAGTCTTTGTCCTTACCTTTTAATTTTGGCTGTTTACCAGTTTTCATTAACTAGCACTGTGCGTCAGCTTCACACTTATTGTTTATATTTTGTTTCCTAGCTGTCACTCTTGGTTTATTTTGTATAGATCTCATTATAATTTTACTAGACAAAGAGAAATCATCTTCTGAGAGAAGGCAACACTATTACCCAGTTTTATTTGAATAGGTCTCTGTGGATTGAGAACAGTTAGCATGAATGTTATTCTCATTCTGTGTTGTCAGCTTACCTGCAAGGTAGATTCTAAAATGCCCACACAAATGGCAGCCAGAGACAGGATACTGACTATTCCATGTTTCTCTACCATTGAAGCAGATGAAATGAGCATAAAACTCAAATAAATGTATGCTCCCCCAAGGGAGATGATCAGAAGAACAGCATCCAAGGACATATAATTCTCCAGGAATCTGAGGTTCACAAAACGAATCATCCCTAACATGATGCAGCTGCCAGTGATGAGGACCAGTGAAATCTCCATGATGAAAAAAATCTGCGGAACATTCACAGCAAACTTTTATTATAACTTTTAACTGAAATCACATTTTGCAATTTTTTAATTTGAATATTTGATATACAATATAAATAATTTAAAAAAAAATTATAAATGAGAATTCAGTAGTGATGAACTTTAATAGGGAAAAAAAGGGGAAGTTTACTCTGTAACTGTTTGCATGTAAGAGGAAAAACACCAGAGGGACAGAGATAGATTGGGATTGGGATTTGCGGTACATTCTTAGATTTCCTTCCAAAGTAAAAATTGTAGTTGGGAAAAGATGTAAAAATGTGTATGCTCTTTCCAATGCATGGTTTTCCTCTTGCTCTATATCCATAATATTTCTTCAATGTGGCTCTTTGTGACAGATGGTACCTGGCCATTCTTGTGATGTGGCCAAACACATTTCATTTGTTGTTCTTTCATGAATCACATGACTGGTTTCAGGCCTAGTCTTCTTCTAATTTCCTGATTCCTATTTTATATCTCCCAGCTCTTCTCAGGCATCTCATTTGTGTTGGTATGATTTTATGCTCATTAGTTGCAGTAAGTTTGACATTGGTAGCATAAGTTCAGCAAAACAACAATCTTATGAGATTTGCTTTTTGCAGTTATAGGTATCTGTCAACGTGTCAGATGTAATGCTATTTGTCTGATTTGTCTTTGCACAACAATATAATTTCTCTACCCATTCCCCCATCTGAAATGACATGACAAGTGACCCTAGATATTTACATTTGCTTTTGTGTTTTTTTTCCAAGTTATCTCCATGGCGAAGGGGTTACGGACGCGATTCGTAATCCCGTATACCCGGGTTCGAAACACCGCAGGGCTGGTTTTTTTCAAATAAGGTATAGGTGCCGGTTGTTCAGAAAGCAATGGCAAACTACGGAATGTAAAACTTGCCCAGGAATCACGAACAGCCAAAATGCTGGGGTTGAATGCTACGTCCTGTGAAGGACATGCAACTAAATTTAAAATTATGTATTTTAATTGACAGGGTTTCTAACTGTCTGCCTATCACTATTGTCAGAATATTTTCAGAATATACTGTCAATCATGTTGAAATGTGTTTTATGTCAGTTATCTCCATGTGAATATTGTGTCTGTGCAGCTTCTATTGGTCTAAAACTCACCTGGACGTCTGATAGCTGTTCTTCCAGTAATGGTCTTAATCTTCACTCAGTGATTTAGGCATACATTTTCCCTGTGTGGTTGAGTTGTGAGATTCCTCTATAATAGTAAAATTGTTCTTATTGCATATGTTTTTATTGCTATTTGCCAATGATCTGGTGTATTTTGGTCTGAGCAGGTGATCTGGATAATTCACCTGACCCAGTATACCTTATTTCTCAAGCTGCTTTGATAACCTCTGCAGGTAAATCATCAATGCCTGTCATTTTGTGCTTTGTTGCCATTTAATTACTTGTTCTGTTTCTGCCATTTATATTTCTCAATTGAGCTCATCTATCTCTGCTTTTGTGTTATTTATAACTTTATTATTTGCATTTTCGTCTGTTTTATTGAAAGTAATAAGTTCTTTAAAATAATTTCTCCATGTGTTTAAGATCGTATAAGCCCATATTTTCATCTGTTATTATTTCTACACTTGGCTGTCTTATTCCTTCTAATTTTTTGTAGACGTTTCTTACTGCTGCTGTTTCTTCTTTTGGCAAAATTTCACCAAACTTTTCCCATGAATCTCTATTAGCTCTTCTTATTATTATGTTTGCTTCTCCTTTGAGTTGTCTGTATTTTGAATACTTGATCATTACTTGTCTTCTAATTTGTTCTTTAACCAAGAATTATAAGCTTCTTTTTATTATTTAGAATTTTTTAAATTTCATTATTCCATCATGTTGATATTTTACGATGTGTATTTCCTTTATTTTTAGTTCCACATATTTCTTGCGCTGTTTCATAAGTGTTACTTTGAAATTAACCCATTCTTCATTTACTTCAAATGTCTTTTGAGTGAGCTTTTTGTAGTTGTGTTGCAAATGTTTCTTGGAAGGCTTTATAATTCTCTTCTCCATCACGTTTATCTCACTTGATTACTTCTGTGTTCTGTTGTTATTTTCTTATGTGTGTATTCATTTTGACTTTTCTATCTATTACTACCATCTTATGATTTGAATATATGCCTATTTTTGGTATTTTTCTAGCATCTGTTATTTCACAGAGTCCTTTTTCCTGTTCAGGTTTCAATCAGTTTAACTCTTTACTTATGGATCCTTCCATTTATATCTTGTGAACATCTGAGAAGCTCTATGTTGGAAGAAAGTTTTGTAGTTAAGAGACTATCCCGTGCACACAGTTTTCTCAAAATAGCAGTGAATATTGTATGTAAATGTTTGTAATGTTATAATTATACAAAGTGTAATTAACTATTTAAGTCTTAATAGTAGCAAATAAAAAAAATTATAACTGGAACTAATTCAACCTTTTAGTGAGTAGCAACATTAAGCTAGGCAGAGAGATAAAACTAGAATATTATGTGGAAAAAATCACCTTGATGGCTGTCTGGGGATAGTTCAGACGGCTCTCAAATACAAAGAATGTTGCTATGGCAATGAGTGTGAACACAGCAACCAGAAGACCTGTAAACAAGCCTTTATTGGCCTTCTCACAATCCATACTGACCGCACCATGGGGGTTACTGGATGTCAAGGATGTGTGGCTTGGCCAGCGCTGGGTGACCTTGACTCCAACATATTGATACATCCGATACAAGATGCCAGCAGCAATGATGCTAATGACAGAAAAGTGATATATACATTTAGAGCTGCACATTGCAGCATACTATCAAATATATAGATACACACATAGACACAGTCACTATCATTATTGCTAGTACCATTGCTGGTGTAAGCATGGAGAGTGTCTGATAAGGGTTGAAGGAATCAAGGCTGTTTGCTCAAGCAGTGTTTAGGCATAGGATTTGTTACTTTACCTCCAATAGACACAATCTCTGAACTTACCTTGCAAGAAAGATGTTTGAGGCTGGTGTCATTAACCCTCTATCAGCCACTTACCTGGTGTCATTACACCACTGCCAGTCACTTCCCTGGTGTTATTACCCCACTGTCAGCCACTTCTCTGGTGTTATTACCCCACTGTCAGCCACTTCTCTGGTGTTATTACCCCACTGTCAGCCACTTCCATGGTGTTACTACCAAACTGTCATCTACTCAGGTAAGTAACTAAAAGGCCCTTTAGCCTTACGGTGCCAGAACCATAATTTTATAGGCCAACTGGCACTCCAGAGGTGACATGGTCAATGTCATACTACCCTCCTTCACTCCAGGGGTGACATTGTCAATGTCATACTGCCCTCCTTCACTCCAGGGGTGACATGGTCAATGTCATGCTGCCCTCCTTCACTCCAGGGGTGACATGGTCAATGTCATACTGCCCTCCTTCACTCCAGGGATGACATGGTCAATGTCATGCTGTCCTCCTTCACTCCAGGGATGACATGGTCAATGTCATGCTGTCCTTCACTTCCCAGCATCTATCTATTTTAGGCTGGGTTGACCTGGGAGCCCTCCTTCACTTCCCAGCATCTATTTTAGGCTGGGTTGACCTGGGAGCCCTCCTTCACTTCCCAGCACCTATCTATTTTAGGCTGGGTTGACCTGGGAGCTCTCCTTCACTTCCCAGCATCTATCTATTTTAGGCTGGGTTGACCTGGGAGCCCTCCTTCACTTCCCAGCACCTATCTATTTTAGGCTGGGTTGACCTGGGAGCTCTCATTCACTTCCCAGCACCTATCTATTTTAGGCTGGGTTGACCTGGGAGCCCTCCTTCACTTCCCAGCACCTATCTATTTTAGGCTGGGTTGACCTGGGAGCTCTCCTTCACTTCCCAGCATCTATCTATTTTAGGCTGGGTTGACCTGGGAGCCGGGGTCTCTATTAAATATCCTCCTCATTGCAAATTCAAACCTGTGACCACCAGAGTGGGAGGCAAGTGTCTAGCCACTAGGATACAGCAGCTCCCACTGTCATCCACCCCTCTGGTGTTATTGTTTTTTTAAATGTTACATATCCCTTGCAAGACGTTGCAGTCAACATCAGCATTTTTTCAGCTGCTGTTGATGTACTAGGCAAGCTTTTACGTTCAGTAGTTTGACATTGCTTTCTGAACGACCGGCTTTCATACGAGCACGTTATAAAACAACGCGACACGGTCCGCTGCGCAAATTGGTCGCGGCTGAGTTTCGAACGCCTGGTACCCAGCTCACGAAACGCATTCGCAAGCCTTTGGCCACGGAGATGATGATGTGGTGTTATTACCCACTGGCATCCACTCCTCTGGTGTTATTACCCACTGGCATCCACTCCTGTTGTGTTATTACCCACTGTCATCTACTCCTCTAGTGTTATTACCAACAGTCATCCACTCCTCTAGTGTTATTACCCACAGATATCCACTTATCTGGTGTTATTACCCACTGGCATCCACTCCTCTAGTGTTATTACCAACAGTCATCCACTCCTCTGGTGTTATTACCCACAGATATCCACTTATCTGGTGTTATTACCCACTGGCATCCACTTATCTGGTGTTATTACCCACTGGCATCCACTCCTCTAGTGTTATTACCCACTGGCATCCACTTATCTGGTGTTATTACCCACTGGCATCCACTCCTGTTGTGTTATTACCCACTGTCATCTACTCCTCTAGTGTTATTACCAACAGTCATCCACTCCTCTAGTGTTATTACCCACAGCCATCCACTCCTCTGGTGTTATTACCCACTGGCATCCACTCCTCTGGTGTTATTACCCACTGGCATCCACTTATCTGGTGTTATTACCCACAGCCATCCACTCGTCTGGTGTTATTACCCACAGCCATCCACTCCTCTGGTGTTATTACCTACTGTCATCCACTCCTTTAGTGTTATTACCCACTGTCATCCACTCCCCTGGTGTATTTACCCTTCTGTCATTTGCTCCCCTGCTGTAATAATCCTTAAGTCATCCATACCTCTGATGTCATAACCATTCTGTCAGCCACTCCTCAGACACACACACACACACACACACACACACACACACACACACACACTGCACTGCTGATATATTCATCATCATTACATATTGCATGATTTTTATCAGTCACATGAGTGAACTTTTTCTCTTGAGGCAGCTGTTACTTTAAAATGATAGAAGGATTAAAAGTGACTACTAACTCTAAATTGGTTTAATGTAATAACAATCATTTACAGTTGTGGTTATCAAACAATGACACATGTACATTCACAGTTGTGAACTTTTGAATGTATATAATATTTTGGCAATTATCTTTTTTTTATAATACAGGCAAGATATGAAAAAAAAAAAACCCTACCGCTTTTGCACAGTGAATGGTGGAAGGAGACTATGAGATCTACACAGATACCCTCAGTAAAATTGATTGCTTGGACTTCAGAGATATAAAAGACCTGACTGTTCCACTAAACAATAAAAAGCAGTGACAAACTGTAGAATCTTTCTGAATTTAATACAGTAATAAAGTAAAGGACCAATTCTTATATGCCTTGAGGTGCATTAGGCCGAATGCCTAATATATTTATAGACCATTTGGCACCTGTGGGGTGATAAGGTCATTTAATAAAGTAGGTGGTTTTAATAATATTTGCCTAGATTATTGCTGTGTGATATTCAAACTGCACTCACCTGTATATAATTGTGCAAGGGAACAGATATGGAGATGCAGTTCTTGCAAGAGTAATGTCCCCATAACAGCTTTCAAAGTCACTTTCTTCTGTTGTGTTATCTGTAAAGCAAGAAAAATAAAGGCCTCTAACTGATGCTCATTGATGATACCTTGATTCTGATGGTAATAAAATAATGATACTCAAATTGCAGGAAGTAACGTAAATAGGAGTGTGAAGTATGAATCATTGAATAAGTCCAGCTATGGGGGGGGTGTGTGGGTATGGGGTGGGGGGTGGGGGGGTGTGTGTGTTGGAATAACAATTTTACCAGGGAATGTTCCTGACCATGTCAATTCAGCGACTGTTCTAAAGGGTGTATTTTTAATGACTCTGCATTGTTTGAAAATATTGCTGGTACAAGTTTTGTTTTTACCTATTATATTGCATGAACTTTACAGAGGGTGAATACAAAATTTGGACCGGCACTATTTTCAAACACTGCAGTCATTAAAAATACATATTCTGTCTACCAATTGACTCATAACAGTTTTCAACCTGCTTTTCAGACTTTTTTAATTTTTATATTTTATTAATATTATGTTTATGATTTTTTTTTCCCAATTGATTTTCAAAAATATAAAAATAGTTGCTATAACAAGGAGCTATTTCTAGGTATCCAAGCATCTGTTTAAAATACTATGTTTTTTCATAGATGATTTTCTCTCAATCACCATACCAGCTAGTGAGAATTAGCTTGAGGTAATTCAGTTTGGTCTACATACCATTTAGAGATGCAAAGTAATCCTGATGTCTGTAGTCTTCTGATGTCTCTGTGATAGCAGTAACAAACCAGACTGTCAGATTTGTGGCCAGGAGGTGCATGAGACCAAACCTTACTGATGCCTTGCTCTTGTCAATGACAAGCTGAAGACAGGAAGAAGGTAAATATTATATAACAAACAGATCATTTTAAAAATTCCCATTGATACAGATTTGTATCTGGTATAAGGAAATGTCTTGGGAAGTGAAAACAGCTGGCATGATATTGACCACATCAGCCCTCAAGTGCCGATTGGTCTATGCAAATTGTTCAACATGTTTTAAGGCATGTAAAAGAGTTCTTTACTATGAGTCAACAGCTAAAATAACAAATCTAAATTAAAATACAACACTAAGCTGTGTGCATAATAGCAGCCACATGACAGACTACATCAATAGAAACATCAGACGCAGTAATGAAAATCGTTTAGCTTCATCTAAGAAGAAAAGACTAAAATTAAAGTAGACTACCAAAGTAATCCCAGAAAAGACTCATCTAGCACACACAACTTATAACCAGACACAAACATCAGCTGAAAACTCAGACAAGATCAAAGATAAGTGCTCAACAGCATAAAAAAAACATGGTTGATCTGAAGGGTTCAGAAATCTTGCGTAAAATAAGCAGCATTAAAAAGTACACATCTAGAATACCAGCACAGCAATGTACACAACCAGACCTTGACTGCCAACTAGAAGTCATAATGAATAAAGAGTCAAACCCAGGAATAATGCCAATCATCTCCCACAGTAAATATCACATGACAGTTTTATTTTTTTGTTTTGAACTCAAGCGTAGTCCATAAAATATTAACAGTGTCACTCGCCTTCAGGCGAACCTATTCCACCTTCAGAGGTACTTGTAATTTACCAAGGCAAGGATGATAGGTCAACATTTTGAAACCCTTACCTCGGCATCAGCACACTGGATGTTTAAGAACATGTGTTCTTATCCATTTGGCCATGCTGACCTACTGACTACTATTTACACAGATAGGTCTAATAAAATAAGTTAAATAAGTACAATAAATAAGTTACAAATATGTAATTGACAAGAAGAACTTTAGTAAGACAAATCAAACACCTATAATCTGCATAGAAACAACTGCTCTACTAAAACCACCAAAATTGTATGAGATAACGCTCCGCAGAAACAGAGTTTGAAAGATTCATTGTTCACAATTCTGGTTCTTAAAAATACAAAGGTATGTGCTATGCCAGATACAGCGGAGAAGATCTTCCAAACTACTAGATATCTGCATATCATGGGATGTTCATTTCTAACAGCAGGAATGTGACAATTGAAAAGAATGAAATGGCAGGCAGAGGCATACAGTTGTACATAAAATATACCAAAATACATCTGGTTGTGAGTAAAGATATCATCAAAGCAGCAATTTAAAAATGCTGGTGTGCAGGGAAGGGATTATTGAGTGTGCATAAGTAAAAAATCACTCTTAGAATCTGTTTTGTTCTGAATAAATGTTTCAACTACTATCTTCAAAGCTTCTATTTTTGCGTTGAAATTTGTATGTAGCAATGATGCAACACTGATACTGTTATTTAATTTGATATGAACATCAGTTATGGTGCAGTAAACATTAACATTTAACACATAAATGTAAAGAACACCATTGTTAAAAGACTTACCTTATGGTTTTTAAAAAGAAAAAACGTCTGGATGAATGTGAAAATAAGGTGGAAAACGTAGACAACAGTGAAGATGTAACTTTCACAAGTGGCTGTATTTTCTGTCTCAAAGTAGGAAGCAATATGGAACCCATCTAGTGTCACACTGCCAATTGAGAAAGCTGGAAAAAAATGTGTTTAACATTCCCAGGTTTGTAATATCCCATTTATGGTAAAAGAACAGGGACACTGTTACCTAGTGAAATAAAAATATCTAAAACGTACTTTTTCAAGAACCAACTGGTATTATAAAAATACTACAGTAGTTGAAATGATACATGTTTCAAAAGAGTAAGACAATGTCAAAGACAACTAGCATAAACATTTAACAGCAGGCTGAAATAATTATTTGTGACATATTGTTCAATATATCATTTGATACAAAATATATACAGTTCCATAAAAGAAAAAGAAAACATAAGAAAACCACCTTGTCAATAGAATTTGAAAGTAAATTTGTGATATCTTGTTTTCTTTGCATTCATCCGGAGTGTTTTTTCAGATTTGATTGCGGTGTGTCTAGTTAGGCACCCTTGGGTCGAAACCCTCAGGCCAACACATCGACTTTTAGCATACTGTTTTGACCAGGTTAGCATTCCTGGGAGATTCTCACTTTTGTGGTACCGTCCACATCCCAGCTGGTCAAGATGGAACAGTCGAAGACTTTGGTAATCTCTCAAGGGAATGCAGGGACAGTCCATAGCATTTTCCACCATCCAAGGTGGCTTCCATAGTTGCAGGGCCAACACATAGCGCCCTGGTGCTGGGCTCACCGAGGGAATCGTCACGTCCTGCTCATGGCTGCTTTAAATCCTCACTTCAATATATTGGGCATTTCGTTCACCATGGGCCGTTCCCGCACAAACCAGACTGGTCTGCAGACAGTATCCACTCAGCGAGTTTTTGGTTCGGACATGTGCTTGTCTTTGTGCCAATCAGAGCTGTTCTAGGCACGACGGACATTCAGAAAACTACCTAGTCAGTGCTGTTCTGAACAAGAGCGGCATTCGGAAACTAGGTAGTTAGAGCTGTTCCTAGCACAAAAGAAATTTCACTCTGATGTTTTTTGCGTTGTGCCCGATTTATTTGCACCCGTAGGCCAGCACTCTGACTTCAGCAGGCATTTTTACGGGTTAGCCTTCCCAGGGTTTCGAGAAACGTTAGACTGTTTGTGCTGTGGTATCGCCCACATCTCAGCTGGTCAAAGTAGAACGGTCAACGACAACACGGTAAACCCTCAAGGGAAGGCAGGGGCAGACCATGGGCATTTCCCTGCTATCCAAGGAGGCTTCCATAATTGCAGAGCCAGCACATATTGCTCTGAGACTGGGCTCACCCTGGGTTTCACCATGAGACAGTGTGAACTTAGACATGCATGGCTTAATCTTTGAGACAAGCATATGACTACTGGCAGGATCAACCAGATATCTATCGGACAGACGGACTATTCACGCACACGCAGGCCAAGAGTAGCATCGCTAAAGCGCGCCCTCCCAGTACAAGGTGATACATGCAAAACCACACCTACCGACGAGCTTTCAAGCTATGCCGGCAGGACTGACCGAAAAGCTATACTAGCTTACTGACTGCAGGCCCACTACTCATCAA
This sequence comes from Cepaea hortensis, assembly GCA_963921405.1. NCBI lineage: Eukaryota > Metazoa > Mollusca > Gastropoda > Stylommatophora > Helicidae > Cepaea > Cepaea hortensis. The sequence goes on from OY992879.1 coordinate 119,488,027, forward strand.
GAGAGAGCGGGTGCGTATCGGGACTTTGTCGAACGTTCGTACAAATTTGCTCTTTTGCCCGCTCAAACCACGACCCTGGCTGCACGATGCGGTTACATTCTCAAAACGCCTGCCTCGCTAACTCACGTTGGCTGGGAAGATCCCATTTTGGTGCACCTCACACAGCCATCCGAGACAACGAATGCTAGACGCGGAACTGATCTTGCGAACCAGACCAGCCCTCACAATTTATGATATGAGTTATATCAAATAGCCTGTCTCTTCATGTTTCAACTAAAGAACAGAAAGTTACAATGTTAGTGAAAAATATGTTTACTTGAGCACAAGTGGAAATTACAATCTCGACCTTAATAGAACATTTAAAAAGTGCCAGCGATTACACACAGAGTGATGGTTGGGAGCATATGGTTATATTTCCTTTAATTGTGTCCACATGTTTAATATTTTCAAATAAGTTTCAAACAGTTTCCCCACGTACCAAGTGCACCTAACCTCAGGTAAAAATTGACCCCTTCTCCCACATGAGCCACCTCTCCATCAGCTGGGACTGCCAGTTGAGATCTAGGAAAAGAGGACAAAACAAAAGAGTGGACTTCTTTGGTAAATTATTCATTTTAAATACAATAATCAAGGAATAATTGTTGTCAACACAATGATGGTATGCATTCTTCTTTTCTCTCTCTCTCTCTCTCACATATATAGTTTGAAGTGTGACATATTTAATCCAGATGAAAAAAAAAAATGGAAATATGTGTTGAGGGACCCAATAGGCCAGATTTCAGACTATGAATGGGATGCAGATGTGTTTCCAAGGCCCCAGGGCCAGGTTCTATACTGGTCAAGACCTACTAACACGTCCTAGTCGTGCGTCCTGGGTAACAGGTCCCTTCGGGGTCCTGGCTAATGTAGTAGGATCGCTAATTCTTCCGAAGTCGGAGAGTATCTGCCTGTACGGCGAGGAACCACCAGTCTGCACACCAATAAGTCATACATGGGACAATGGATACTCATGCAAACCTCAGGTCCTGTATGACATTACACTGATGTTGGACAACAGGATGTCTTCATCCGACATACAGGACTTCACACGCTGGAGTTCACAGCCAGCGAACACAAGCAAGCAAGACTATGAATGTATTTTCTGCTACATATGTTCTGTGGCTGAGGGATAGTGAACGCTGTTTCCCAATCCCAGTATGCCGGGTTTGAAGTCAGCTGCAGGAGATCTGGGAGCTGGTTGCCTTGCGTTGTTTTTCAGAAAACTGCACGAGCATCAACCGTTCAGAAAGCAATGGTAAACTACTGAATGTAAAATGACCTAAAATATAACCAGTCAATAAAAAATTCAGGACTGATTGCGAACCCCTGTAAAGTACATGTAAAGGACTTTTTAAACTATGCATGTGAATTTCCTGCTGTATATAAAGTGAGATTTGTTATCGACAAGGTACACTTTAGTTCTGAACTGCACTGGGGCAGAATTAAAGCTGTAAAAGTGGAGTCTGGTTCGCTATTGCTATTCCACGATGCAGTGAACTCATGGTATGGACATGTTGCTTTCACTTTCTATTTCATGATTCATTGATTTACACAGAAGGAGATTATTGATAGAGACAACTGTCACTGTTCCATTACACTACTCACTGGATCTTGTAGACTTCTGGTCCAGCAAGGTAAAATGACATAAGCTAATTATTAGTTAAAATTTCATTGTGACAAAATAGACCTGAATTCTACTATTTACAAAGAATAGGATTAGATAGTGAAGTTGTGCTAGTCGTTCAGAAAGCAGTGACAAATTACAGAACATAAACTTGCCCAGGAATCATGAACAGCCCAAAAATGCTGGGGTTGACTTGTACGTCCTGTAAAGGGCATGCAACTAACTTTTTAAACTTTGCTATTCTTTTCCTTCATTGACATTCTTGGAAATTTTTACATAGCCATGTTTCAAGTGTTGGACAGTTGTGTCATTTGCTAAACTTTTCAGCCAATGAAAGCCTGTAACCACCCATTCTTTTTTATACTGGGCACTGCATCCTTTGGTATAACACGGGACATTGTTTCTGGTCAAAACACACAAGGATAAAAAATTAAATGTATTTTTTGCAGTCTTTTGATATCTTTTGATATTTTAGGCAATAACCAGATGTCAGATATGCTAAAGAACTGTCTAAAGCATCTGTTTATACTCGTACAATTAGTATTTGATTATGAACTCTCTGTGATTGTTCCATCACATACACACAGGTGAAATCAATCAATATTCGTTCATTCATTCATTCATTCAGTAGCATGTCCTTTGCAGAACCTCGCTCCCATAACAACCCTCCGGAAAACTTCTCAATCACAAGCAAGATGTCCCACGTCCGATACACTCATCTGCAACATCCTGCACCCATCTTCTCTTTGGCCTTCCTCTTCCTCTCTTCCCAGGCATTATTGTTCTCTCCAAACTTTCATGACGTTTCAAGTGACCAAAATATATAAATTTCTTCATTTTATCGTCTTTAATAGCCAACCCTCTTCAATATTCAGCCCTTGAAGTATGGATGCATTTGTTCTTTTCTTTATGAATTGGAAACAAATAGGTATATTAAGCTCCTGCGAGAAGAAACGTACTAAACACGAACACGTTGCACATACCTTACAAGGAGATCCATCGTATACCGGAATACAGGTGAAAATCCAAAATCAGAAGTAATCAATAAATATATAAAACGAATAATAAAATAAAATACACACAAAAGCGTACAATGTGACACACAGGACGGCCGACGTTTCAATTCTCAGAATCTTTGTCAAGGACAAGACAACACAGATAGATAAACAACGAAATACAACAAAACAAAAAGCAAAAAGCACCACTACACTGTTTCCATGAAAACCATGTTTCATAACTTTTCATGTACTAACATAACTACTACTACGTACTAACATAACTTTCCATGTTTCATGGAAACAGTGTAGTGGTGTATTTCATTGTTTATCTATCCGTTTTGTCCTGTCCTTGACAAAGATTCTGAAAATCGAAACGTCGGCCGTCCTGTGTGTCGTATTGTCATAAAAAGTACAAGCGTTGATTTTCGAGAATTCGCTAGACTGTGATGGTGTCATTTTACACAGATGGGTCGGTCGTCCGACTTGTGAGAAGCTCTTTACGGCTCAGGCCGGAGGGAGAATTGTGAAGGAGGACTCTGGTGTTTTTGCTGAGACCACAAGTAGCCTGACTATGGAAGTCATGGTAGTAAGTAAAGCAATAACATGGCTCGAGACACAGACATTCACTTGGGCATGTTTCCTTAGCGACTCAGTGAGCATGCTCAAGAGGATAGAGATGGGGTGGATCCGAAAAGAATGGTTGCTGTCTCTGGAGCAGTCTCGGCTGGGAAAGATTAGTTTCATCTTCGTGCCAGGGCATGCGGGAGTACAAGGAAATGAGCGGGCTGACAAGCTCGCAGGTAAGGCTACTGTTGAGGGCGGACGCGCCATGGACCAGGCTGACACTCTGAATGCTCTATGAGAAATAAGACTTTTGCAAGAAACAAGTGATGACTGTGAATCTACAACCATGGCCAGACTGCAAGAACAGCAAATTAAACGAGGGGTGGCCAAACAAGAATACTATGCAGGAAGCCAAAGAAGATTGATAAACCAACACAGAACTGGTGTCGTTAGCCACTACACGCTGTGGAATTTACTGAGGAGGGGATCCGAGCATTTATGGACTGAATGATTCGATGTGCAATGAGATGATCTGTCGACTAACTAACTAACTAACTAACAGGGTTATTTTCGCATGGAGTTTTATAAGCAGCTAAAAGTTACGCTTAAATAGTTTGAGAGCTTTTGTAATCAACTAATAGTTACTGTTACCTGTTGGAGAGAGTTGACATTTGGTCAATGGGCTCCCGTCTGGAGTCGAATGTTTCCTCACTGTCAACAATGATATGCTGGCGTTCATTGTCTTGTTTTCTGATTGGTGCTGGTGTTAGCTGAAGATTGTCCTGTATTGAAGCATGTAATGCCCACAAATAAGTCAGTGTTTCAGATACATTTCTCAAGGTTGGCCACTTGTCAAGTTAAATATTGCTTTCATATATCAGAAATTTAACTCAAGATCTTAATCGGATAGGATGGTAGTATATCATGTAGTTCATTACTAATTAAAATAAGTTAGCTGCTTTTTAGAAAGAGAGAAAGAAAGGACAGCAGATGTAAAAGAATATAAGAGAAAAAAGAAATTGCATAGTTGATTGGGAGAAATATAATAATCACTTCATCTATGAAGTCTAGTATGAGTAAGTTGCATATCCTTTACAGGATGTCGCAGTCAACCCCAGCATGTTTTGGCTGTTTGTAAATTTCTTGGCAAGTTTAGGCTCAGTAGTTTGCCATTGCTTTCTGAATGACCAGCATCCATACCATTTTATGAAAATCAATGAAAGGCAGTCTGCTGCCAAATCGCCCGCAGCTGTGTTTTGAGCACTGTGTGCCGGATTACGAATTGCGCCCATAGCCCCTTTGCCACAGAGCTAGAAGAAGTATGTTGTGAAAAACACTTATGTATAATAAGAAATGTCATTTTTTATTTTGAGAATCCCTTCTTTTGTAACCCCTTTGCCACAGAGCCGATGGTAGTAAATTGAGAGAAAATTTAAGTATAATTTTATCAGGTGCAAGAAGTGTCATCCCTTTTTCGAAAACACATTTTTGTTTTTATTTATTTTTGTGTGATAGTCATTACTTCTGGTTGTTTTTAACAAGAATGTTCATTCTATATTTTCTGTATGCACTTTCAAGTTGACAATGTGTAAGTGTAAATGTTCTTCTGAAGTTGATGTTCAAGTTGTCAATGAGTAAGTGTAAATGTTCTTATGAAGTGGATGAGTTCAAGTTTTCAATGTTTAAGTTCAACTGTTCTCCTCAAGATTCTATCAGTGCTTGACCGTCAGAAAAAATCACCAGTACTGTTGCTTGTGGTGAGCATTGGTCACTTTGTCTATGTAGGTTATAAACAGTAGTGTCCATAAAACACAAACATGAATATTGCTTCCTGATATCACTGACGTATCATCAAGTTCATTGTGTATACAATATGGAGTTAGTTGTAGGTCACTACTGTAAAAGTTAAGCAAGTCCCACAGCAGATACTGCCACAGTTGGGTGAAGTATTAATCACCGACATACTAAATGGGGTGACCTATTCTCTTGAACACCCCTTTCCTTGCCAGGCAATTCTCAGAAAATGTTGAACACGATGTTGTTCCTGTTTTATGAAGCTCGGTTTCCCCCACAGATGTACTAGTTGGAGCAAACAATCCAGCCAGTGCTGGAGAGTAAACAGAGACCACTGTCTTGTTAGGCAAGCAAACAAAACACTATACCATTGCTGATCCCTCACTACCATCACACAACCATTTTCATAAGCACGACTCAAATTAACATAACTTTTGTTTTCTGCACATCTTAATTTTTCTACGAGTAGGTTTTCTATGGGTAGAACAACAGACACCACGAGACTGGGGAAACGCCATAATTATCCCAATTTGAAAAAACAAAGACAGCAAAAGAGATTGCACAAAATACAGAGGCATTTCACTCTTGAGTCATACTGGGAAAATATTTTGCGATTACAAACTACCATAGAACCCCAGCTAAGCGAAACACAACTTGGATTTAGGAAAAAACAAAGAATGCACAGATGTCATTTTTGCTCATAGACAACTTATAGAAAAATCAATCAAATTCAATGGAACACTCTATTTAGCCTTTGTCGACCAAGAAAAGGCATTTGATAGAGTAGATAGAAACAAGCTGTGGGAAATCCTTAAACAATATGGAGTGAGAACACATCTAACAAACCTATGTAGAAGCTTATACAACAACAGTGAATGCATAGGGAGAGCAACAAGAGGACACTCAGAACCCTTCACCATAAGATCTGGAGTACGACTAGGTTGTGTCCTGTCCCCTCTCTTGTTCATAACATATATAGACAAACATATGTAAAGAAACCAGCCAAACAGAGGCCGCAAGAATACCGCATGACAAGAACACAGAAGAAGAACCATCTGCAAATCTAACCATTAGGGAACTCCTGTTTGCGGACGACCTGACTCTAATAGCAAAATCAGAAGCTGAATTACAAGATCACATGAATAGTCTAAACGAAATGTGTAGGGAACATAACATGAAAATTAGCACAAGCAGAACAGAGGTAATGACTATAACTAAAGAAGAAAAAACAACAACAATTCACTTAAACGAACATCCCTTGAAACAAGTAAAGAGTTTCAAGTACCTAGGAAGTATAACATCATCAAATGGCAGATCAGAAGAAGAGATCGAAAATAGATGCAATAAGGCAAACAAACTCATTGGACAAATGGCACCAATACTAAAGAACAAACATGTATCAATAACTACTAAGAAAGCACTTTACAACACAATCTTCCTACCAACTCTATGTTACCAATGACAAACCTGGGCAATGACAGAAAAAGAGAAAATAAAAATCACAATAGAAATGAGATTCCTGAGAAGAATACTCAATGTATTAAGAAGAAATAAGATCAGAAATGAAGAAATCAGGACTAAAGTGGGGGTTATAGCCACACTAGATTTTATTAGAAGGCAGCAAGTCAAATGGTTTGGCCATGCAAGTAGGTTACCAACTAACAGTATACCACAACAAGCAATGATGTACAGACCAGAGGGAAACAGAGGAAGAGGCCGACCACGTAAACGATGGACGCAGGTAATAACATAGTCCATAGGAATATCAATACATGAAGCCCATAAGCAGGCACTCTCCTGCTGTTTATACTTCACCTCAACACTGCAAGGTACAAGAGGAACATGATGAGATGAGATGAGATGAGACTGCACATCCATTTACATCAACATGACCAAATATAGCATACTATTTGATTTCTCCAATTAATATAGTTATTTAAAATGAGGTAAGACACAAGGAAAACATTAAAAGACAAACGTTGCCCAGTTGGCAGTGTTACTTGATGCTAACATCCTGCAGGTACATATATTATCACATAGGGTCTGGATTCCATGTTACCTGGTGATTCCAAGTTGATTATAGATAACAAAATAAAAATGGTAATTACCTGACTTCTCCTAATCACAACTCGGATGTTGTTATCCAAATAGTTGTTCCTGACTCTCACTCCTCTCAAGATGCAAATTTGGAAGTAGAGGAGGACGATGAGTGAGCCGATGTATAGATAGATCAGGAACACCTGGGGGGCATAGGGAAAGAGGGCCTATACATCACTGACCATCATTATCATCAGTGCTATAAGTGTGATATTTTGCCTATTTATTATGTTATGTTCAGCATACTTGATATCATTACCACATATTGCTGATATGTGTATTTTGTGAAGCTGTTGTTGTTGGTATGAATCATCTCATAGAGAGATGTTAACTTTTTACAATGTAATGGAACCTGAAAATGATGATGACTAAACTTGGGTCCATCCTGGTAACTGGTAACTTTGATTGGCCAATATTTAATCTCTATCTTGCATCTTCCATCTGATGCTATGACTAACCTCAAATATTGAAAGTTATTGCCTTTATCAGCATCAAACACAAACTGAGTGTCTGATATGTCAGCTCTTATTATCTTGTTTATCCATTTTGTTATCATGTGAACAAGTAGTTTTGTAATATGAGTCCATTGACTGTTTATTCTATGTGATTAGCATTTCATTCTTGCTGTTTTTTAAGGTATTGTGATGAAAACTGATATGCAGATGTTCACATTCCTTTATAATAAATGAGATACGAGGAACTCTCACTCTTCACAGTGCAACACTAATACTTTAAAATAAGCTGTTTTACATTACAACCTCTTGTTATTTGAGATTTTTAAGAGCAGATTTGACCTGAGCCACAAACTGTAACTATCAAGTAATATACCATTCATTCACTCGTGTGTGTATGTGTGATTAGCCATGTTTCTTATACCTGCACAAGTTTCAAGAGGGTTACTCTGTGATTCTATCTACTCTGATCTAAACACAAGACAGTCATTCTTTACTTCATTTTGTTAGTATTTAATTATTTCACAACCTCTAATGATTTGCAGTTTTCTAACAGTATACACCAAAAGGTATTGTCACAGACAGACATGTTATATAAACATAGAGTATTCTATGAACCTGCATCCATATAGCACATAAAATCATGTCATGACAAACATATAAGTTACAGGAACATCTGGTGTTTTATGTGTCTGCCTCTATATAGCACACCAATACATGTCTCACAAACACACATGTTTCATGAACATCTAGTGTTCTATGTGTCTGCCTATATATAGCACACCAATACATGTCTCACAAACACACAAGTTTCATGAACATCTATTGCTCTATGTGTCTGCCTATATATAGCACATCAATACATGTCTCACAAACACACGTTTCATGAACATCTAGTGTTCTATGTGTCTGCCTCTATATAGCACGTCAATACATGTCTCACAAACACACATGTCACATGAACATCTAATGTTCTATGTGTCTGCCTCTATATAGCACGTCAATACATGTCTCACAAACACACAAGTTTCATGAACATCTAGTGTATCTGAATCTATATAGAAAATCAATACATGTCTCACAAACACACAAGTTTCATGAACATCTAGTGTTCTATGTGTGTGCCTCTATATAGCACGTCAATACATGTCTCACAAACACACAAGTTTCATGAACATCTAGTGTTCTGTGTGTCTGCCTCTATGTAGAACATCAATACATGTCTCACAAACACACAAGTTTCATGAACATCTAGTGTTCTATGTGTCTGCCTATATATAGCAAATCAATACATGTCTCACAAACACACACGTTTCATGAACATCTAGTGTTCTATGTGTCTGCCTCTATATAGCACGTCAATACATGTCTCACAAACACACAAGTTTCATTAACATCTAGTGTTCTATGTGTCTGCCTCTATATAGCACTTCAATACATGTCTCACAAACACACAAGTTTCATGAACATCTAGTGTATCTGACTCTATATAGAAAATCAATACATGTCTCACAAACACACAAGTTTCATGAACATCTAGTGTTCTATGTGTCTGCCACTATATAGAACATCAATACATGTCTCACAAACACACGTTTCATGAACATCTATTGTTCTATGTGTCTGCCTCTATATAGCACATCAATGCATGTCTCACAAACACAAGTTTCATGAACATCTAGTGTTCTATGTGTCTGCCTCTATATATCACATCAATACATGTCTCACAAACACACGTCGCATGAACATCTATTGCTCTATGTGTCTGCCTCTATATATCACATCAATACATGTCTCACAAACACACAAGTTTCATGAACATCTAGTGTTCTATGTGTCTGCCTCTATATAGCACATCAATGCATGTCTCACAAACACACAAGTTTCATGAACATCTAGTGTTCAATGTGTCTCCCTCTATATAGCACATCAATGCATGTCTCACAAAACACACAAGTTTCATGAACATCTAGTGTTCTATGTGTCTGCCTCTATACAGAACATCAATACATGTCTCACAAACACACAAGTTTCATGAACATCTATTGCTCTATGTGTCTGCCTCTATGTAGCACATCAATACATGTCTCACAAACACACACGTCGCATGAACATCTAGTGTTCTATGAGCCTACCTCCAGATAGTACAGATGCTGTCGTTCTTTGACTGTTAATGCATTGGCCACAGAGAACACAATGCCAAACACGACCAGAATCAAGGCGTACAGGCCACACAGCAACTTGGTTAAAGCTGACCTGTGGGTGATAACCATATGATTGTAGTGCACTTATTGTTATAATCCTGCTGCGCGTACAACAAGAAGTAACAGAACTAAGAATTACCGATGGTTTTCAATCGTATGTATGTTTGCACTATACATATCCTCTATAACCAAATGAATTCTTTGCTCTCGTATCCTTCAACTCTTCGTCTTCTCCAGTCTTTCAATCATTGCTATCAATCTCACCCTCATCTAGTGCCGTGTTTACTGAACTGAACAATAAATGATACAAGATTGTACAGGCTAGTTTCTGTTATCCTATCTTTCCCCATTAATACATTGCAGGTTTTGTTTTACCTTCTCGCGACGGGGAATCTTCTATGATCAATTTTTACTCTATGCGCTCTTGCAGGCCTTTCAATAATTACGTTCGTGACATACAACTTACAAATATGTGAAAGACATAGGGGCACTTTGAAATGATTGAAGACCTTGACGTTAAAAGGGAGATTTTTCTTAACAACTGTAGAAAAAGAAAATGAATTAATCTTTTTCGCACCAAAACTTGCAGATTTAGTGTGGATATTTAAAGATCCACAGGAAATAAATGAACTTCTATTTGCAGACGATCAATGCCCGTTTTCCAGCGATGAGAAGAGACTACAAAATCATATGACTAATCTGAGTTCAACCAGCAGCAGAGATAATATGAGTATAAACACAGCTAAAACCGAAGTCATGCAAGTTAGCAGATCGCCGGGCCCACTAAGTAAACAGATAAATAGCACAACTCTGAAACAAGTTAAAGAATTCAAATATCTTGGAAGTATGATCACAGAAGATGGCAGATTGGACAGAGAAATCGAAATCAGATGCCAAAAAGCTAGTGCACTTATATATCAACTATCACTATTACCGAAACATCCAAATATACGCATGACCGCAAAACGACAGATAGTAAACAGCATATTCACACCAACCCTATGCTATCAATCTCAAACTTGGACTTTATCCAAATCACACTTTCGCAAAATCAACACCTGCGAGATGAGATGCCTGAGGAGAGCTGCCAACTTAACAATCCGAGACCGAGTAAGAAATGCTGTCATCGGACAGAGTGGGGTCAACACCTTGTGCCACATTTATTGAAAGATTGATTTATTGATTGATTTAGGAACCGACATCACAACATTCGGGACATTCCCATAAGCGCTCCGTCCCCATCCCCAGCAGCCAGCGAAGAGTTCCAACACTAATAGTTCCAGTAGCAATTTGATTATATGTCCGTCCGTCTCGCCTTTCCTCTGAAATCTCCTTCTGAATTATTGAAAGACAGAAGAGCAAGTGGTTTGGCCATGTCGTTAGAATGCAACACCAACAACTACCATCACTGGCCTTACATCAAAGATCATCTGCGACGAGACCCCGAGGACGTCCAAGAAGAAAATGGATTTACGACATCAAAGAAATTGTACAATCACACGGAATGACACTATCCAGTGCCGCCCACCGGGCGCTGGAGCGCAAATTATTCCTCCCCACGACGCTTGACGGCAGAAGTGGAAGATGATGATGATGATGATTTAAAGATTGTATGTCAATTACACACGCAAGCACGCGCATGAGCACACACATTAACACTTTGTTGCGTATCCCTTACGGGACGTTGCAGTCAACACCAGCATTTTCAGCTGCTGTTGATGTACTAGGCAAGTGTTACGTTCAGTAGTTTGCCATTGCTTTCTGAACGACCGGTCTCTATACCTTTTTCGAAAATACGAGGACCGCCGTGTTTCGAACCCGGGTATACGGGCTCACAAACTGCGTTCGCAAGCCCTTCAGCCACAGAGACCGGCGAGCACACACATACACACACACAAATAATTGATGCTGTAGATCATGCTCTTGTTGCCAAACTGACTGTGAAAACTACTAATACAACAACAGTAATGACTACTGCTGCACTGCTACTAATACTACTACTACTTATTCTTACTAACTGAACTAGTCAATAGTGTTTCTGCACTATCCCAACGTTCTGTTAACATTTATCAGTTTTTGTGGTGCTAATATCCTATGTTCGAATTGGAGGAGCGGGAGTGTACATAGAATACCCAAATAATACTAGGGACACGGCCAGAGTTCCAATAGGAAAGTGATGCCATAACTATGATGCTGAAATTGAGGCAATCAAGATAGCAACAGAGAAATTACAAAATACCAGCCATGGTACACAACCTGTGGTGATATTGACAGATGCAACATCAGTAATAGAGGCGCTCCTGTCGGGGAAATTACCAGTACTAAGGACACTACTTTCTGAACTTAGCAGTCAGCGTAAGGTCACCATACAGTGGATACCATCCCACTGTGAAGTGCCCGGAAACGACAGAGCTGATCGATTGGCTAAGGAAGGAGAAAAAGAAGAACAGCCTGATGTGCCCATGACATACCACCAAAAGAAAAGAATGATCAAATCAGTAAGAAGGCCACAAAACCCTACTCAAGACGACTGCCACGTTATGGACAGACCAGAACAGGTCATTATTCTGCGCCTCAGAACACGACACAATAGATTACGCAACCACATGTATACAAAATTCAAGATTGGTGACTCAGCCATGTGCACATGTGGTTTGGCGTCGCAGACAGCAGAGCACATACTACAGGACTGCCCAAACTACAACACATCCATGCAAACTTTCTGGCCTAGAGAGACAACAGTGGAAGATAAACTCTATGGACCGCTGAGTGAACTAAAAAAGACTGTTATATTCATACAAGAGACAACATTGCAGTTATAAAATATTTCAAGCGAACGAAAGAAGAAGCAGAAGAAGAATATCCTATGCCACAATTCAAGACTGTTCACTATTTTTTCATCCCGTAGTCTACTGTTTCGCAATTAATATGATTAAGGTTAGCAATGTTATCCTGACGTCGTCAAAGAAGGTTAGCTGTTTTCGTCTGTCTTCCATGGCGTGTTTTCTGTGTGTTGTAGCCTCCATTCCCATCACTTATTGTAGGAGTTCACAGTTTTTACAGCCTCCTGTTTACAAAACCAACATGTTTAAGAAATCAAAATAAGCAATCTGGACATTTTGAAGAAGGCTGAGTCGCAAAGACAACTTATCACAAACATCAGACAGAGGCAGTCATGATGTTTTGGCCACATTATGAGAAGACAAAAACTGATATATGTGTGACAATAGAAACGATTTGTGGACAAAGAGATAAAGGAAGACAGCCAGAGAAAATGCTTGACAGTCTTGTGTCATGGCACGGATGGAGTCAGCACACGAAATGATCCATGTCATGGAAGATCGCAATTCATGCAGAAACATGATCCTCCGAGTCAGTCATCAAAACACTAGATGATGATGATGTTAACAAAATGGTGGCTTCGGCGGTTTCTCTGTTATAGGTTTGCGTGAACGTGAGTTCAAGCTAAGAATGCATTTTCTGACTGCGAGTAATAACCAAGGAAGAACATCGGAGTTTTTGAACTGAGTGTTACAAAACATGAGAATATCGTGGATCAAGAAGAAGAACACTGACATTCCACAAGACCTGAACATAGCAGGAAACATGACCATGAACCGCTTCACACTGCCGACACTGAACTATTGTGGCCATATTTCAACGTCACAGTGGCTGGGCGAGAACAGTGATGGAAGGCCTGGTTGCTGGTGGTACAAGATGCTGGGGTCAGCCAGCACAAGATGGACATGAACACGGAGCATTACAGACACCTGGTGGGAGGTGGCGCTTGAGAGCCAGCACATAATCCACACACTTGTTGGCGTCTGTGATGAGAGCCTTCTACAAAACGCCTACTATATGATGATGTTGGTGATGATGATGATGTTGATGATGATGATGATGAGCAATAAAGACGTCCTGTAAAATAGTTCTATGTGATATAACATGCTTTAAAAAATAGGGAGAGAAAGAGGGGGGGGGGGGGGGGGTTGTATATACCGATTTATACAGAGGGGTACGGTGGAGATGCGTGTTCTCGCCAAGCTTCTTAAACTTACACACATAACGTATTTTTAAACAAGTTGGAGGAATGCCTGGACTTAACATCAATGGAAGAATCATTAACAATCTTAGATATGCTGTTGATACAGTGTTACTAGCAGAAAGCGAGCAAGAGTTACACAAACTAGTGGCACAAGTAAACAAGCATATTGCAAAATGTGCTTTGATATTAATATCCATAAAAATGGAAAAACTATTATATTTAACAGTGGAAAGGATAGGCCATCAATGAACATCACACTAAACGGGAAGATATTAGAACAAGTAACAGGTTGCTTCTATCTTGGACATGCAATAACAGATGGTGGCAGAAGTTAAACAAATCAAGAAGATAATAGGAGGTAGAAGCACCTGTACATAAGATTCAAGAGAGAGGCCCAACCTTTTGACAGAGCTGCTCTAGAACAATTGTCAGTTTCTGTGCTGACAAAGCATTAAGGGTAATTACCTAGTAGGCGAATAAACAAATCATGAATATGTGTTATTGCCAGAAATATTCAAGAATGCAATTATAAGGAAACGAAGATTTGTTACATAAAACCTATAGGGATAGGAACGACAAACTAAAACAGAGTGTGACATAGTTCTAAATAAAAAGAGGTTTGGGAGAGAGCGAGAGAAAGTGTGCGTGCGAGAGAGAGAGAGAGAGAGAGAGAGAGTGTGTGTGTGTGTGTGTGTGTGTGAGAGAGAGAGAGAGAGAAAGAGAGAGAGAGAGAGAGAGAGAGAGAGAGAGAGAGAGAGAGAGAGAGTTAGCACAGACAACTTAGTGTATCGTGCTTTCAGTGTCTCGAGACAAAAATAATATGTTGCCTTCCCGGCCACTACACTGAAGCTTAATGAGCAAGATAAGTAAGATTTATGTACACCACCATTAACATCAGACGCAGCTACATCCAACCGTGTCATGGTATCCTAAAGGGAGTCAGGGTGATACCTCAGGGACAAAATACAGAAACGAAAATAATTTTGCCAACAGGCATATTTCAGCGTGTGTACTGTGGTGTTAACATGTCGATGCTGCATTTATGGACAGAAAACATATTCTCTCGAACACGGTTAGGCAATTATGAGAAAGACTATAGTCAGTAGTAGAACATTCCTCAACTGACTAAACAATAACACTGCTAGATTTTCCAGGTTTAAGAAGTAAAGCGGGTGCGGCTATCTACAGCGATATCTATCTAATCTTGGTGTTCTCCTGTTACCTCCATAAATACCCAGGTGTTTAGTTAATATTAGACTAAGTGCGTCAGGCAGATTAACTGTGATTAACCCATGACATTCTTGGCACGCCATGTGTATACTAAACATTACCTGATATGTCAGCACCCAGCTGAGATACCTCTCTGACATATCTACCTCTCTGATATATAGCTGACATACATCTACCTCTCTGATATATAGCTGACATACATCTACCTCTCTGATATATATCTACCTCTCTGACAATTTCTCTGACACATATCTACCTCTCTGACATATATCTACCTCTCTGACATATATCTACCTCTCTGACATATATCTACCTCTCTGACATATATCTACCTCTCTGACATATATCTACACCTCTGGCATATAATTGACATATATCTACATCTCTGACATATATCTACCTCTCTGACATATATCTACCTCTCTGGCATAACATCATCATCAACATCATCAAGTGCCCTGCCAGCTGGCGTAGGCGTTCATGGCTCGCCACAGATCTCGGTCATTGGTGTTCTGGATCAACTCTGTTGCTGATATTCCTCCATGCCACCGTCTCAGTCCATCCAGCATCATTTCTCCTGGTCTGTGTCTGCCTCTCTTCCCCTCGATCATTCCATTTGTCACGATGTTCTCCAATACCTCTCTTCTCATCACATGACCAAAGAAAGCTGTTTGTCTGTTTCCTGTTGTTGTATATAATGTTCTAGTTTCATTAGCCTCTTTCAGGCAGTTGTTATTAGTTACTTTGGCAGTCGAAGGAATTCGCAACATTCGTCTTAGGAACCACATCTCTGTTGCTTCTAATTTCTTCCTAATTTGTTCATTTACATTCCAAGATTCACTGCAATACAGCGGGACGCAGAGGTGTTTCCAAGGCACCAGGGCTGGGTACTATACTGGCCAAGACCTATTGACGCGTCCTCGTCGAGCGTCCTGGGCAACAGGGCCTTTCGGGGTCATGGCTGAAGTCAGTAGGATCATTGATTCCTCCGAAGTCGGAGAGTGTCTGCCTGCACGGAGAGGAACCACCAGTCTGTACACCAATAAGCCAGACATGGGACAACGGATACTCACGCAAACCTCAGGTCCTGTATGACATCACACTGATGTTGGACAACAGGATGCCTTCATCCGACATACAGGACTTCACGCTGGAGATCATAGCCAGCGAACACAAGCAAGCAAGCACTGCAATACAGTAATACAGGTCCCACATAGTATTTTAGCACTCTCTTTCTTACATTCAATTATAGTAAATTATTGCATAGGATACTCTTCAATTTACAAAATGCAGCCTTGGCTTGCAATGATCTGCTCTTAATCTCTGTTGTGCATTTTCCACCTGATGTTATAAATGCTCATAGGTATGTAAAACTATCAACCTGGTTAAGAGTTTTCCCTTCTATTTCTATTTCACATTTTGGTGTCACCTTTTTCTTTGATATCACCATTGTTACTGTTTTCTTAGATATTCAAAGAGAGTCCTTTGTTTTTAGTCTCTGTTACTACAATATCCAACAATTGTTGTAGATCTGTAGCTTATCCGCAACCAATACTTTGTCATCTGCATATCGTATATTGTTTATATTATAACCTCCGATTAATATTCCTGACTTCTCTTTGATCTCTCTCATTATTAATTAGCTATAGAGGGAGAAGAGATCCGGTGACAGGAGATATCCCTGTCGTACTCCTAGCTTTATTTGTTCATAATTGCCCTTTTTATTTCCCATTTTAATTGCTGCTACTTGGTTCCAGGATATATTCTTTATTATTCTGAGATCCTTTCCATTGTAACATGCGTATGTTTATGCAAATCTGGGGTGAACGGACTAGTAAGAATTCTCTAATACTAGCAAGGGTATCTGGGTCAAATCTGGCAAAATGGTACTGGCAAATACCCATGAGTGAAACAGCTAAACCACTTACAGCGTTTGCCACCCCACAGGGTTTATTCCAGTGGAATTACATGCCGTTCGGGTTAGTTAACTCACCAGTAACGTTCGTTAGGATGATGAGGACACTGTTACAGGTACGCAAGGACATTATCAATTATATAGACGACGTTTGTCTTTTTAGTAAAAACATGGAAGATCATGTGACAGGATTAGAGTCATTGTTTGAGAGCCTGAGACAAAATAACCTGACTGTGAAGCCATCCAAATTCCAAATTGGATGTGGGGAAATAAGCTTCCTTGGACATGTCATTAACAGTGGCGTACTGAAACCGGAAGACACAAATGTGAAGAAGATTCTAGATATTCAAATACCTAAAACGAAGAAGCAAGTTAGGAGTTTACTCAGGTTAGCAAACTTCTATAATAAATGTATAAAAAAAATTTTCACCCATCACATCAGTGTTGTCCGCGTTGACACATACGGGCAGGCCAAACAAAGTTGTATGGACACAACAGTGCGATGACGCACTCAGAAGTATTAAGCATGTATTTTCTAGTCATCCAATTTTAATCCTCCCTAATCTTGATTTACAATTTACTCTCAGGGTAGACGCATCATCGACAGGAATCGGTGGATGTTTGATGCAAGAAAAAAAATCACCTAATGCATCCAGTGCTATACGCCAGCAGGAAACTCACGCACCCAAAGGAAAATTACTCAAGGCTAGAACGTGAGGCCCTGGCGATTGTGTGGTCAGTACATACACTTTCCGGGTACTTAATGGGCAGAAAATTCATCCTGAAAACTGACAATATACCACTCACATGCATTCATACAGCAGCGATGAAGAACGCATTTGTGCCTATGCCCATACGGGGTGAAGAAAACACCATGGCAGACGTGTTGTTCAGAAATGACCAAGGGCAAGGTTCAACGAAATAATGACTATATAGTTAATGTATGAACTGGTAAATTAAATGTGACACTGGTCATTGTTCAGGAGTCATAATGATACAGGACTGCAGGGATGTATAACACCCCAACAGTTACCAATTTTGTGTCAAGTTACACCGTGTTAACTATCTAATGTGAAAGTCACACACACACACACACACACACACACACACACACACACACACACACACACACACACACATACACACACACACATATATATATATATATAATGCATCCTCCATGATGTTGTGAGTAGGAACATGTCGAATTAGTTTTTTGTCTGTTATCGATAGGAGATACATAGTGAGTACTACTCACGCATCGTTACTTATTCACACATGCAGAGAAGCATTACTCCCCCATCATTTGAAAACTATGTTTTCTTTTGAGGAGGGGGTAGTGTAACATGCGTATGTTTATGCAAATCGGGGGTGAACAGACTAGTAAGAATTTTCTAATACTAGCAAGGTTAACTGTGTCAGATAAGAATGAGACGGATGTTAGGTCAGAAAGGTGGGGATAGGAATTCCAATACAAAGATGGGCCCCAAACACAATGGAGTATATATCACGGAGATGTCAGGCTGAGTCACGAAGGCACATAGAAATGTGTGATAGCAAACTAAGAGACAAAGGGAAACTCAGTAAGATTATGTTGGGGTAATTTAGATTGGTGTTAAAGAGGTTAAATGATGTTTCATGGGAGGTCTGGGAAGAGTGAATAAAGACACAAGACTGAACAAATTAAGGGGGAGTTGAGTTGTGGCAGAGTTAGGGACGAGTCCGCCTGGTGGTTTTTATGAGTTAAGTCGTGGAGACTTAACAAGTCGAGTTGATTTTGGAGCTGAGGAGAGAGAGAGAGAGAGAGAGAGAGAGAGAGAGAGAGAGAGAGAGAGAGAGAGAGAGAGTGGGGGGGGGGGGAAGAGACCCAGAAGAGGTGGCTCAAGGCACGGAAGGAGAAGAGTCCGTAACAATGTAGTGTGCGCGGCCAATAAACGGCAATAGCGTGGTGGCAGGATCTTATTGTGCTAAAGTGTTCTCTGAGTGTGCTGGAACTGTTCATATGCAATATTCATATAGTTTACTGTGGAAATTGTTCCTGATGAGTAGTGTAGTATAATCAAGTGTGTTCAAATTAAAAGATAATGTGCGCAGCCTGGTGTTCGATATTGATTCATCGTTGTTGATCAGTCATTTAACACAATACACACCCTGACATCCTCTAGACACAACCTCAGCCACTTCTATCTGTCACTCTGTCACCCATCAATGTTTTAACAACTTCCAACATTGTAATCAGTTCATTATGGTTTACTTTATCAAATGCTTTAGTATAATCTATGAAGCACAAATATATGTCTCACTGTTTCTCTATTGATCTTTCTATTAGTGTTCATAACGTATATATTGCATTGTTTGCAATACATAAAGCTACATCCCTGGCATATATCTACCTCTCTGACATACATCTATATGTCTCATACATCTGCCTCCATTATATATTTGACTGATTGATTGATTGATTGATTTAGGAACCGACATCACAGCATTCGGGACATTCCCATAATCGCTCCGTCCCCATCCTCAGCAGCCAGCGAAGAGTTCCAACACTAATAGTTCCAGTAGCAATCTGATTATATGTCCATCTCGCCTTTCCTCTGAGCGTCGAGCATCGGCCAGATCCCCTCCTCACACCTCGCTGCCTCATTCTTACTAGACTATGACGATCCATTTGCTCCTCCGAGGTGTACACGTGCTCCCACAAGGCTGAAACCACGTCTGTCTTGTCATGCATCAATACTCCACCAAGTTTTTCCGAGCCAGCCAATCTGTCCGCCTGTTCATTCCCCAGCACACCGGCATGCCCCGGAGAAAAGATCCAGGTGATGCTTGCTACCTGTGACCTCCGAAGCGAAGCAAGCCACTCTGCACGAGACCTTTCTCTCCTCACCCTCTTCAGCATGCTTTCTGAGTCAGTTACAATCACAATGTGTGTATGTATCGTGTTCTCTATCCAGCGGAAAGCTGCATTGACCGCCTCCACCTCCATACTTAAGCTAGATGTTGTGTCATCATACGCCAGGCTCTCCTGCACCAAACGTCGACCATAGCTTTTGCTAAGGATCCCCAGGCACTTCTTCTACCTCTCAACACCGAACCATCAGTGTAGATAATCGCATCACCCGGGCGAGAATTATCCTGAATTAGTTGCTGAATTTCCACTTCCGTGGCCCCTGATGTGGCTCAATGTGATTATAACTCTGCTCAAGTCTGACTGCTCGGCTGGCACGCTGACCTACTCCTCTCTTCGCCTGATGTTCTCCAAGGGGCACACCTGTCTGATCGTA
Organism: Cepaea hortensis; assembly: GCA_963921405.1. Taxonomy (NCBI): domain Eukaryota; kingdom Metazoa; phylum Mollusca; class Gastropoda; order Stylommatophora; family Helicidae; genus Cepaea; species Cepaea hortensis. The sequence continues at coordinate 119,508,276 of OY992879.1, forward strand.
TCCTCCGCCTGAGCCATCCTTGATTTCCCTCTTATCAGTCTCTGACCCTTCACTACGTCCAGCGCCTCATGCAACGGGTGATCTGTGTCTGCAGCTACTCTGGGGTATGCCTTCGCCTGCATCACCTTGTGCCTACCAGCAACAGTAGGCAGGCCAAGGATGTAACGCATACACACTACTGGGGTGTCTCGGGTGCATCCTAGAATGACCCGCATAGCTTCGTTCTGTATTCGCTCTAATTTCCCCAGCTGACACTTTGAGACTGTGAGCAGTCCTAGTCCGTAATCAATCACTGAGAGGATCAAGTGCTGGTATAGTGTGAAGAGCATTCTCTGCTCTGTGTCCATTGCAGCCATAGTTTTAAGTGCATTGAGTCCCTTTTGAGATCTTGTCACAGCCGTCCACACGTGGTCTTTGAAGGACAGACTCCTGTCAAATGTAATTCCCAAATACTTCAGTTTGTTCTCTCTGTTGACGCTTCTCCCATCTATCGTGAGGCTTGGGACATTATCTCTCACAATCCTGTTGTCCAGAGAGCACCACAAAACAGCCGCCTTTTCCGGATGGATGACAGCACTCATTTCAGTGCACCAATCAATCAATAGTGTTAGTCATATAGATACATATGTTTAATTTTTAATTTTTGTGTCTACAAATAATGTTTAATTTAAAAGGGGAGTCTCTGTGGCGAAGTGGTCAAGCCGTTTGACTCGTGCTCCGAAGATTGTGGGTTCGATTCCGGGCTGCACCCTTCGGTTTACGAGTTAAATGTTTCGGAGACTCCTGTGGGTCGTCGCTAAAAGCTACGGAGTTCGTGCTTTCTGCGACGCTTTCCGTGCTGCGGAAAGAGACCAAGCCATATGGGATAAAATCCGGTGCAATGAAGTCGACACTGTCGACTTTTAAGCGACCTTTTAAAATTTTCATTGTTGGCAGAGACATGTTGAAGTGATGAAGTGACATGTGTTGCGGCATATTGGAACTATGAATTTCCCGTGTACTTCGATTACTGGGATGAACTTGTACTTGTCGCATACATACTTCGATGATCCGATTGATTACAAACTTTCAGGAGTCGTCGAGCATTTCAGGATTAAGTATACATGGATAATTTTGATTAAGTGATTAATAGTGACACTATGTGGACATTGCACTGATGAACATTGATATGGTGATTTTATAATATCAGTGACATAAACAGTATATGATGATTATTTATCATGCACACATATAGATAGTTAGATTAGTTGCATTAGTTAAATTTAGTATATTTGAATATTTACGTTCATTCGTTAATTAGTTAATAAATGTTATAATTAGAGTGTTATATTTATCAATAGATTCTGATATATTCATTAGAAGGCTACGCCACATATGTAAGGCCATTACATTGAGTTGCACACAAGTTAAATTCGGTTGATGGTCATAGAGAAAATCTCTAAAGTTATACGATTGCACTATATACAGCGATGGCGACCACCTCACCTATATATACATATTATATACGAGAATCACCCAGTGGATATATAGGCCAGCGTCAGTTATTGAGCGTTAACTGGTACTGACTACTTGGTACCTGTTATTTACCCACGTCCCCAACTCCAGGTTTTAACCCAGAGTGAGGACACTTGTCCATATGGACATGTAAGGGACTAATTGTTTAATTAGTTAGTCCAGCCCTCCCATAGGCTGGCTACACGACGTCCACCGTGGGATTGTGGTTTGAAGGGCGTGCCCGTCATATGATATTTAATTTTTTTGGGTAATTAATAGGGGCCATAACGTCGTACTCAGCATTTATATGACTCATGATGTCAGCACTGCTATTGGGCATGGTTTAGTAATCGCAGGGTGAATAAATGATTTTATCATTTGAAGAGGGGGGGGGGGCATAATGCCACAGAGCAGGTGTCTGATTTCGCCAGAGAAAGAATCTAAAGAACTCTCAAAGTAAACAGTGCAGGAAAACCAAGAGATACGGGCTGACGTCGGGACACGTCACACCAACGCAACGTTAACAACAAAAACATACGTTGTGCGGCGATCAAGGTGAACGGTCGTGTGTTGGAATTTGGGAACAACTTGGTGTGGCTATTGGATGGTTTGAAGGCTAGCAGTGGACTCCAAGAATAATAATAGCTAGAAGCATATATTGGGAACGCCATGGATTCGAGAACGACGGGCAAACAGAATCGGAGGAAGATGACAGCAAGGACGGCCTGAATGAACGGAGGAAAGAGAAGTATTACTGAGTGATGACAAGGCGAACGTAGAACAGGTTTGATTACTTAATGTTAGTGCACGCTTATATTAGATGCCATCCCGGCAACAACGGGAACGCTAATTGTACACCACAAAATGTATCATGACTCTGTTAACTCCGTAATAAAGCGGTGTTAGTTTCCTGAGCTCCGACGTTTACTTCGTATTTCAAAGTTCATCTGTGAATTCAAAGACTGTTATCGTTACACCGTTTTAATTAGCCAGTTCCTTCTGTAAGTTCGAACATATCCACATGACAAAGCACAGCGAAGTCGGACTTACGGCATGGCACACGTATATATATATATATATATATATATATATATATATATATATATATATATATATATATATATATATATATATATATATATATATATATATATATATATTATACACTAGATGACCCGGCCCGGCTTCGCCCAGTCCTTGGTGGGGAGCATCTAATTTAATTCATATAAGTAGTCATATAAGTTCCCGTTCCCGTTACCGACTATCTGTCTGTCTGTCTGTCTGACCCGGCCCGGCATCGCCCAGCTCCTAGTGTGGAGCATCTCATTTAATTCATATAAGTAGTCATATAAGTTCCCGTTCCCGACTATCTGTCTGTCTGTCTGTCTGTCTGTCTGACCCGGCCCGGCATCGCCCAGCTCCTGGTGTGGAGCATCTAATTTAATTCATATAAGTAGTCATATAAGCTCACGTTCCCCTTCCCGACTATCTATCTGTCTGTCTGTCTATCTGTCTGTCTGTCTCTCTGATCCGGCCCGGCTTCGCCCAGCCCCTGATGGGGAGCATCTCATTTAATTCATATAAGTAGTCATATAAGTTCCCGTTCCCGACTGTCTGTCTGTCTGTCTGTCTGTCTTATCTGTCTAATCATTTATTGGTTGCAGTTAGAACAACCTTAGATAAACGAAGACCAACTTACAAAAAGCATTAGAAAGAGCACTTGAAAGATCTTTACATCTTCCCCAACAATTAACTTGGGTAAATAGAGCAGCGGCAGCAGCAGCAGAAGAAGAAGAAAAAGGAGGAGTAGGAGCTGGGAGGAGGAAGAGGGAGGTGGAGGAGGGAGGAGGAGGGAGGAGTAGGAGGGAGGAAGAGATAGGCGGAGAGAGGAGGAGGGAAGAGGAGGGAGGAGGAAGGAGGAGGAGTAGTAGGAAGGAGGAGGGATTAGGAGGAGGAGAGAGGAGGAGGAGGGAGGAGGAGGGAGGAGGAGGAAGGAGGAAGGAGGAGGATGAGGGAGGAGGAGGAGGCAGGAGGAGGGAGGAGGTGGTGGGAGGAGGAGGGGAGGAGGAGGGGGATGAGGAAGAGGGAGGAGGAACGAGGAGGAGGGAGGAGGAAGAGGGAGGAGGAAGAGGGAGGAGGAAGGAGAAGGAGGAGGAGGGAGAAGGAGGGAGGAGAAGAACGCAGGAGGAGGAGGGGAGGGGAGGGAGGAGGAGGGAGGAGGAGAGGGAGGAGGAGGGAGGAGGAGGGAGGAGGAGAGAGGAGGAGGGAGGAGGCGGAGGGAGAAGGAGGAGGGAGGAGGAGGGAGGAATAAGAGGGAGAAGGAGAAGGGAGGAGAAGGAGGGGGAGGAGGAGGGAGGAGGAGGAGGAGGAGGGAGGAGGAAGAGGGAGGAGGAGGGATGTGGAGGGAGGAGGAGGAGGGAGGAGGAGGAAGGAGTTAGAGGGAGGAGGAGGAGGGAGGAGGAGAGAGGATGAGGAGGGAGGAGGAGAAGGGAGGAGGAGGGATGAGGAGGAGGGAGGAGGAGAGGGAGGAAGAGGGAGGAGGAGGGAGGAGGAGAGGGAGGAAGAGGGAGGAGGAGGGGGAGGAGGAGGAGGAAGAGGGAGGAGAAGGAGGAGGGAGGAAGAGGGAGGAGGAGGGAGGAGGGGGAGGACGTAGGAGGAGGAGGAGGAGGGAGGAGGAGGAGGGAGTAGGACGAGAGAGGAGGAGAAGGGAGGAGGAAGGAAGAGGAGTGATTAGGAGGAGGGAGGAGGGCGAGGAGACAGGAGGAGGAAGAGGGAGGAAGAGGGAGGAGGAGGAAAGAGGAGGAGGAAGGAGGAGGAAGAGGGAGGAGGGAGGAGGAGGAGAAAGAGGGAAGAGGAGGATGGAGGAGGGAGAGGGAGGAGGGGGAGGAGAAGAGGAAGAGGGTAGGAGGTTTAGGAGGGGAGAGGAGGAGGAGGAATATAACGCATATGCCTGTATATTTAATAATGGCTGAAGTTGTTCCATGTCTTCTTAGAGTTGGCGACAGTGTAAAGAAATATAAAATCTTCAAACTTGATAGAGATAAGGTAACTATTATTTATTTATTCTTTAAGCATAAAAAGATGAGTTACAATGTTATGCATTATGCATTATTTTTAAGAAAACTTTGAAAATGCCTTAAAGATTGTATCATTATTTATTATAACTCATATGCCGGTACATAACTATGGACAAAGAGTTTATAAATCTTTGAAAACGATGCCACAATATGACTATAAGTTATACAGAAAAGTTATGCCCCTTGAAATAACTTTTACAGAGTTAAGTCCCCTCGCTGTATAGAAATTACAATGAAAAATGGAAAATTAAATAATAGTGGGTAAGCAGCCGATTTCACACTAAAAAAATATCACAGTCGGCTGCGCTGGAATGAAAGGAAGACGTCTAGAAAATTTCATCTCAATCGGATGGGCCGTTCGCGAACGCATAAAGGACATACGGACATACAGACGGAGATTGCCTTTTATATATAAGATACTAGCTGACCCTGCCCGGCTTCGCCCAGTCACTGGTGGGGAGCATCTCATTTAATTCATATAAGTAGTCATATAAGTTCCCGTTCCCGACTATCTGTCTGTCTGTCTGTCTGTCTGTCTATCTGTCTGCCTGACCCTGCCCGGCTTCGCCCAGTCCCTGGTGGGGAGCATCTCATTTAATTCATATAAGTAGTCATATAAGTTCTCATTAAATTCATACAACAAAAAAAGTAACTTAAAAGAATGTCCTTCCACACACCATCCATTATTTTTAATGAAAACTTCTTAAGCAAAAAAAGATGAGTTACAATGTTATGCATTGTGCATTATTTTTATGAAAACTTTGAAAATGCCTTACAGATTGTATCATTATTTATTATAACTCATATGCCGGTACATAACTATGGACACAGAGTTTATAAATCTTTGAAAACGATGCCACAATATGACTATAAGTTATACAGAAAAGTTATGCCCCTTGAAATAACTTTTACAGAGTTAGGTCCCCTGAGATATATGAAATTATGATGAAAAATGAAAAATGAAATAATACTGAGTGTGACAGGTTGGCCCACCTCTCAGATCGTTTTGTTACTAGATGGAGATAGCCCTCAGTAAACCCCTCTATGTATCCTGTAGTATTTTTTATTTTTTATCTATATTTTCAAATATTAGATAAAATCGTCTTTGGTTAGTGTATTTATATACATAAAACTATAGAGAGAGTTAAATACTATTTCTTCTTATAGTTAGAAGTAGATGTAGGGTAGAGTTCGTTTACAAGCCAAGAAATCAAGTCAGGCTGAATTTTATATTCAGTTTTGGCTGTGAATAATAATTTGGCCACAGGAAGGGAACTCTCCTGGATGAGAAGTTAACTTCCGGTAGCACCCTAACTTCTGCCAGTTTTGATAGCAACCTGGAAGGAGCAGGAGCTACTATCACGTCAATTGGCTAAAATTGAACACCTGTCTGTGTTTAAACATATTTTATTGCTGGCTCTTGTTAAGCCGAAAAACCCTCTAAAACATAGAAAAGCCAATGATAGTCTCCACTCCCGATAGGCAAGTCAAAATCTAGTTGCAGGGTGAGTTAATAATAATTTTGTTAAATATTTTTCTGTGTGTCAATCTGCCGGAAATCTACAGGCCATGCCGATCGATAATAGATACTATTAATTAAAACTAGGTTAGTTAACTAATATTAGAATTAGGACCATGTTTGTGCCATGTGGCTTGTCGACAAGGGTAAAACGCAAAGCTCGTCACATGTGGCCTTAAAAACATGGATAAATTACATTACGTGAGTCTCGAAATTAGGTATCCGCCTGCGGAAGGACACCTGAGTTAGTCAGTAGACGATTAGAGTTAAGATAATTTAATTATGTGCTTAAACTTCGGAACTAGCGTATTTCTCTAGATAATATACTTATTAGTTGAAGGAATTAGTTCAGAGAGTGAATAAGTTACAATTAATTATTCTTTATTAATCTCTATCTTGCCCATAGTCAGATTACTACCATGTGGTCCAAGATGGCCCACTTAACAAAGTTCAAACCTTGGGGGAATTCTGCAACCCTAATATTGTTCTTGTGTATAGTGAAAATAATCTTAAAACTAGCTAAGAAATCTTCTAGATAATTAATTATGTTTTAATTAATATAAGGAAGACTTGCTAGTAGTACAACTCATAACTCTTTAAGTGAACTTGGGGTGTTTCATTGATTTTAATGGTTCACTCGTGTACATCGTGAAGTTATAGTTGTTGTGTGTGATTTCATTTCATTCTATGGAATTCATCAATTGTGATGTTAATTCATCGTGTGGAGTTTAGTTTGTGTGTTTTCATACTTGGAAAATGATGTGTGGTGTTTCATCGATTTAATGGTTTGTTAATGTATATGTGACGTCGGAGTTGTGGCGTCTGAGTTTCATTCCATTGAAGTCATCCTATATGTACTGTTAAGTCATGATGTGAATTGTGGTTCATGTTTCCATGAGTAATCATGACTTAGAATATATATTTGGAATGTGGTCTTTGAAGTAGAGCATTGTGATTGTACATGTTTGATCTAAGTGTCAGCAGAGAGAATAGGATATCATTTGTGTGCTGTTTCCATTAGATCAGTGTGCTGTTGTAGATTTCAGATAAGGAATCAAAATGTGTAAAATAAGATAATACATGCTATTGAAATTTATGAGACAAGCATGCCCTGCAGGACATGGCCAAAAGAATTTACAATTATGTCTTGAAGGATTATTCACTCCTTCTCACTGTCATTCACAGAGCCTGCACCCTGATCATCTGTAGCCGTAGTCACGACCGGTGATTGAGCTACGAACCACTCACTTGATGCAGCAGAGAGTGGAGTCCATACCACGATCCGGTCAGCACTGCCAGCTTACCATCCAGGAGGCTAAGGATTATCAGATGAGTGGCTACCCACCCGTTTGCCACTGCACATCAATCCTAATTTGTCCGCTATTGGCTAAGAGTCTATGATTATATCCTCTAGCTGAACATTATCTTGTCGAGATTTCAGGGATCTGCGTATCTCTTATGTGTCAGTGAGTTCCCAGTGGGGCTCACGTAGTGTTCTTTAGGATTAAACGTTATGTTATATTTGTACTTTTAACAACTGCGTCTGTCATTATAGAATTAGCATCATCAGATTGTGTGACGAGTGAAAGGACTACATCTATACGTATCATTCTGTCTTATCTCCTGTTGTGTGAGAATACATTAGGCAGTGGGGGCTCATTATTCATCCAGGCACGTTAGCAGGAATAACTTGACATACTGTCTTCGTGTGTTAGTACAGTTAGTCGTCATAACTTTCCGCCTGGCACTGTTTAGAAGTAGTGATCCATTCTGGGACTGTGTTAATCATTCTTCTAGAACTGCGAGCCATTTGATCGCTTCTTCAGCAGTGGTTAGATTCTCTATTCGTAGAAGTCTATTTAGTATCTACTTTGATCCAATTCCATCTTAGTAGAATACGTTACGCGACACTGGTGGCTCGGTCCGGGCATGACAATCCTATAGATTGTTGGGTTCAGTCGAGTATCCAACTTCATAGATAGTTCTAACTTTCAGTCACTAAAAAGAGATAGCTACTAATCATACTAGTTAATATAGATATATATATACTTATAACATAGGATTAACATAAGAATAGATATAAGTTAACATAAGTTAGGGCAAAGGTGAATTGCTGGCAAACGGGTAAGTGTTGTGTCAATGTGTAACATTTTTTATGCTTGTCATTGAAGATATTTGTGAATCTTTGCGACAAACACATTCTTGATTAAGTGAGTGAGTTATTCAGGTGTATCAACAGATATCTTATTACATAACTAACATGTCTTCTGAAAAGCCACCTACTAAGGAGGAACTGCGAGAACAAGGAACATTGTTAGGTTATGAGGGTGTAGAGTTGAACAAATATGTAATAGAAGAAGGAAGAGAGTGGCGCCGAGAACAAAGGGACATCATCAAGGAGAGAGAGAAGGAAGAACGAGAGGAAAGAATTAAATTACAAATCCAGATGGCGGAAATTGAATCCAGAGAGAAGATGCGACAAGCTGAATTGGACAACCAGTTGAAACAAGCTGAATTGGACAACCAGTTGAAGCAAGCAGAACTGGACAAGGACTTGAAATTAGCTGAGCAGTTAAGACAGCACGAGTTAGAACTGAGGAGATTAGAACTACAAAATCCTGATGCCTCCAGATTTAGCAGTGCCAGCTCTCCAACTGACAGTCAAGACATTTCCTCAGGACAACATATTACTCCAGGAGCAATGAGTTTTCCACTGGCCCACTTCGACCCGAAGGAGGATCAGATGGATGAATATCTTGACAAATTTGTGTTAATGTGTGAAGCCTACAATCTGCCTAAGGATAAATTTAATATTAAACTCTCCCAAGCACTTCGCGGTCCAGCGTATGACGTGTTTGCAAAACTCCCTCCAGGTCTTGAGAAGGACTTTGTCACACTCAAAAATGCTCTCTTGAAACGATATCAGTTAACTTCTAGTGCCTACAGGTTGAAGTTCCGTACAGCCAAACGGCCACAAGGAGAATCATTTCCTCAGTTCGCCTCACGGTTACACACTTATTTTAACAAGTGGGTAGAACTGAGTGATTTGGATGCTACTTATGACGGGCTGGCGGAACTAATACTTGTTGAGCAATTTAAAGATGTTCTTCCAAAACAGTTACAAACCTTTATTGCAGAGAATGGTGGTGCTCGGCTAGAGGAGGTTATCTCCCTAGCCGAACGATATTTAACTGCCCATGGCGAAGTAGCTGCCACGAAATCTAGTAATTCTTCTACTGCTCAAAATACTCCTGCAACACAGAATAAGGGTTTTCAGCAGAACAACTCTTACGGTAAGGACACCAGACGGCACACAGGGGGTCCGCACCAAAATCCTGGTTCACAACAAAAAGCACCAGCAACCAATAGTGGATGGGGTAAACCTTACTGCAAGAACTGCAAAAGTAATGATCACCACACGAGCTTGTGCAGAAATAATCCCCCTACCCAGTATGCTGCATGTATGATTACGGGGGCAAGTACCCAACAGAGCATATGTTCTAGTAATGGAACTAGGCCACCCACAGTTGAAACTATTCTGGTTAACGGTAGTCCAGTACTATGTCTCTATGACAGTGGACTCCAGTGTGATGCAATAATAGCTAAGCAGTTAGTGAAACCATCACAGTTAACAAAACAAACAGTTGTAGTCAAAGGGGCTACCAGGAGCTCTCCAACTATAATAGCTAAGATAGCCAAAGTACATGTGACATCTAAGTATGTCACTGGACTCATTTCAGCTGCAGTGATCGATGATCCGGTATATCCTTTCATGCTTGGTCGTAAGTATGTATATTTAGGAGAACCATCATCACCAATGATAATGGCAGCAGTGGAGACCCGGAGTCAGGTTGCACAGTCACATGAACCTATACTCTCAATCAACCCTCTACCTCGGGAGATTAGGGCTGCACAAAATGAATGTCCGACTTTAGCATCTTGTTTTGGCAAACTGCCAAACGGTAGAAATCCTCCAGCAGCTGGAAATTTCTATTTAAAGGACAAGTTGTTGTACCATAGGGCAGGAACTATGGGTACCGAACACGGGCAACTTGTCGTGCCGAAACAATATCGTAATCAGATATTGCATATGGGACATACCATATCCTTCAGTGGACATATGACTGTAGGAGTTACTACCCAGCGTATTTCTTGTCATTATTTTTGGCCGGGAATGACTGCTGACATACGAAGATACGTCCAGTCTTGTCCGGAGTGTCAACATGGCTCCCCCAAGCAGTGGTCTACTCCTGTTTCTATACGGGAAGGGTTAGTTTTGAACACTCCTTTTGAGCGAGTAGCTATAGACATTATTGGTCCACTGCCCACTTCTAAGAAGAAAAATACTTATATTTTAACTGTAGTAGATACAGGTACAATGTGGGCTGAAGCTACTGTACTGCCCTCCATCAATGCAACTAGGGTAGCAGAGGCTCTCCTAGAAATATTTACCAGAGTAGGATTCCCTATTCTTATTGTAAGTGATAGTGGGTCATTATTGAATGAGAAGTTAAGGGGAGAAATCTCCGACATCTTCAGGAGGCACCATATCACCACAGGTTTTAGTCTCACAGAGAATACGCGACTTGTGGTCAAATATACGGGGACTCTCAAATCGATCATGAACAAGTTAGTCCAGGAGAAACCAGATAGTTGGGACACGTACTTATCAGCAGCAATGTTTGCCTATCGAGAAGTACCACATGTTGCCACCGGTCTTCCACCTGCTACACTATTGTTCGGACGACCAATTAAAGGACCGCTTGAGGCTCTTTTGAGAACCTGGACTGATGAAGGAACAGATGAGAGTGTCGTCAAGTCTTCACAGTATGTAGAGGAACTAAAACAGAAACTGCACACGGGATGGAAATTAGCTAACTCCACTCTCCGTCGTGCCAGAAAGCAACAGGCTTCCTTCTATAATAAACCTATTAGAAACCAGTCTCCAGAGGTAGGAGATAAAGTGCTAGTCTTATTAACCAAAGGGGATAATAAGTTAGAAATTGCTTGGCAAGGACCATTCATCATTAAAGAGAAGGTGTCCAGCAACAAGTACTCTGTTTCTATTCGCGGGAAAACTACAGTCTTCCATGTGAATTTACTCAAAAGACATTTTGAGAACAACACGAACCCACCAGTTCATATTATGACTCTGGCTGTGGTTGATAATGGATCCAAAGGGGATCAATCCAGATGGGAAGACAACCCCGACAGATGTGAGGAAGATGACGCGGCTGAACACGATCCCAACTTAGAGACGTCTAAAGGGAAAGTAAGGACGACGCGCATGAAGTATAGGGATCAAGACCAATTGGGTCGAAGGAGAGATGTTGGAATTGTAGGACCTTTATCAGTGACAGACGAAGGACACCCCGACCAACGAAAGCAAAGTTTCCAGAGAAGATTTCCTTGGAAGCGACATCAAGCGAGGAGGTTTCTTAGAAGGTGTCTTAGAAACGAAGAGTCTGAGAATTGTGAATAGACATTGTGCTATTGATGAAGAGGGGGACCTGTCCAAATGACCCATAAATGTCAGAGTAAGGGCTGACAAAACTATATGAGAGTTCGGGCTGGAGAAAAAGTTGCTTCTCCAACTTTTTTTGGATGATGGGCATTTGTGACAGGTTGGCCCACCTCTCAGATCGTTTTGTTACTAGATGGAGATAGCCCTCAGTAAACCCCTCTATGTATCCTGTAGTATTTTTTATTTTTTATCTATATTTTCAAATATTAGATAAAATCGTCTTTGGTTAGTGTATTTATATACATAAAACTATAGAGAGAGTTAAATACTATTTCTTCTTATAGTTAGAAGTAGATGTAGGGTAGAGTTCGTTTACAAGCCAAGAAATCAAGTCAGGCTGAATTTTATATTCAGTTTTGGCTGTGAATAATAATTTGGCCACAGGAAGGGAACTCTCCTGGATGAGAAGTTAACTTCCGGTAGCACCCTAACTTCTGCCAGTTTTGATAGCAACCTGGAAGGAGCAGGAGCTACTATCACGTCAATTGGCTAAAATTGAACACCTGTCTGTGTTTAAACATATTTTATTGCTGGCTCTTGTTAAGCCGAAAAACCCTCTAAAACATAGAAAAGCCAATGATAGTCTCCACTCCCGATAGGCAAGTCAAAATCTAGTTGCAGGGTGAGTTAATAATAATTTTGTTAAATATTTTTCTGTGTGTCAATCTGCCGGAAATCTACAGGCCATGCCGATCGATAATAGATACTATTAATTAAAACTAGGTTAGTTAACTAATATTAGAATTAGGACCATGTTTGTGCCATGTGGCTTGTCGACAAGGGTAAAACGCAAAGCTCGTCACATGTGGCCTTAAAAACATGGATAAATTACATTACGTGAGTCTCGAAATTAGGTATCCGCCTGCGGAAGGACACCTGAGTTAGTCAGTAGACGATTAGAGTTAAGATAATTTAATTATGTGCTTAAACTTCGGAACTAGCGTATTTCTCTAGATAATATACTTATTAGTTGAAGGAATTAGTTCAGAGAGTGAATAAGTTACAATTAATTATTCTTTATTAATCTCTATCTTGCCCATAGTCAGATTACTACCATGTGGTCCAAGATGGCCCACTTAACAAAGTTCAAACCTTGGGGGAATTCTCCAACCCTAATATTGTTCTTGTGTATAGTGAAAATAATCTTAAAACTAGCTAAGAAATCTTCTAGATAATTAATTATGTTTTAATTAATATAAGGAAGACTTGCTAGTAGTACAACTCATAACTCTTTAAGTGAACTTGGGGTGTTTCATTGATTTTAATGGTTCACTCGTGTACATCGTGAAGTTATAGTTGTTGTGTGTGATTTCATTTCATTCTATGGAATTCATCAATATGTGATGTTAATTCATCGTGTGGAGTTTAGTTTGTGTGTTTTCATACTTGGAAAATGATGTGTGGTGTTTCATCGATTTAATGGTTTGTTAATGTATATGTGACGTCGGAGTTGTGGCGTCTTAGTTTCATTCCATTGAAGTCATCCTATATGTACTGTTAAGTCATGATGTGAATTGTGGTTCATGTTTCCATGAGTAATCATGACTTAGAATATATATTTGGAATGTGGTCTTTGAAGTAGAGCATTGTGATTGTACATGTTTGATCTAAGTGTCAGCAGAGAGAATAGGATATCATTTGTGTGCTGTTTCCATTAGATCAGTGTGCTGTTGTAGATTTCAGATAAGGAATCAAAATGTGTAAAATAAGATAATACATGCTATTGAAATTTATGAGACAAGCATGCCATGCAGGACATGGCCAAAAGAATTTACAATTATGTCTTGAAGGATTATTCACTCCTTCTCACTGTCATTCACAGAGCCTGCACCCTGATCATCTGTAGCCGTAGTCACGACCGGTGATTGAGCTACGAACCACTCACTTGATGCAGCAGAGAGTGGAGTCCATACCACGATCCGGTCAGCACTGCCAGCTTACCATCCAGGAGGCTAAGGATTATCAGATGAGTGGCTACCCACCCGTTTGCCACTGCACATCAATCCTAATTTGTCCGCTATTGGCTAAGAGTCTATGATTATATCCTCTAGCTGAACATTATCTTGTCGAGATTTCAGGGATCTGCGTATATCTTATGTGTCAGTGAGTTCCCAGTGGGGCTCACGTAGTGTTCTTTAGGATTAAACGTTATGTTATATTTGTACTTTTAACAACTGCGTCTGTCATTATAGAATTAGCATCATCAGATTGTGTGACGAGTGAAAGGACTACATCTATACGTATCATTCTGTCTTATCTCCTGTTGTGTGAGAATACATTAGGCAGTGGGGGCTCATTATTCATCCAGGCACGTTAGCAGGAATAACTTGACATACTGTCTTCGTGTGTTAGTACAGTTAGTCGTCATAACTTTCCGCCTGGCACTGTTTAGAAGTAGTGATCCATTCTGGGACTGTGTTAATCATTCTTCTAGAACTGCGAGCCATTTGATCGCTTCTTCAGCAGTGGTTAGATTCTCTATTCGTAGAAGTCTATTTAGTATCTACTTTGATCCAATTCCATCTTAGTAGAATACGTTACGCGACACTGGTGGCTCGGTCCGGGCATGAAAATCCTATAGATTGTTGGGTTCAGTCGAGTATCCAACTTCATAGATAGTTCTAACTTTCAGTCACTAAAAAGAGATAGCTACTAATCATACTAGTTAATATAGATATATATATATATACTTATAACATAGGATTAACATAAGAATAGATATAAGTTAACATAAGTTAGGGCAAAGGTGAATTGCTGGCAAACGGGTAAGTGTTGTGTCAATGTGTAACATTTTTTATGCTTGTCATTGAAGATATTTGTGAATCTTTGCGACAAACACATTCTTGATTAAGTGAGTGAGTTATTCAGGTGTATCAACAGATATTTTATTACATAACTAACATGTCTTCTGAAAAGCCACCTACTAAGGAGGAACTGCGAGAACAAGGAACATTGTTAGGTTATGAGGGTGTAGAGTTGAACAAATATGTAATAGAAGAAGGAAGAGAGTGGCGCCGAGAACAAAGGGACATCATCAAGGAGAGAGAGAAGGAAGAACGAGAGGAAAGAATTAAATTACAAATCCAGATGGCGGAAATTGAATCCAGAGAGAAGATGCGACAAGCTGAATTGGACAACCAGTTGAAACAAGCTGAATTGGACAACCAGTTGAAGCAAGCAGAACTGGACAAGGACTTGAAATTAGCTGAGCTGTTAAGACAGCACGAGTTAGAACTGAGGAGATTAGAACTACAAAATCCTGATGCCTCCAGATTTAGCAGTGCCAGCTCTCCAACTGACAGTCAAGACATTTCCTCAGGACAACATATTACTCCAGGAGCAATGAGTTTTCCACTGGCCCACTTCGACCCGAAGGAGGATCAGATGGATGAATATCTTGACAAATTTGTGTTAATGTGTGAAGCCTACAATCTGCCTAAGGATAAATTTAATATTAAACTCTCCCAAGCACTTCGCGGTCCAGCGTATGACGTGTTTGCAAAACTCCCTCCAGGTCTTGAGAAGGACTTTGTCACACTCAAAAATGCTCTCTTGAAACGATATCAGTTAACTTCTAGTGCCTACAGGTTGAAGTTCCGTACAGCCAAACGGCCACAAGGAGAATCATTTCCTCAGTTCGCCTCACGGTTACACACTTATTTTAACAAGTGGGTAGAACTGAGTGATTTGGATGCTACTTATGACGGGCTGGCGGAACTAATACTTGTTGAGCAATTTAAAGATGTTCTTCCAAAACAGTTACAAACCTTTATTGCAGAGAATGGTGGTGCTCGGCTAGAGGAGGTTATCTCCCTAGCCGAACGATATTTAACTGCCCATGGCGAAGTAGCTGCCACGAAATCTAGTAATTCTTCTACTGCTCAAAATACTCCTGCAACACAGAATAAGGGTTTTCAGCAGAACAACTCTTACGGTAAGGACACCAGACGGCACACAGGGGGTCCGCACCAAAATCCTGGTTCACAACAAAAAGCACCAGCAACCAATAGTGGATGGGGTAAACCTTACTGCAAGAACTGCAAAAGTAATGATCACCACACGAGCTTGTGCAGAAATAATCCCCCTACCCAGTATGCTGCATGTATGATTACGGGGGCAAGTACCCAACAGAGCATATGTTCTAGTAATGGAACTAGGCCACCCACAGTTGAAACTATTCTGGTTAACGGTAGTCCAGTACTATGTCTCTATGACAGTGGACTCCAGTGTGATGCAATAATAGCTAAGCAGTTAGTGAAACCATCACAGTTAACAAAACAAACAGTTGTAGTCAAAGGGGCTACCAGGAGCTCTCCAACTATAATAGCTAAGATAGCCAAAGTACATGTGACATCTAAGTATGTCACTGGACTCATTTCAGCTGCAGTGATCGATGATCCGGTATATCCTTTCATGCTTGGTCGTAAGTATGTATATTTAGGAGAACCATCATCACCAATGATAATGGCAGCAGTGGAGACCCGGAGTCAGGTTGCACAGTCACATGAACCTATACTCTCAATCAACCCTCTACCTCGGGAGATTAGGGCTGCACAAAATGAATGTCCGACTTTAGCATCTTGTTTTGGCAAACTGCCAAACGGTAGAAATCCTCCAGCAGCTGGAAATTTCTATTTAAAGGACAAGTTGTTGTACCATAGGGCAGGAACTATGGGTACCGAACACGGGCAACTTGTCGTGCCGAAACAATATCGTAATCAGATATTGCATATGGGACATACCATATCCTTCAGTGGACATATGACTGTAGGAGTTACTACCCAGCGTATTTCTTGTCATTATTTTTGGCCGGGAATGACTGCTGACATACGAAGATACGTCCAGTCTTGTCCGGAGTGTCAACATGGCTCCCCCAAGCAGTGGTCTACTCCTGTTTCTATACGGGAAGGGTTAGTTTTGAACACTCCTTTTGAGCGAGTAGCTATAGACATTATTGGTCCACTGCCCACTTCTAAGAAGAAAAATACTTATATTTTAACTGTAGTAGATACAGGTGCAATGTGGGCTGAAGCTACTGTACTGCCCTCCATCAATGCAACTAGGGTAGCAGAGGCTCTCCTAGAAATATTTACCAGAGTAGGATTCCCTATTCTTATTGTAAGTGATAGTGGGTCATTATTGAATGAGAAGTTAAGGGGAGAAATCTCCGACATCTTCAGGAGGCACCATATCACCACAGGTTTTAGTCTCACAGAGAATACGCGACTTGTGGTCAAATATACGGGGACTCTCAAATCGATCATGAACAAGTTAGTCCAGGAGAAACCAGATAGTTGGGACACGTACTTATAAGCAGCAATGTTTGCCTATCGAGAAGTACCACATGTTGCCACCGGTCTTCCACCTGCTACACTATTGTTCGGACGACCAATTAAAGGACCGCTTGAGGCTCTTTTGAGAACCTGGACTGATGAAGGAACAGATGAGAGTGTCGTCAAGTCTTCACAGTATGTAGAGGAACTAAAACAGAAACTGCACACGGGATGGAAATTAGCTAACTCCACTCTCCGTCGTGCCAGAAAGCAACAGGCTTCCTTCTATAATAAACCTATTAGAAACCAGTCTCTAGAGGTAGGAGATAAAGTGCTAGTCTTATTAACCAAAGGGGATAATAAGTTAGAAATTGCTTGGCAAGGACCATTCATCATTAAAGAGAAGGTGTCCAGCAACAAGTACTCTGTTTCTATTCGCGGGAAAACTACAGTCTTCCATGTGAATTTACTCAAAAGACATTTTGAGAACAACACGAACCCACCAGTTCATATTATGACTCTGGCTGTGGTTGATAATGGATCCAAAGGGGATCAATCCAGATGGGAAGACAACCCCGACAGATGTGAGGAAGATGACGCGGCTGAACACGATCCCAACTTAGAGACGTCTAAAGGGAAAGTAAGGACGACGCGCATGAAGTATAGGGATCAAGACCAATTGGGTCGAAGGAGAGATGTTGGAATTGTAGGACCTTTATCAGTGACAGACGAAGGACACCCCGACCAACGAAAGCAAAGTTTCCAGAGAAGATTTCCTTGGAAGCGACATCAAGCGAGGAGGTTTCTTAGAAGGTGTCTTAGAAACGAAGAGTCTGAGAATTGTGAATAGACATTGTGCTATTGATGAAGAGGGGGACCTGTCCAAATGACCCATAAATGTCAGAGTAAGGGCTGACAAAACTATATGAGAGTTCGGGCTGGAGAAAAAGTTGCTTCTCCAACTTTTTTTGGATGATGGGCATTTGTGACAGGTTGGCCCACCTCTCAGATCGTTTTGTTACTAGATGGAGATAGCCCTCAGTAAACCCCTCTATGTATCCTGTAGTATTTTTTATTTTTTATCTATATTTTCAAATATTAGATAAAATCGTCTTTGGTTAGTGTATTTATATACATAAAACTATAGAGAGAGTTAAATACTATTTCTTCTTATAGTTAGAAGTAGATGTAGGGTAGAGTTCGTTTACAAGCCAAGAAATCAAGTCAGGCTGAATTTTATATTCAGTTTTGGCTGTGAATAATAATTTGGCCACAGGAAGGGAACTCTCCTGGATGAGAAGTTAACTTCCGGTAGCACCCTAACTTCTGCCAGTTTTGATAGCAACCTGGAAGGAGCAGGAGCTACTATCACGTCAATTGGCTAAAATTGAACACCTGTCTGTGTTTAAACATATTTTATTGCTGGCTCTTGTTAAGCCGAAAAACCCTCTAAAACATAGAAAAGCCAATGATAGTCTCCACTCCCGATAGGCCAGTCAAAATCTAGTTGCAGGGTGAGTTAATAATAATTTTGTTAAATATTTTTCTGTGTGTCAATCTGCCGGAAATCTACAGGCCATGCCGATCGATAATAGATACTATTAATTAAAACTAGGTTAGTTAACTAATATTAGAATTAGGACCATGTTTGTGCCATGTGGCTTGTCGACAAGGGTAAAACGCAAAGCTCGTCACATGTGGCCTTAAAAACATGGATAAATTACATTACGTGAGTCTCGAAATTAGGTATCCGCCTGCGGAAGGACACCTGAGTTAGTCAGTAGACGATTAGAGTTAAGATAATTTAATTATGTGCTTAAACTTCGGAACTAGCGTATTTCTCTAGATAATATACTTATTAGTTGAAGGAATTAGTTCAGAGAGTGAATAAGTTACAATTAATTATTCTTTATTAATCTCTATCTTGCCCATAGTCAGATTACTACCATGTGGTCCAAGATGGCCCACTTAACAAAGTTCAAACCTTGGGGGAATTCTCCAACCCTAATATTGTTCTTGTGTATAGTGAAAATAATCTTAAAACTAGCTAAGAAATCTTCTAGATAATTAATTATGTTTTAATTAATATAAGGAAGACTTGCTAGTAGTACAACTCATAACTCTTTAAGTGAACTTGGGGTGTTTCATTGATTTTAATGGTTCACTCGTGTACATCGTGAAGTTATAGTTGTTGTGTGTGATTTCATTTCATTCTATGGAATTCATCAATATGTGATGTTAATTCATCGTGTGGAGTTTAGTTTGTGTGTTTTCATACTTGGAAAATGATGTGTGGTGTTTCATCGATTTAATGGTTTGTTAATGAATATGTGACGTCGGAGTTGTGGCGTCTGAGTTTCATTCCATTGAAGTCATCCTATATGTACTGTTAAGTCATGATGTGAATTGTGGTTCATGTTTCCATGAGTAATCATGACTTAGAATATATATTTGGAATGTGGTCTTTGAAGTAGAGCATTGTGATTGTACATGTTTGATCTAAGTGTCAGCAGAGCGAATAGGATATCATTTGTGTGCTGTTTCCATTAGATCAGTGTGCTGTTGTAGATTTCAGATAAGGAATCAAAATGTGTAAAATAAGATAATACATGCTATTGAAATTTATGAGATAAGCATGCCATGCAGGACATGGCCAAAAGAATTTACAATTATGTCTTGAAGGATTATTCACTCCTTCTCACTGTCATTCACAGAGCCTGCACCCTGATCATCTGTAGCCGTAGTCACGACCGGTGATTGAGCTACGAACCACTCACTTGATGCAGCAGAGAGTGGAGTCCATACCACGATCCGGTCAGCACTGCCAGCTTACCATCCAGGAGGCTAAGGATTATCAGATGAGTGGCTACCCACCCGTTTGCCACTGCACAGCAATCCTAATTTGTCCGCTATTGGCTAAGAGTCTATGATTATATCCTCTAGCTGAACATTATCTTGTCGAGATTTCAGGGATCTGCGTATCTCTTATGTGTCAGTGAGTTCCCAGTGGGGCTCACGTAGTGTTCTTTAGGATTAAACGTTATGTTATATTTGTACTTTTAACAACTGCGTCTGTCATTATAGAATTAGCATCATCAGATTGTGTGACGAGTGAAAGGACTACATCTATACGTATCATTCTGTCTTATCTCCTGTTGTGTGAGAATACATTAGGCAGTGGGGGATCATTATTTATCCAGGCACGTTAGCAGGAATAACTTGACATACTGTCTTCGTGTGTTAGTACAGTTAGTCGTCATAACTTTCCGCCTGGCACTGTTTAGAAGTAGTGATCCATTCTGGGACTGTGTTAATCATTCTTCTAGAACTGCGAGCCATTTGATCGCTTCTTCAGCAGTGGTTAGATTCTCTATTCGTAGAAGTCTATTTAGTATCTACTTTGATCCAATTCCATCTTAGTAGAATACGTTACGCGACACTGAGTAAGCAGGCGATTTCACACTAACAAAATATCACAGTTGGCAGCGCTGGATTGAAAGGAAGGCGTGTAGAAAATTTCATCTCAATCGGATGGGCCGTTCGCGAACGCATAAAGGACATACATTTGGACGGAGATCCTTTTTTATATATAAGACTAGCTGACCCTGCCCGGCTTCGCCCAGACCCTGGTGGGGAGCATCTCATTTAATTCATATAAGTAGTCATATAAGTTCTCGTACCCGTTACCGACTGACTGACTGTCTGTCTGTCTGTCTGTCTGTCTGTCTGTCTGACCCGGCCCGGCATTGCCCAGCTCCTGGTGTGGAGCATCTCATTTAATTCATATAAGTAGTCATATAAGTTCCCGTTCCCGACTGTCTATCTGTCTGTCTATCTGTCTGCCTGACCCTGCCCGGCTTCGCCCAGTCCCTGGTGGGAAGCATCTCATTTAATTCATATAAGTAGTCATATAAGTTCCCGTTCCCGTTACCGACTACATGTCTGTCTGTCTGTCTGTCTGTCTGTCTGTCTGACCCGGCCCGGCATCGCCCAGCTCCTAGTGTGAAGCATCTCATTTAATTTATATAAGTAGTCATATAAGTTCCTGTTCCCGACTGTCTATCTGTCTGTCTGTCTGTCTATCTGTCTGCCTGACCCTGTCCGGCTTCATTAAATTCATACAACAAAAAAAGTAACTTAAAAGAACGTTCTACCACACACCATCCATTATTTTTAATGAAAACTCTTTCTAATCACCTGCATGACTACAGTAACTTCTTAAGCAAAAAAAGATGAGTTACAATGTTATGCATTGTGCATTATTTTTATGAAAACTTTGAAAATACCTTACAGATTGTATCATTATTTATTATAACTCATATGCCGGTACATAACTATGGACAAAGAGTTTATAAATCTTTGAAAACGATGCCACAATATGACTATAAGTTATACAGAGTTAGGTCCCCTGAGATATATGAAATTATGATGAAAAATGAAAAATGAAATAATACTGAGTAAGCAGGCGATTTCACACTAACAAAATATCACAGTTGGCAGCGCTGGATTGAAAGGAAGGCGTGTAGAAAATTTCATCTCAATCGGATGAGCCGTTCGCGAACGCATAAAGGACATACATTTGGACGGAGATCCTTTTTTATATATAAGATATATATAAGGGGCATTCATTTGAAATCCGTTCGTGCCACACCGCGCGTAATTGCGTACTTTGAACATGATCATGTCATAGTCATGTGATAAGTACTGACTAATGAATAAAAGAGCACGTGCTTATCGTCCCGTTCTGTTTCTGACCGTTGAGAAAATGGCCGGGTTGATCCAAAATCCATCCAAAGAAGTTCAAAGAGCGGTAATTCAGTTTCTTTCATTTGAACAATGTCGACCAGTGGACATTCATCGAAGAATGCAGGCAGCGTAAGGTAACAAATGTGTGTCGAAGACAACAGTGACAGACTGGGCATGAAAGTTTCGGAAAGGACGTTAGTTTACGACAGATCTTCGACAGCTGCGTCAAGCGCATATTGTTGCAACAAAAAAACAAAACAATCGTCAAAATTGATGCAGCAGTACAGATGAACCGTTGTCGAAGCATACGTTCGCTAGCGAAAGAATTTGAAATGTCAATTGGGACTATTCAAAAGGTCATTCGTAAGAAACTGCAATATCGGAAGGTGTGTTCACAGTGGGTGCCACGGATGTTACCACCAAAAAGAGGAACGCATGGGATGGTGATTGAACCACTTGCTGCGTTACAGAGTGGAGGGTGATGAATTTCTCTTCCGCATAGATGCAGGCAATGAATCATGGTGTCACCACTTTGAGCCGAGCAGCAAAAGAGAGCATGCAATGGGAGCATGCTGGATCACCAAAAGCCAAACAATTCAAGTTACAGGTTTCCGCTGGTAAGGTAATGCTGAGAGCATTTGTTGACTATGTAGGGCTGTTGTTGGCCGACTTTAAAGAACCTAGTGTCAACATCAACTCTACCCATTACTTGCAAACACTAGACAAGCTGAAAAAAGCCATCAAGAATAAACAACCCGGAATGCTTTCTCGCGGTGTGATTTTGTTGCATGATAATGCTCGTCCGCAAGTCGCAAAGATTGTGCAGGAAGCTATGGCAAGGAAGAAGTAGGGAATTCTGCAACATCCAGCCTATAGTCCTGATTTGTCACCATGTGATTTTCATTTGTTCGGACCTCTAAAAAAGCTCTCATGGGGCAACGATTTCATACACTTGCAGACGTAATGAACGCGGTAAACGCTTGGTTCATTGAGCAACCACAATCTTTTTTTGCGGACGGCATTCGCTGCCTACCTAAGCAATGAGATGCTTCCTTTAATGCCTACGGCGACTTCTTCTGACCAACCCATGGTGCATAATTCATGCAAAATGAATGCTTTGTTTAATTTTACCACACCTGTTAATGTTTCTTTTATGCTCTTGTAATAGAGCCATTGGCACGGGTTTCAAATTAACGTCCGTAATATATATATATATATATATATATATATATATATATATATATATATATATATATATATATATATATATATATATATATATATATATATATATATATATCGAATAATTAGTATAATGAGCCACATCACGAAGATTCTGTTGAGAATTATCATGCAAAGAGCTAGGAAGAAAATACAAACTGAAATAGGAGAAGAACAGTATGGGTTTGTAGAAGGCAAGGGTACAGTAAATGCTGTGCATATACTGAGAATAATAACTGAACATTCTATAGAAGTAAACAAAGATCTATATCTTTGCTTTATTTCTACACACAGGCATTCGATGAAGTGAGACGTGTCGACATGATAAGGATGCTTGAAGATCTACAAATAAATGGAAAAGACCATAGACTTGTAAAAAACATATATTGGAAACAACAAGCTGCCATCATAATTGTTAACAATGTAGGTCAATATCAGCCTATTACAAGAGGTGTGAGACAGGGATGTGTAATGTCTCCAGATTTTTTTTCCCCCTGTACAGTGAAAATATTTTCAGAAATATAGAAGATATGGAAAGAATCAACATTGGGGGACGATACATGAATAACATTAGATATGCAGATGATACAGCAGACAATGAACAGGACCCGCACAATTTAGTAGATGCGGTTCTTGCACACAGTGAACAACTAGGGTTAGAACTGAATATTAAGAAGACAGATTATTGTCGTCACTGGGAAGAAGGAAATACCACAATGTGATATACGAGTAAATGGTCATATTCTTAAGCACGTGAATCGATACAGTTATCTCGGCACAATCATAACATCTGATGGGAGATGCTTTGAAGAGATTACAACAAGAATTGCCTTTACGAAGGTAGCCTTTTGCATAATGAAAAACAATCTGACCAATAAAAAAAAAAAAAAATCAATTGAAACGAGAAAACGAGTGCTGAAGTGCTTACATAGAACCTGTACTTTTGTATGGATGTGAAGCGTGGACAATGAGCAGTCAAGCTGAAAATTATCTGATGGCTAAGGAACTATGGTTTCTGAGGAAAATGCAAAGAATACCATGGACAGACAGAAAAACCAATGAACAAGTCCTTTAGAAACAAATTAAGATCGTAAACTGATTAGAGTCATTAGTCGTAGACAGTCAAATGGTTTTGGGCATGTTATGAGAAGAAAAGACTTGGAGAACTTGGTGACGACAGGGGAAGACCGAGAAGTAAATACCTGGATGGCTTGGCCACGTGGCATGGTCGAGGCAGGAACACGAAGCTGATCTACGACTCTGGTGATCGAGCGAGATGGCAGAACATGACCACCCACGCTTATCGGCATGGCACATGACACACACACACACACACACACACACACACACACACACACACACACACATTGACATTCCCGGTACACATTTTAGGCTGGGTCGACCGGGAAGCCCAGGTCAGTTTTCATATATAAGTTACAGTCAATTAAAACAAACAAATAAACACACAATCAATAACAACACTCCTGCACTGATGGGGAATCAAACACAAGACAAGTGGGCTAGCCACTGTACAACAGCTGCTCCCACTCAGCATATGTGTGTACACAACCGCTGCTCCCACTCAGCATATGTGTGTACACAACATGTGAAATAGCCTCTGGATGTAAGTAGACAACACTGCCAGGCAAGTTTCACAAGACAGGCACCACACACACACACACATACACAGTTGTACAGCGATCACACACTCCCCCACCCTGCGACTGTTGGTAGCGCTCAGATTAGTTGACAGTTCTCGCTGTCTGCAAGAAACTGTTATTGCTTGAAACAGATCCCATATAGACATATCACATGACCACATCTCTGGGTGGTAAAGATGCTGATAGTTGTAAGTCTTCCACAGCTCCCGGCTTTCAGCAAAGCGTACACGTGCGGCGATGCTGCAGCTTGTTCGTGTTTT
Source organism: Cepaea hortensis (assembly GCA_963921405.1). Lineage (NCBI taxonomy): Eukaryota > Metazoa > Mollusca > Gastropoda > Stylommatophora > Helicidae > Cepaea > Cepaea hortensis. Next base: position 119,533,051 of record OY992879.1, read on the forward strand.
TATATTACCAGTCCCAGATTGTTTTGCCCTTCTCTGTTCCACTTGACATTTTTGACCAGGACTCGTGGCTAGCTGCACGCCCGAGCTGCTAACGGATACATCCATTGACAACTGTTGTTTGTATTTCACAAGCTACAATATCTCCTAGCTACATTTGGCCGGTGCTCTTCTTATATCTGGGCTGGACATTAAGGGTATGCAGATTTCATGATTTAATGTGGTCGTTTATTTGCCAGTATTTTGAAATGTTCTGAACACAATCTTTCAGAGTGTTTCCGGGTCTTAGTGTTACAGCTTCATGTCACCGTGGTCCGATAACTTGCTTTAATGAATCTACTATACCAGGTTCTGGAACAGGCACAATCATAGTTTATACAGACATGATAGTAGTCAACAGACAGACAGACAGATAGACAGACAGACAGACAGACAGACAGACAGACAGACAAGGGATAGACACAATGTTGTGTGAGTGTTATGTGTTCGCTAGTATAACTCACACATACCACTCACATTCACACTTATTCACACACAATCATTCACACTAACATACACAAACTCACACACATACACACACACGCGCGCGCGCGCTCACAAGACACATACACATCTATACACGCCCTCAGATACGGAGACCAAGTCAAGACACACAGTAATACACCGGCAACGAAATGTAGGCAAAGAACATGCACTGGTACATACAGAAAGACTCATGGTTCAGGGAAAACAACAATGAAAGAAGAGACATATGTGTTATTTATCAGTGGAAAACTGTATGTCTGAATGATGTATTTAATTTGCTGAAACAATTAAGATAGTTGAAATACTGAGTATAGATATTCCTGGCATGTCTTGCATGGATCTCATTATTACTTGGCTGTGCGAACTGCGCAGATTGGGTGACATTACACAACTTTGTCTTACATCTCATTTTTATGTATTGCAAAGTTTCCATTGAGTTGTCAGTTCCTATGGCTGCTTTTTGTTGTAAATATGTTATAAACATTTCCCCCTCAGATCGTTACTATTAATGCTTACATATTCTAACATCCAACATTCTAATTATTTACTATTGTTGCACGCTATCAAATGCTTTAGTGTAGTCAATAACAGACAAATACATATCTTTATTCATTTCAATCGTTCTTTCCGTTAATATTTTCAAGATGTACATAACGTTGTTTGTGCCATTACCTTCCATAATCCACACCGCCCCTCCCAATTTTTTCGTTTCATTTTAATGATATCCAGTACACAGGTCTAGACAAACAAGACAGTAGACTGAGGGGAGAGAACCTATCGTATTCAACCATGCGATGCAGATGCAGAGATTCTTCATTTCGCTAAAGTACGTTTAACGGCAGGGCTCTCTGAAACAGGAAACATATGGAAAACGAATCAGGTAGCACGCAGTGGGCAGGTGAAATCTGATAACACACGCGGTACTAGCAAGCTTACTGAAATATCACTATCGTGGCGTCCTAGCACTTGAGATAGTCCAGGTGTCGACATCAATCGCCAGACCACTGGATAGTCAATGGGTCAGATGTGAAAGCATTAGTCTCACAACACTTCCTGTTCTCTTCCATACAACTGTGGAGGTAGAAACTCTTAGTCTGATGTGAAAGCATTAGTCTCACAACACTTCCTGTTCTCTACCATACAACTGTGGAGGTGGAAACTCTTAGTCTGATGTGAAAGCATTAGTCTCACAACACTTCCTGTTCTCTTCCATACAACTGTGGAGGTGGAAACTCTTAGTCTGATGTGAAAGCATTAGTCTCACAACACTTCTAGTTCTCTTCCATACAAATGTGGAGGTGGCAACTCTTAGTCTGATGTGAAAGCATTAGTCTCACAACACTTCCTGTTCTCTTCCATACAACTGTGGAGATGGCAACTCTTAGTCTGATGTGAAAGCATTAGTCTCACAACACTTCTAGTTCTCTTCCATACAAATGTGGAGGTGGCAACTACTAGTCATTTCCACAGCACATTACGTATGCATGGTAATGGTGATTGCTAAGTAATACCTAGCATACTTTCCCACACCGTAGAACTAGTCTATGATAATGATATGTGTATGTCGGAGGACCTGCAACAATTAGTAGATGCGGTTGTTGTACACAACTGGGGTTAGAATTAAATTGTAAAAAGACTCAGGTTATGGTCGTCACTAGGAAGAAAGAAGTGCCACAATGTAATATACAAGTAAATAGAAATATTCTTCAACAAGTGAATCGGTACAATTATAACATTTGATGGGAGATGCCTTGAAGAGATTAGAACAAGAATCACCATGGCGAAAGTAGCCTTTAGCAAGATGAAAAACATTCTGACCAATAAAAAGATGTCAATTGAAACGAGAAAAAGAGTGTTGAGGGGATACATAGAGCCTGTTCTTTTGTATGGATGTGAAACTTGGACAATGAGCAGTCAAGCTGAAAAACATCTGATGGCTGCAGAAATGTGGTTTCTGAGGAAAATGCAAAGAATGCCATGGACAGACAGAAAAACCAATGACCAAGTACTACAAGAGACAAATGAACATCGTAAACTGATTAGAGAAATTAGACGTAGACAGTCACAATTTTTTGGACATGTTATGAGAAGAAATGGATTGGAGAACTTGGTGACAACTGGCAAGATCGAAGGGAACAGACCAAGAGGAAGACCGAGAGCAAAATACCTGGATGGCTTGGTCACATGGCATGGACGCGACAGGAACACTGAGCTGATCCACGACACTAGTGATCGAGTGAAATGGCGAGTCATGACCGCCCACGCTTTCCGGCATGGCACATGATTGATTGATTGATGTGTAAGAACTCGCATTTTTCCCCACACGGAAGGACTCGTATATGACAAGTGGAATGTAAGAACTAGCAATCTTTTCTACAACGTCAAACGTCTGAAAGATAATTAGTACGAGTATTAAAGGAACATCACATAGGATGTAAACAAGACCACAAGGAGACAAACAAACTTCAATGTTTTACTGTTTCCGTCCATGATGATTCAGTCTTACTGCAGAGTACACAGTTGCAAAAGCCCTCATTTATCTAGTTTATTTTATCAGTACAAAGAATCGACTGGCTCTTACTGCCAAACACCAACTTGAAACCAACAAAGAATTGCACACCTGATATCCGGTAAGCACTGGAGTTGCCGGGAACATTGGGTTAGACAACAAAAAAATAATGTATTGTTGTTTAATGCTGAGAATAGTCTTCTGTTAGCGAGACATGAAACAACATAGAATGTGTACCAGCTCATCATGCATGCCACTTTGAACAGCTTGTAGCATTATGAGTAGTGAATACACATATTTATTAACACAGACGCGATATTACTGAACCACACCTAACGCGATTCCACGACGCCAATGTAGAGATGGAAAACCACTGACCTGTGTACAGAATGTCGCTTCCTGCTGCAGGTACTCAGTTGCGAGGTTAACCCTCTCTCTGCCTGGTAACTTTTAGTCAACGGCACTTGTTGACTGCTTCCATCCATGTTATCTCCATTACCGATGGCTTTACTCTCTTCGGTCCCTTCTGTGACCATATTGTCACAGTCCGACATTGTCTTTGGTTCACTAACCACGTAGGTTCCAGACCGGAGGGCGCTCAGTAAGGAAAATCTCGATAGCCTGGCAGGAACTGCAAATATAAGACATGCAAACACTGTTAGCATTCAATAAAAACATGTTAACATGAACTGTTAGAATTCAACAAAACCATGTTAACATGAACTGTTCACATTCAACAAAACCATGTTAACATGATGATGAACTGTTCACATTCAACAAAACCATGTTTAACTGAACTGTACACATTAAACAAAAACATGTAAAATGAACACCTGTACGATTTAGTCAACTGAACTAGAACCAACATAAAGCTAATGACATCTCTCACCTCTTATCTTATTGATACCTATCTGTCTGTTTCCTGTGTTCATTCCAGAAGAATGTAAACAGATGAATATGTGTCCCTTATTCTTTCGGATGATAATGTTCAGCATCTACAACATTCTATTGAGTGCTCATCTTCTAACGCCGACCTTCTGCAAGGGACACAATCATATACCCACTGTTGTATTTTCAGTGTTGAGACTGCGGTTATATTGCAGGCAGGCTGCACACCCGTACAACACGCCATGTCTGACAAGTGCAGACTGCAAGGATTTGACTATCTGCGTGTGAGTTCTGCCCTCTTAATGTAAAACCTCTCTTCTCCATCCTTTGCATGTGATGAAATACGAGAAGATTGGGGATCAGGAATAAAAAAGTCAGCTGGGTGGGAAGGGGAACAACCAGGCATGTTTTCAATATAATCTCAAACTAAGAGATGAGCAGACACAGAGAGACAGAATCAGAGATTTAAAAAAAAAAAAAAGGGAATGAATAATGTGTCTGCGAGGTTGACCTCAGCGATCGTTCCATCACGGTGAAAGTTCCACAACAAATATGCAATGTTTCACAACACATATATGACATTTAACACCAAGTACACAATGTTTCAAAAACACATTTACAGTATTTTACAAAACCTATACCATGTTTCGGAACAAGTATACAACGTTTCATGTCAAACGATCAATATTGTTGTTTAAACAACAAGACAATAGTTTGAGTGTCAGTCGTCAAGAAGATAATGGCAAACTACTGAATGTAAAATTGCCAAGAAATAACAAACAGAAAAAGAAACCAAAAAAAAAAACATTACACAAAACTGCAATGTTTGAAAACACAAACGTTTCACGTCAAATGTACAATGTTTAACAACAAATATGCAGTGTTTCGCAACTTATGAACCATTACATGTTGAATGAAGCTTGTACTACACAAACTGTCGCAGAGCAGACCCCCCCCCCCCGTTCCTCCCCCCTTCCCCAAGCTGGTTTGGTTCTGGAATCCACTTAATCTAATGATCCGTCAACACTTGGTATGGCAGTTTTACAAAATACAATTACTGACAACAGAGGACGTTACGGCGACAAGCCTGCATCAGCAAGCAAAAACAAGAAAACAACATATAAACCACATTTTTAACCCATTACCCCTATAGTGTAAACACAAGTTAGGGGGATTTCTCCGAGAAATGTCTAAGTAACACGCACCAATTCTTTTTCTAACCTCCAACGTCAAGGATTATTTGCCTACAATGTACTTTATTCTATAAAATACAGTTTGTGCTTGTTCTATTCAACGTTATGACACATCTTCCAGCTGATGTTATCCACGTGCCCACATATTTGAATGTCTGCACTCGCCCCAAATTAACATCATTTACTTTAATTGTACATATAAGCACCTTTACTTCTGTCTTTCAATTATTCAAGCCGAAGTTCATTTTTCCAGTGTCTACAACCACTATATCAATCATATGCTGTAATTCATTCTGAAGTTTTGATATCAAGGTTATTTATATTATTATCACCAGTCTGGTTATATTTTCTAGTGATCTCATTGTATGTTCATTGTATAAAACAGAAAAAGGAAATCAGGCGATAGTACACATCCTTTTCTACCACCCTTCTTTATGCACTGAAATGTTCCTAAATGGCTATTGATTCTTATGTTTACTGCTTGCGTCAAGCTGTTTGACTCGGGTTCTGAAGGTTGTGGGTTCGATTCCGGGCCATGCCCTTGGGTTCACGAGTGAAATTTTTCTGAGACTCCTATGGGTCGTCGCTAGAGCTACGGAGTTCGCGCTTTGTGCGGAAAGAGACCGAGCCATATGGGATAAAATCCCGGTGCTATGAAGTCGACCTTGTCGACTATTAAGCGACTTTTTTCGACTTTATGCAAAAAAAAAGAAGACCCCCCCCCCCAAAAAAAAAAAAAATCCATCCATCCATCCCTCCCCCCATCCATCCACCCACATCCCATCCATCCATCCATCCATCAATCCACCCACCCAGCCAGCCAGCCATCCATCCATCCATACACACAGACAGACAGACAGACAGACCGACCGACCGACCGACCGACGGACGGACGGACGGACGGATGAATGTTGTAAACATAAACAATGCATATTACCATGTTATGAGACAGGCAGACACATGTGGACACGCACATTCGTAAAAACACACATACCTGCATACATACTTACATCATTTAACACACAAATACACTCCCCCGCATATACCTTTACTCAGTCACGATCACAAACTCAATGACAAATGTTTACCTATGCACACACACACACACACACATATATATATATATATATATATATATATATATATATATATATATATATATATATATATATACACAGACATCTCCCCACACAACCTCCAACACACATCCCTATACACACCCACATCCCTCCCCACAAAACCACACATTCCCACCCCACCCACCAACACATCCTCCACCCACACACACACACCCACCTACCGACGTAATCCCCATCCAGCCACCTATTCCCCACTCACACACTTATCCATAGATAGATAGATAGATAGATAGATAGATAGATAGATAGATAGATAGATAGATAAAAAGGCTACCATTCTGAGGCAACTATACCACGCCTTGATGCGTGGCTATTAGAAGCGAAGAGTTAACATTAACGAAGAGTTAACATTAGCGAAAGTTAACATTAGCGAAGAGTTAACATTAGCGAAGAGTTAACATTAGGTTAAATTAACACAAGTGGGGGTCTGCGTAGCGAAGTGGTTATGCCATCTGTCTGAGCTCAGAAGGTAGTGGGTTCATTCTCAGACTCCGTCCTACTGTTCTCGAGTACATGTTCTCCAGTGAGCCCTGGGGTCCGTGGCCGGAGCTACGGAGCTCATTTTCTGTGCGACGCTTTCAGCAGGCGGTTATCTGCTCTGAGGAATGAGACCGAGTAATATGGTTAAAACAAGATGCAATGAAGTCAATCGTCTGGTATTTTAAACCCCTTTTTATTAATTGACACAATGTAGTACCCTTTAATCTAACTGCGGATGCACTGTCCGTCACAATGCATGGTAGTTATCCGTTCATGCACTTAAATTATAAACCAGAATGCGAACTAGAGTGTTGGTGACCACGATATTGGACCCTGCATCATTAAGTTGGTAATCATGAAATGAAACCCTGGACTAATGTGTCGGTAATCATGAAATTAGACACAGGACTACTGTGTTGATAATCGTGAAATTAGACATTGGACCACCGTGCTGGTAATCATGATATTAGATCCTGCACCACTGTGTTGGTAGCCATGAAATTAGACCCTGGATCGGTTTGTCGGTAACAATGACATCAATCCCTGGAAGGTTCCAAATGTTGCTGTATGTAGCCGGGGGCGGGGTTGGGGTGAGTCCCAACCTTGCATAAATACCCCAATGGCTCGTGCATTTATCACCTCTGTAGCAAAAGTCCTGGTCCTGGCCTTCTCGTGGCGGAACTGTTTTAACTAACAGGAGAACGGGCGGCGGCGAGTCACGGGCGGCGGCGAGTCACTGGCGCCGATAAATAACCAGAACACTTTAGATGTGTATGCACGAACATGCATGCGCAGACATGTGTGTGCGTGCCTACACACCTACACTCGAGTAAAACCACAGTCTACTCTAGCAAAGGAAAGGTGCTGAAGACGGAGGCAACCAGCCAGGAGGCGCACCACAGAAATCAGGATGCCACGCAATCACGCGTAATGAAATATGTCGACTACTGCTAAATGTTATGGTGCTCACCCTGCTTTGGACCCCCAGTCAGGTGCAGTGCCGGGCCCTATGCCTCGAAAGGGTTCAACTACAGCTACTGGAGGTCCTTCTCAGATATCCTTGGGATCCAGGAGGCCTAAGAATAGAGCGTCTGGCCATACCAAACAAAGATTAAAAATAATGCACTGGAATGCGAAGGGAGTTAGCAAAAGAAAAAAAAAAAACACATCTTGGACCAAGAAAAAGTAAGCGTATGTTGCTAGCAAGAAACTCACCTCAACAAAAATATAGCCTTCAAAATCATAGGCTACCCGTGTTACCGATCTGACCGAAAGGATAGGCTAAAGGGTGGAATACTGACGCTTGTAAAAAATAACATCACTGCTTTTCAAATTGAAGTTTACATGGAAGGGGCTGAGTATCAGAAACTTAAACTTAAGACAGGCAATACAGACCTACATCTGATCAATGTCCAAGTGACCGCCCACATGCACTGGACACACTACTGTGAATGATTGTGTGTGGCGACGTCAACAGCCACTCACATAGCTGGGGCTATGATCACATGGACCAGAGAGGAGAGAGACTGGAAGACTGGCAGGATGAGAATAGATTATTCATCTTGATTAACAAGCCGTCCGACCCACATACTTTCTACTCGAGATTATGACACACTACAAATACACCTGACCTGGCTTTTCATTCACCAGCCCTGAAGTGGAACATTACACGAATTGTTGCGAAACAACTTGGTGGCAGTGACTATCGGCCAGTCTTTCTAACTGTAGAAAATGAGCTTGTAAGTGAAAGCAGCAACTTCTCCAGGTGGAACTACAAGAAAATAGACTTGGCAATGTACAAGCATCGCACCAGCATACTGGTTAAAAACCTGAACACTGAGAAAGACATAAATAACGTAGTTGAAGAGTTTGGGAAATGCATAAAAACTACAGGCAGCACGAGAAACAATACCAAGAGGAGCCCGCAAACATTATAAACCCAACTGGAGTAGTGAACTGGAACAGTTGCATAATGATGTGGAAGTGTGTAGAAAGCAAGCAGACGACAAACCCAGCCAAGAGCACCACAATAAATACCAGCACGCTAAAGCCAAATTTCAAAGAGCCAAACTGCAGGCTAGACGGAAAAGCTGGCAGGAGAAAACAGAGCCTCTGAACTTTGAAAGAGACACAAGGAAATTGTGAAAGCTAATAAAACAACTTAACGATGAGGGCACAAGGAGAAACTCAAAAATTGCTCTACATAAACATGGAAACATCTTAACAGGAAAACAAGCAGCTGACCATTTTGCGGACTCATTCGCAAAAGATAACAACATCGATATTAGTCCAGAGAAACAACAAGAGATTCGAGAGAAATAGCAACATACAAGAAAGAATGAAACAGTACATGAGGTTATGGAGGCACCTATCACAATCAGCAAACTGGAGCTAGCCATATCAAAACTGAAAATGAGAAAGTCACCAGAAGCTGATGGTATCTCAAATGAAATGATCAGGAACCTAGGAAAAGAGGCCAAAGCAAAGCTTGTGTTCCACAAGCCTAGAGAGAAGCAATCATGATACCTCTCCTAAAATCAGGGAAAGATAGTTCCACTACCTCCAGCTATAGACAAATTAGCCTCATCAGCTGTCTCTGCAAAACAATGGAACGCATCATCAATCACAGACTGCAGTGGTACATTGAAAGTGAAAACATCCTTGTGCCACAGCAAGCTGGCTTTAGGCAGTGCTACTCTACGGAAGATCAGACAACCTACCTCTCTAAAGAAATGTAGGATGCGTTCCAAGAGAAGAAGCTGGTGCTTGCGGCATGGATAGATCTGAAAAAAAAAGCCTCTGACAAAGTCTGGAAAGAAGGTCTGATGAAGAAACTGAGAAACTGTAAAGTCAATGGAAGAATGAACAAATGGGAGAAAGCATACTTGCGCAACAGAAGAGCCCGAGTACAGATATACGGACTCAAGAGCAAGAAAGTACTACTGCGCCACGGTGTTCCCCGGGGCGGAGTCTTGTCGCCCACACTTTTTCTAATCTTCATCTACGATCTTGTTGCTAATCTACCGCATGGAATTAAAACGGCAATGTACGCCGATGACCTGGTTCTATGGAGCACAATTGAACATGCATCAGTGGCCACCAGATCGCTTCAAAGAGCTGTAGATGCATTTGTTGCATGGGCAAATAAATGGCGTGCCAGCATAAACACTGACAAGTGCATCACCACTCTATTTACCCTCTCTCCACAACAAAAGGCATGGATTATCCAGATAAATGGAATACCCCTTAGATGGCAGGCTGACATGGAGAAAGCATATCAACAAAGCAGTAGCAAAAGCCAGAAGGAAAATTGCCATCCTGAGAAAACTAAGTGGAACCAATGGGGAGCTAGTGAGAAAATACTTACGACCACACCTGAAATACGGGTCAACTGCTGGTTTTCAGCATAAAAAACCACACTACAAGAGCTGGACAAGGTGCTAAATCAAGCAGAGTCACCACAGGAGGGATGAGATCAACCCCTATATTGGAGATGGAGAAAATGGGGAGGACACAAGCACTGAGAGAGCGCAGAGATACGAAAACGCTAATACAAAAAGAAAAGTTCCTCAGCTTGCCAGGGCATCCTATGAAGAACAGATTAGAAAACTTGACACTCTTCCGACTAACGGTTCTAAATGGGGACATAACTCTTTAGTATAAAAAGCATCCCTTACAGGGCCTCATTAGGTGATGTTGTCGATCACTTCTGGTTCAATGTGTCGTGGACGGCGAGACCGATCGAGGGATGCAATAAATGTTTCCTGGGCCAGAGGGCCCTCACTGCCGTCGGAGTGTATTTCTGTATCTTGTACGTACGTATTTCCACATATAACTGATAGATATGCACTCCGACGACAGTCTGGGCCGTCCATCATCACACACTCAAAAACTGTACATAATAAATAACGGCACTAAATTAATTATTGTAGGTATGTATTTCAACATATAACTGTCAAATGTTATTGGTACGTATTTCGATTTTCTCAGTTCTATATTTTAGTTCGTAGTGTTTAATATATTTTATTATATCACCCAATGACACCCTGTAAGGGATGCTTTTTACACTAAAGAGTTATGTCCCCATTTAGAACCGTTATTCGGAAGAGTGCCGAAAACTTAGCTATGGGACGGTTGAAAAGAAGCAGTTTTATTCACCAGGCCAAACCACTCTGCAAAGAAACCACCGATCTGCCCACAGTTGATATCTCCCTGAAAACTATACCAGAGCGAACTTCATGGAAAGATGAACGCAGTCTATCATTACAAATCCAGACAAAAGTGAGAGGAACATTTGACAAGGAAGAACACAACAGTGTACAGCGCAGAACAGCCACTCTCAGCTTCCTTGATGAATAATATCCGCAGGACCTCTGGATCCGAGTCTACACAGATGGGTCAGCACAAAATGCTGTTCGAAATTGAGGAGCGGGAGTGTACATAGAATACCCAAATAATACTAGGGACACAGCCAGAGTACTAACAGGAAAGTACTGCCATAACTATGATGCTGAAATTGAGGCAATCAAGATAGCAACAGAGAAAGTACTAAATACCAGCCATGGTAGACAACCTGTGGTGCTGTTGACAGATGCAAAATCAGTACTCAAGGAGCTCCTGTCTGGGAAATTGCCAGTACTAAGACACTACTTTCTGAATTTAGCAGTCAGCATAAGGTCACCATACAGCGGATACCATCCCACTGTGGAATACCTGGAAACGACAGAGCTGATCGATTGGCTAAGGAAGGAGCAAAAGAAGAACAGCCTGGTGTGCCCGTTACATACCACCAAAAGAAAAGAATGACCACAAGAAAAGAATGATCAAATCAGTAAAAAAGCCACCAAAACCTGCTCAAGACGACTACCACATTATGGACAGACCAGAACAAGTCAGTATTCTGCGCCTCAGAACAGGATACAATAGATTACGCAACCACATGTACACAAAATTCAAGATTGGTGAATCAGCCATGTGCACATGTGGATTGGCGCCGCAGACAGCAGAGCACATACTCCACGACTGCCCAGATTACAACATGTCCAGGCAAACCTTCTGGCCTAGAGAGACGACAGTGGAAGATAAACTCTATGGACCTCTGATTGAACTAAAAAAAGACAGTTAAATTCATACAAGAGACAACATTGCAGTTATAGAAATATTTCAAGCGAACGAAAGAAGAAGAAGAATATCTGGATCACCCTGTTGATACTCATGAAATTAACTCTGGACATGCGTTGGAGATAATAAAAGACCTCTGGTGAAAGACCAACATTCTAAGAATGTCGTCTAGAAATTCTATGAATTAAAGACTAACACTTAGACCTCTGTGTTGATAATCAGGGAGTTAGACCCAGGACAGATGTGTTGGTGTCATGAAATTAGGTTCAGGACAAATACGTAAGTAATCATGAAGTAACCATAGACCATTGCGCTTATGGTAAATAGACACTAGACAAACCTTTTGGTAATCACACAATTTGACTCTAACTACATTGCTAGCAATCATTAAATAAGACTCTAGATCACCGTGTTGGTAGCCATGAAATTAGACCGGACCATTGCGTTGGTAATCAAGATTTTAGACCCGGGACAGCTGTGTTGGTAGTCATGAAATAGACCATAGATCACTGCGCTGATAATTATGAAATAAACTATAGAACACAGTGTTGATAATTATGAAATAAACCATAGACCACTGTGTTGTAATCATGAAATTAGACCCTAGAAGATTATGTTGGTAATCATGAAATTAAACACTAGACCACTGTTTGGTAATCATAACATTAGTTAGTTAGTTAGTTAGTTAGTCGACAGATCATCCTCATTGCACATCGAACCATTCAGTCCATAAGTGCTCGGATCCCCTCCTCAGCAAATCCCGAAGCGTGTAGCGGCTAACGACGCCAGTTCTGTGTTGGTTTATAAATCTTCTTTGGCTTCCTGCGTAGTGTTCTTGTTTGGCCACCCCTCTTTTAATTTGCTGCTCTCGCAGTCTGGCCATTGTTGTAGATTCACAGTCATCACTTGGTTCTCGCAAAAGTCTTACTTCTCGTAGAGCATTCAAAATGTCGGCCTGGTCCATGGCGCGTCCGCCCTCCACAGTAGCCTCACCTGCGAGCTTGTTAGCCCGCTCATTTCCTTGTACCCCCGCATGCCCTGGCACGAAGATGAAACTAATCTTTGCCAGTCGAGACCGCTCCAAAGACAGCAACCATTCTCTTCGGATCGACCCCTCCTCTATCCTCTTGATCATGTTCATTGAGTCGCTAAGGAAACAAGCCCTAGTGAATGTCTGTGTCTCGAGCCATGTTATTGCTTTACTTACTGCATTGACTTCCATGGTCAGGCTACTTGTGGTTTCAGTGAAAGCACCAGAGTCCTCCTTCACAATTCTCCCTCCGGCCCGAGCTGTAAAGGCCCATGAGCTTCTCACATGTCGGACGACCGACCCACCTGTGTAGATGACCGCGTCACCGTCTAGCGAATTCTCGAAAATCAACGCTTGTACTTCAGCCTCAACAGCAGCCGGATTTTCTTGTCTGCATTTTCTATCTAGTTGGATGCAAACTGAAAAAGGATGTGCAGAAGTCTGTTGGCACTTGCACCCACTCCTCGCCAGGTTCTAAGTCCTCAAGTGAACACACCTGTTGAAGAATGTCTTCGGCTTGACTCATCCACGACCGTCCTCTTTTTAACCTGCTGCCCTTCACCTTCCTAATTTCACTATGCAGTGGATGTTGTGTGTTTGCGTTAATTCTGAGGTAGGCGCGTGCCCTGCAACCTTGTATTCTCTCTTCAATGGTTGGAAAACCAAGAAGGTAGCGCATCGCCCTGCATGCTGTATCTCTTGTACATCCAAGAATAATGCGCATAGCTTCATTCTGTATCCTTTCCATCCTTTCTATCTGCTTATGGCTGAGAGTCAGGATTGCCATTGCATACTCCAAAACAGACATGACCAACCCCTCGTACAGAAGACATAGATGGCGCTGCTCACAGTTTGCTGCCACCATCACCCGCATCGCTGCCAAACCCCGCTTGGCCTTTGTTATCACCTGGTCTATGTGCACATTATAAGCAAGGCTTCGATCAAACCGTATCCCCAGGTAATTCATTGCCTGCGTTCTTTCCACCGTCTCTGAACACAGCATTACAGTTGGTGTTGGAGTGTTGACAATATGATTATTCAACGAGAACCAAGTCACTGTTGCCTTTGTTGGGTTGACCATTGCCCCAGCTTCATCACACCAAGTACTTATGCGATTGAGTTCGGTTTGTAGTTCCACAGCAACCTCCTCTCTATCCTTCCCCTGACGATACACCAAAACATCGTCGGCATATGACAATGTCCTGCCAGGTCCAGTGATCTGTTCACTGGTGATTCTCACTGTGTAGGCGTTAAACAGTACCGGAGATAATGGTGATCCCTTTAGTAGGCCAGGATATATTGTTGTTGGTTCCGAAGTCCAACTGCCACATCTAAAAACTACTTTCCGTTGGAAGAGGGCTGCAGCGATCCAACTAAGGAGGAATGGACTTACGTTTAGTTCGAGAAGCTGAAACATTAAAAAATCATAACATTAGTCCTAGGATCACTGTTTTGGTAATCATGAAATTGGAACGTAGACCACTGTTTTAGTACTCAGTGAATAGACTCTAGGTTTAGTTAGTTAGTTAGTTAGTTAGATAGTTAGTCAAGGTTCCAACTTCACGGCAACGGGTCGTCCCCATTATGCTCCGTTCCTGTGCCAGTGAATATCACACAACATGCTCCCCATTGTCCAATGTGAAAAGTGGAATAGGCAAGAGTCTCGGCAATCCAACAGCCCGCACAGGTACACTGTGCATAATGCCGCCGCCAGAAAGCCAACACAAAATTAATCCACGAAAACCACAGTTCATCGTAAAAAGTCTTGTACCCCCAGATCACTAGACACATCATCGTAGATCATCGTAGATGGACTCGGCATTCACCAGAAAGACCTCATTGACCTGGGTTTTCTCACATGGCTCGGTCTTTTACCGCAGGGCGACCCGACGAAAGTGTCGCATAAAGCAGGAACTCCGCAGCTTCAGCGCCGACTCCCGGGAGTCTCCTGAAAAATGCACTCGTGAACCGAAAAGGCAACTCAGTCAATTCAGCAACAACCGGTAGTCATTGTTCCGAACATGCAGGTCACTGTACAGGACAGATGTAAAAGCATTCCCCCCGAATTTCACAGCTCACAATATCACCCACGCACTCACTCAGTAGCAGGGCGACGGAACCATGTACTACCAGTCCAACATGAGGAAAATGCGATTGCAAACCGTAGCTGCAAGCATAAACACGCCACAGGCCTTAACTAGGTTTACATCAGGCCAATCAAGCTCAAAATGGATTTGGACAATGTATTAGTTAGAGAGAGAGCAAATATGAAAGGGTTACCAAAAAATGCTGGGGTTGAATGCGACGTCCTATAAAGGATATGAAAATAACTTTTTTTTGTACTGTATACACTAAGTATAAATACGCGGAGCAGAAGCAGAATAACGAGATACAGAAAATCATGAAGATTAAATGTGCCTCAAGACAGCAGGAGGAGGAGCCTGCGGGATGAACTCTGTATAGAAACTCCACGTGGTGATAACTGTCAGCTACATGCGACTGACTGGTGCCTGACTCACTGGATGACTCCACGGCATACGCGTCTGCTACCCAGGAAGTTCGTTGACCGTAAGGCGCCACTCTGGCTGTAACTCGGCACATCAAAACCGCGTACTTGATTGTGTCAAATTAAACTTTCCAAATACACGCGCAAAAAACAGCTATGAAACAGGCCAAGACTGCGTGAATCTGAAGTAACAAGTGAGCCTAGCCAGATCATGCAGTAGGCTTTTGAGTATTCATCATCATCAGGGAGCATGTGCTTTGCAGAAGTGGCTGCCATCCTTGCCGTCGATCTATTCTATTCCTGCCTCATGTATTTTCATGTCCAGAATATCTACGGTGCCCAGTGTCCTTCTTCGTGCTAATCGACACTTGCCTCGTTCAACAACCATGTCTTCTCTCACTGTTATTAACCAAACCGCTGTGACGTTTTAAATGAGCAAAGTATTTCAGGTCCCAAGACATGATGCTTTTTATGTGTCAATTTTCTTCGATGTTCAAATCTCGTAGACAGTTAGTTATTTTGTTCTTCGTGGTCCACGCGATTCTAAGAACTTTTCGGTAACATTTACATTCAAAAGCCCGACTTGTCGTCTGTAGTGACTGTAAAATGGCCCATGACTGACTTCACAGGTAAGATGCATGTTTTCAAATACTTATAGTTTATTTTGTATTGTTTGTTGGTGTTGTGTCGAAGGCTTTTAATACTATTTAACCCACCCCCTCTCTCTTTCTCCATCTGTGTGTGTGTGTGTGTGTGTGTGCGTGTGTGTGCGTGCGTGCGTGCGTGTGCATGCTATATAGAACCTGTTTTGCTGTATATGTCAGTGAATCTTGGTATGTAAATTAACAAATAAGGAAGCAACAGAGATATGGTTCCTGAGACCACTGTTGCGAATTCCTTGGACTGCCAGAGTAACTAACAACGACTGCCTGAAAGAGGCTAATGAAACTAGACCATTATATGCAACAATATGAAATAGAGAAACAACTTTCTTTGGCCATGTGATGAGAAGAGAGGCATCGGAGAGCATCGTGATGACTTCTTATTCTTCTTCCTTTCCTCCTCGTCGTTTCCCCTGCTACTCCCTCTCCACCTCGACCCGGTCCTTTTCATCCTCTGCTTCACCTATTTCTCGATCCGACCCCCTCCTCCTTCTTCTTCATCTTCGTAGGTTGCATTCAAACGTCCCCGTTAATTTCTGTAATCAAAGCAGTAGTTAAGATTCAGGTTCGAGACGTTTCCGGTCTGGCCAAGCGTGTTCGTTGCATCGTTTTTCATGGTGCCACATCGTCAGTGGGGCATCGGCATCAGAATTCAAGACTACGAATATGTTTCAGGACATTCTCCAGACACGTCTCTCCCTCTCTCTCTCTCTCGCTCTCTCTCTCTCTCTCTCTCTCTCTCTCTCTCTCTCTGCGTGTGTGTACAAGTGTGTTTATGTGTGCTGTGCCTTCCTGAAAGCATGTAGTTGTGTGTTGTCTGTAGGATAGTAGAGGGACGTATGGTACAACAGTAATCGCCCCACTAACACTGGTCTTTTGAGAGACTATCAGGACAGGGCAAGCTCAGGCCGACGTCATCATCCCCTGAAGAAGCAGATGTGACAAGTAACACTTTCAGTGCGGAGTATGATAGCCGTGACCACACTGACAGGTGGTCTGATACGATCACCCACGAATAGGCCTGTACTGTCCGCTTGTACATGCTCATACATACATGCTTACATAAAGCTTACCTACCTACCTACCAGCCTACCTACCTGCTTACTTACCTACCTACATACCTACCTACATACATACGTACATACGAGGGGATTCACATGAACACCTTCAAAATGTGATATAAGTTATAATAGGAAAATCAGAAGATGAATTATAAAACCAGATGAATAGTCTAAACGAAATGTGTAGGGAACACAACATGAAAATTAACACAAGTAAAACAGAGGTAATGACTATAATTAAAGAAGAAAAGAAACAACAACAATTCACCTAAACGAACATCCCTTGAAACAAGTAAAGAGTTTCAAGTACCTAGGAAGTATAATATCATCAAATGGCAAATCAGAAGACGAGATCGAAAATAGTTGCAATAAGGCAAACCAACTCATTGGACAAATGGCACCAATACTAAAGAACA
Organism: Cepaea hortensis; assembly: GCA_963921405.1. NCBI lineage: Eukaryota > Metazoa > Mollusca > Gastropoda > Stylommatophora > Helicidae > Cepaea > Cepaea hortensis. The sequence continues at coordinate 119,550,578 of OY992879.1, forward strand.
AACATGTTTCAATTGTTACTAAAAAGCAATTCACAACACAATCTTCCTACCACCTCTATGCTACCAATGCCGAACCTGGACAATGACAGAAAAAGAGAAATCAGGACTAAAGTGGGGGGGGGGGGGGGGTGTTGAGTCGATGAACTATCTCGTAGTCCATTAACATTGCCGGGTCCATATCCGTTTATAGTTAGTTTTTCTACGAGCAGTATGAAGAACCCCTGCCGGCTTGCTAGGCCAGTCGCAGGTTTAGGACACAAATCTGACCACAGGGAGTCCATCCCCTATGGTGAGCCATAGCCCCGTTAGCCCATGACCTCGCGGTCATGGTTTCCCGGTCTGCACCACGTGGAGGTGGGGGTTGGCTTGTGTAGTCTGCGGGTCATCGGCAGGCTACTAATTTTCACTTTTCAACCCTCCTAGGAGATGCTAACCGATCCTAACCCTGCTGGCTGCAGGGCCAGGCGCATTCCACACCTTGCAGATTTTATATTAACAAGAAATAACAGAAAGAGAAATATATTAGATACAAGGGCAGTACCCAATTTAAGTATAAACACAGATCATAAAGCAGTCGTTGCCACAATAAGAACCATCAGAAGAAGAAAGCAAAGAGCAGGAAAATACATGCCTTGCGAATCAGTAAACTTAAAAAACCTGAAAGACGAGGCAGTAAGGGAAAATTATGAGAAAGAACTAACTGAAATCTTTGTAAAATTACCGATAGAAAGAAAAACAGTGGAAGAATAATGGGAGATACTGCAAAAATAATATGTAGAACGATGAAAAAACGCAAAACACGGATAAAGAAAATAACAAGTTGGTGTGTAATAGACAAAAAGGAAAAATATAAAAAGTGGTTGAAGAGCACAGAGGAATGTGATTGCATAGCATATAGAATAGCGAGAAGACATGTGAATAGAATAGTAAAGAGGGAAAAACATGGACTAGAAGAAGACAACATTATATGTGGCTAGGCAACATCACATACACGAACTAAAAGACAACATTATATGTGGCTAAGAAACATCACATATATGAAATAAAAGTCAACATTGTATTTGGTTAGACAACATGCCATACATGGACTAGAAGACAATATTCTATGTGGCTAGACATCACATACATGGATTAGAAGACAATATTATATGAGGCTACGAAACATCACATGTATGGACTAAAAGACTACATTATATGTGGCTAGACAACATCACATACATGGACTAGAAGACAATATTATATGTGGCTACGAAACATCACATGTATGGACTAAAAGACTACATTATATGTGGCTAGACAACATCACATACATGGACTAGAAGAAGTCTGTCTGAATGATCCACGAAGACTCACCACAGCTGCTATTATGGCAGAGATGGCACTGGGTGAAGAAGAAAGAGCTGGGCAATCGACAGAAGATGCTTTTATGCTTAATACGATTTGGTGTAGGAAAATGGTAAATGTAATAAACAGATTAAGTCGATGCTGTGATAGATCCCATATGTAATACCCAAAATTGTTATTGGGAAAAATTGTACATCGATCTAACTTTCCTTAGACTAAAATAGTTTATATCCGAATCTACGATCGTCAATTAGCCATCCGAGACAGAAACGAAAGAAGGAGGAGGATGAATAATAATAATAATAATAATAATAATAATAATAATAATAATGACTGACAAACTAGCATTAAATTATTCAAAAACTGGGATGTAAGCAAACATTGCTGAATGAGATGAGGGTCGGTCAGTTAAGGCCATACAGAAAGGCCGTGTTAAAGGTTGTGTTGAGAGGGGGAATGGTGGGAGGGGTAGAAGAGGGGGGGGGGGGGTAGAGGAAAGCGTGCAAGAGAAAGACAGCAACATAGTTGCCATTCTAGATATTTTATATCCAGATCTAGAGGTTTTTGCCGGCGTCTGGATACCGTTTTCTGACATTTGGATGCTGGATGCAATTCTAGATACTTTTCATTTGGAGTCGGATATTTTGAATACTTTCTAGATTTTACTTTTCTTTCGATGTCATTTACCCATTTTATGTTTGGTCTGGACGCGCGTAAATTATGGTAACTGCCATTATTTAAACTTTGAACTGACTTGGGTCAACGCTCAACAATCTGGCAACCCCCCCCCCCCCCCCCGGTAATGAGTAAACGGGAGCATAAGGGCACTGAAGAAACTTTTGGTCAGTAAACATTTAAACTTAAAGAATTTGGCTGCAATTGGAACCGATAATGCATCGGTTATGGTCGGTATCAACCATGGCGTGTATGCAAAATTGAAGGAAGATATCCCATCTTTAATCCTCATAAAATGTGCGTGTCATTCCTTGCAGCTAGCATTATCTCATGCCTCATCAGTCAGAATGTTTACCAAGGAATTTGGAATTCCTTATTGTTGAAACACATAACTGGTTCTCCAAATCATCTGTCAGACAACAGAAATATAATAATTTATATAAAGCATTAAATGATAGTTCCACACCACTGAAAATTCTGTCATATTGCAAGACTGTTGAAGTAATTGTGAACCGATGGTTGGAGTTGAAGACACACTTCGAAATAACAAGACAAAATGAAAAGTGCTACACAGCTGAAATACTATATGGAATGTACAGTGATGATAAAAATTTGGCATTTTTCTCTTTTCACAACCCATTTTAAGTGAAGTGCAAAAAGTTAATAAACTATTTGAATCTCAAAATGTTGATAAAGTTAAATTACTTGACGATCTTACTTTGTTATTTCACTCAATTGGTAAAATACTTATATTGCCAACTTGTAAAGCTGACTTGTTCACTTGCACTATAGAGAGCTATTTGGCTCCCAAGCCATACCTGAGATACCAAATCGAATCAAAAATTGATGGTTTAAAAACAAAAGGACTGTTAACAGAAAATGAAGAGAACAACTTAAGAAAGCGCTGTCAAGATTTTCTTGTCTCATTATTCGATCAACTGAAGCAGAGACTTCCTGAAAATTTAGATGTATTGAAAAATATTTCACTCTTTTCTATTAACAACATACCTCAGCCAGTAAAGGACATACCTAAATATTGTCAAGTTATTACATTTTTAGGGGCTACTGATAATAGTGTGGCGGAGACAGAATATTAGTTAACAAAAATAAATTTGGTTGAGTGGACAAACAAAACAGAAACTGAAGCTTTTTGGGGTAAAGTAAGACAATTTAAAGATGACTCAGATAACAGTCCATTCTGTGAGCTCTTTGAATGTGCGATGTCTGCCATGATACTACCCCATTCAAATGCTGATGCGGAAAGAGTTTTCAGTACTGTGAATTATACAAAATGTAAACTAAGAAACAGGATGAAACTTGCTATCTTAAATGCTATATTGACAATAAGATTTGGCCTGATGAGAGCAGGAAATGCTGTTCAACTTATCAGTATCAGCTCCCTGATCGTGTAATAAAAGAAATTGGAACAGCTAAAGCATACCAGAGTCATTTTGAATCTGAAGCTTCAACTACATCATCCAAGTTAAGTGCATCTTGTGAGACAGGCATCAGTGAAGATGAGGACATGATTCTATAGGTAAGTCACATCAATTTTCTTTTTAATGTTGCATATCCCTTACACACAGGACGGTGCAGTAAACATCAGAATTTTTCAGCTGCTGTTGATGTACAAGGCAAGATTACGCTCAGTAGTTTGCCATTGCTTTCTGAGCGACCGGCTCACATACCCCTGTAAGTTACCAGCGCGGCTCGAACCGCTGTCGGTTTGGGCGCAACTGCTTTACTCACGAGAATATACGGGATTACGGCGACAGCCGTAAACTTTTCGCCAGAGAGAGCCGCAGTCACATCAATACATACGTATTTTCTTACTTTCTCAATCTGGATATTTTTCCTAGATACTTTCCAACGAAATCTAGATATTTATGGATGTAGTTTGGGCCGTTTCTAGATACTTTTGGTCAAAAAAAAAGTGGCAACCCTGGACAGCAATAGAGGCGGGTGGAGATGGACTGGAAGAAGGTAATATGAGCGAGTGCACAACAAAGACGGGGACAGGGGATGTTGAAGGCTCGTTACAACCAACCTTCAATACGGAGGTGATGTTGTATAAATATACGTATATAAACAGCTCCAGCTTGCCAGGGCACAATGAAATAAACTACCAGTTAGCTATGTTGTGAGGTGCTTCCTTTCTTCCCTTTCGTTCTCACAACACTGACATGAATCACACGAATAATAATCCAACAGAAAAGAGGAAGAGGTCAAATCCATTGTGACTGAATAAGCAAGGATTTACGACAGACATATCGAAAATAACTTTAAGCAGAAGATATTCAGAAGAAATATGCTTCTTTTGAAAACAAGTTTTCGTAAGGAAAAAAACAACAACAATAATATAATAATGTTTGATTGTACCTGTAACGATATGCAAATCACTTGAACATGTAGCACAGCCACGTTCTAATACTAAATTTACCTTCCAGCCGTGAAGAATACTATATCCTGCCTTCCAGCGTCTGTTTTACGACCAGTTCCAGAGATGGAAGCACGTGCAAAACGAATGTTAGAAAAAAGAACACGGGCTGTAGACAGCAAGATTTAGGAACTGTGTACGATCGATGTCTTGCTGTAGAATGCCGCACTTACTCCTGTAAGCGCGCTGTAATGCCGGTCATGATATGTGGAAATAAACATGCTGGAGGAAAACCCGATTCTGGGGCTTATTAACTAACTCAACTGTGTGAAATGGGTGTAACCGACTCGGGAAAGCAAGCAAATTTAAGAAAAGTCGGTGCCAGTAAGGGGACTGGCGCACACTTGACAGAGTAAAACATACATATGCGTATTATTACGGCTGTCCCGATTGTCGTAATTCTTTGCGAGGATGATGACAAACTAAGATAAATTAATTTCATTATTTAATGTGCAACACATTGTATACATTTGTTCTTCATAACCGATTCTAACTCGCATGAAAGCTTTCTCCGAGGACATCTGTCGGCCTAAACAAACAACTCTAGGTAAAACGTGAATGCCGGGCTGCTAGAATGGTATGCAATGGGTGTGAGGACTGAACAACCCAGGCAATCCGAACACCTCGTTGTAAAGTGCAAGTGTACCTAAGTCAATTAAAAAAAGACTCCAAAAGAAATCCACGCCACTGTGAAAGATTTAGTTGAAGCCTTGTGTTTAATTGGATGTTGGTTGTACGATGTTACTCCAGGATGTCATGTAGGTGTCTACGGGACTATGTGATTCTGCAAGTGATAGCCCAGTAACGCGATACACAAACACACTGTGGGATGTCATCACTTCACTTCTTGCAACACCAGTTGGTCATTGACTTACAGGAACGTCTCCTGGTGCCCGGCGGTATAATTGATATCAAAGACGAAAGTTTCATATTACAGACATTAGTCTGAAAATATAATTTGTTCAATCTGGTCTTTGTAATTGTGAGTTTATGGTAATGTACAACATTATTGCTAACATTAACAGTGTATCTTTATCGGTTGAACAAGGTATAAAATACTAATTGTATCACGAGAAATAATTTGATATAACGTACATTCTGGCAAGTGTTGACAATCTGTCACTATATGCGGTGACGAAACGCCTGTCGTCTCAAGAGATCCTAATATAGACAAGAAAATTCTTTGGAACGAAAAGACTGTGACTTGCCTATAGCTTCCTTCTCGTTCACTTGTCCAATGTGTTACTAAACATCATATTCAGTCTGTCCCATCAGTCAAGTTCCTTTAGATACAGTTGGTCATCTTTGAGATAGTTTTCACTGAGGATGTACACAGCATGCAAGTGAATACAGTGAAGTGAAGGATCCATGTACACGCCTGTGGCAAAGTGGAAAAAGAAATGGGAGAGGAATTCCCAAATTTTAACAGCCAACTGTTATAAGAAAACTTGAAATGGCTCGATAAGACTCCCTAGGGTAAAGACTGATCATAAGATGAAGTTTCCTTACAGAGGGCCAGTGGAGCACAGGAAAGCTACCGAACTTCAGTGAGGAGAATTCTCACTCGTGGTACCTGGAAGTCCGTGTGTTTAACCCGCCGCAGTCTGCTCCATAGTGATGTTGTCAGTTGATTAATATGATCGATGAGAACACACATAAAAAACTTAAACACAAATTAACAAGTGAACAACCAACTATTAAGTATAAGCTATAGCTGTATATTGGAATAACCTGGAGAATTATTCCTGTGTGCATGTTCGAGTGTCATAGCAAATCAGTACACAGCCACAATAAAAAAAAACAATAATACCTCAATAAAAACCATACTAGAATCACTAAATACCTTTATGAAGTATTAACTTTGTTCCGATAACCTCCTATTTGCGTGATAAAGTAACACGGGTAATTTACTCCCAAGTTGCTGTACTGTTTTTAAGTTCAACGAAAACATATGATCAACAGTTCTTGATATCACCACACGTATATTAAAATAAAGTCCATGTGGTTTGAACAATTTCTATCAATGTCCATGATGGCAATATAAATGAGGCTATGAAATCTGGAAACTAAAGTTACTGATATCATGGTCATTGGTACACCAGTAGTTGTTATATCTGACATTGCTATAAATGGTATTGTTATAAATGTTGTTGAAAACAGTGTTGGCTAATGGGCCAGATCAAGCCAACGGGTACAGCTAAATGTATCTAGCCTAATTCCACCAGGTTAGATAGCTGTAGCATAGGAGGTTTCCACGATGTTCTGTGGGAATTCGCTCTTTCAATAATATCAAGGCAAATCCATTCATGTTTCAGAGAAGACCCGGACCCTCCCTATGACAAGTTACAGCACTCCTGATATTCTATCTCAGTGGAAAGCAAAATAAAGACCACCTTTCCCTGTAAAAGATAGGTGCTAAACTTATAGCCACAATCGAATAAACAATGGGAAAGAAAAAAAAGGAAAGACAGAGAGACAGAGGGAAAAAGGGGGAGGGAAGGTGAAGAGGTTAGCACACGGGAGCAGACCAGTCCGACATGGCCCTGCCGACTACCACCATTTTAATAATCTGATGTGATCTTCACCACTCATTGTGTAGGGTGGATTATTCTTGTGTTCGCAAGACTCAGTCGCCTCGACTATCTGGCTGGCCAACAGCAACAATGACACTATGTCACAGCCCTGACATTGTTTCTCCTCTCCATGGTAAATGGTTGCATACCATCACATCACAGGCATGTCATATATTCATATCCACAGTGAAAATTATTAATAATCACCCCATACATTAAGGCATATATAAGAAACATATTCTCCTTATAATATATCAAGAGATCATAAATGATAGTTCTGAAAAATATAATTCACCAAGAAATCAGAAGTGATACTTCCAAGAAAATATCATCCTTACAGATATCATGAGTGATAGTTCAGAACAAGAATCCTTGTAGCAGCTCTCCCAAACATTATGAGCTACACATAAAGACTCTAAGTAAGGCGAAGTCCCTCCCCCAGGATGTTCCTACACCAACAAAGAAAGATATTATCTAAGTCAGAGAATATTCACATATCATCTGAGAATTTCTCAATATCATCACAAAGTAATCTCTGTCATAGATTCCTATCCTTAATATTTTAGATTTACTAGTCCTAAGTTAATTCACTACAATGTTCCACTTACCAACGGCGTCAAGAATTTAAAAAAAAACAAAAAAAACAACACCTTTCGGACTGCACAAGGTGTCATTTCCTGACAAAAACGCTCTGGCAACCGCAAGCCAATACCGCCCTATCCTGCAAACATCTCCGGGGCTCCCTCATTAACATAGAGATAAGATAATCATTTCTGATTTTCTCTCTTCTTGATACATTATGTATTCTCCTCATTAATCTCATTTAGCCGGCTTCGTGGCTTAGAGGTTATGACTTTTCTCCGTAATCTCGTATACTCTTGTCGGTAACGTGATGACGGTGAGAATTAGCAGTGGTTCGAATCGCATCGGTAACTTACGGGGTATGTAAGCCGGCCGCTCAGAAAGCAATGGCAAACTACTGAGCGTAATCTTGCCAAGAAATCAACATACAGCTTAAAGATGCTGGTGTTGACAGCGATGTCCTGTAAAGGATATGCAAAACAAAACAAAAAAAATCTCATTTATGTTGTCCAGGTTTGGCATTGGTGGCATAGAGAGGGTCAGTCCGATTATGCTTCTTAAATTTTCTACGAGTAATATGAACACCCCACCTCCCCCCGCGCCGGCTTGGCAGGCCAGTCGCAGGTTTAGGACGTGAAAATCTGTCCAAGGGAAGTCCATCCCCCTGTGGCGAGCCAGAGTCCCGTTGGCCCATCATCTCGCGGTAAAGGTCTCCCGGTCTACACCACGGGGAGGTGGGTTTGACTTGTGTAGTCTGCAGGTCATCGGCAGGGTACTAATTTTCACTTTTCACCTCTCCTGGGAGAGGCTAGCCGATCCTAACCCTACTGGCTGCAGGGCCAGGCGCAGTCCATACCTTGTAGATCATAAGCCATATCTCTGTGAAATTCACCGTTCTATTAATAAAAACCTTACATGAAATAGTTAGTGCCTTTTGTGTTGGCTCTCAATCTCCAATTCTAATAACGATCTATGTTTCTCCGATAAAAGATCGTCTCTGTGTACACTGTCTGTGTGTCATTAAAGTTTGGTTTTCATTAACTGAGACATGAGTGCCAATAATCAGCCACCCTAGTTATTTCTTGTGATTCTCTATTGCAGCAGTGTGTTCATACACTCGGTCATCTAGTGTGCGATGTATTTCACATATGTATACTATGTATACTATGTATACTATGTATACTATGTATACTTTATTAGGGGATTATAAACACATTACTGATGGCGGATAATGCAAAAAATCTACAACAATTGTTGGACATTGTAGTAACAGAGAGTTCAAAGAAAGAACTGTCTTTGAATATCTCGAAAAAAAGTAACAATAAACCAGTAAAATCATAACAGAAAAAGATCAGATTTTATTACTATTATTTTTATTTTATACATGCATGGTTAAATTATGTGAAAATCCTTTATGATGATAACAGAGAAGAACAGTATGGTGTTCTTAATAATAATGAAGGACCATCAATTTTTAAGATGGAGGTTCGGAATGCTCTTAACCATATGAAATTTGGCAAGACCCCCCGGTTCAGACAGCATCACAACAGAAGTGATTAATGCTTTAGAAGAACATGGAATAGATAAAGTTACCAGACTGCTGAATACAACATATGATAATGGAAATATACCTCATGAATTATGTAACTGTATTTATTGCAATCTCAAAGAAATCAGGAGCATTGGAATGTGATGAACATCGAGCAATTAGTGTAATGAGTCACAGCACGAATATTTTGGTAAGAATTATCATGCAACGCGTTAAGATGAAAATACAACCTGATGTAGGAGAAGAACAATGTGGGTTTGTAGAAGGCAAGGGTACAGTAAATGCTGTGTATATACTGAGAACAGTAACTGAACGTTCTAAGGAGTAAACAAAGATCTATATCTTTGCTTTATTGATTACACAAAGGCTTTCGATAAAGTGAGACATATCGACATGATAAGGATGCCTAGAAGATCAACAAATTGATGGAAAAGACCTTAGACTTGTGAAAAACATATATTGGAAACAACAAGCTGCCATAAGAATTGATAATGAAGTAGGTCAATATCAGCCTATTAAGAGAAGTCTAAGACAGAGATGTGTAATGTCTCCAGATCTTTTTACCCTGCACTGTGAAAATATTTTCAGAAATATAGAATAAATGGAAGGAATCATCATTTGGGGACGATACATTAATAACATTAGGTATGCAGATGATACAGTCTTGACGGCAGACAATGAACAAGACCTGCAACATTTAGTAGATGTGGCTGTTGCACACAGTGAACAACTAGGATTAGAATTAAATTCTAAGAAGACAAAGATTCTGGTAGTCACTGGGAAGAAGGAAATACCACATTGTAATATACAAATAAATGGGCATATTCTTAAACAAGTGAAAGGTACAGTTATCTCGGAACAGTCATAACATCAGATGGGAGATGCCTTGAAGAAATTAGAGCAAGAATTGCCATTGGGAAGGTAGCCTATTGCAAGATGAAATACATACTGACCAATAAAAAGGTATCAATTGAAACGAGAAAAAGAGTGTTGAAGTGCTACATAGAACCTGTACCTTTGTATGGATGTGGAGCGTGGATAATGAAAAGACAAGCTGAAAAACATCTGATGGCTGTGGAAATGTGGTTTCTAAGGAAAATGCAAACAATACCACGGACAGACAGAAAAACCAATGAACAAGTCCTTCAAGAAACAAACGAAGATCATAAACTGATTAGAGACATTAGACGTAGACAGTCAAAAGTTTTTGAAGAGAAATATACATAATATTTTCTATGGGAAGAGATGAATTGGCAAGATCGAAGGAACAAGACCAAGGGGAAGACCGAGAAGTAAATACCTTAATGGGTTTGCCACGTGGCATGGTCGAGACAGAAACACGGAGCTGATCCACGACTCTGGCGATCGAGTGAGATATCAAAACATGACCACCCACGCTTATCGGCATGGCACATGATGGGTGGATAGAGACGAATTGAAGGCTGCTATACCAGATTCTCCTCATGACATATCTTTATTATCATCATGCTGTGAGAATAAATGCTACGAGACAATACCTCCAACATACCGCTATGACGATCACTGAATATTTACTCATCTCAGTAAATTAAAAAAAAAACAAAAACACAATAACTCACCAGGATTAGAAGGAATCAGTAATCGGATTTTTTTTCCACTTCGCTGCACCGGTGATCTGCGAGTCATTAACTTTTATATATAATCAATGTCTCACAAAAGGTCACTTCCCAGAAGCCTTTAAAATCGCTAAAGTGTATCCTTATTTACAAGCTGGTTCACAAGACGATGATCTCATGAGTAACTATAGGCCACTTTCCATATTATCATCACTATCCAAACCACTAGAAAAGCACATTCACAAAACAACACTAGAGCACTTAGTTCGCCACAAACTAATAGTTGACAGTCAGTCAGGATTTCTGCCAAAATATTCTTGTCATACGGCTCTAAAAATTTTGATAGAAAACTGGCATTAAAATATTATATTTATACAATACTCTATCTAGAATAGATCGATGTTTATAGACTTTAGAAAAACACTCGATATTATAGATAATACTATTTTAGTTAAAAACCTAGAATCAATGAATGTAAGCTTTAATATAATGACATTGATAAAAATTCTTTTTATTAGACAGAAAGCTAGTAATATCGCACAATATATCGTTTTCTCAAACCTGTCATTGGCACCTTTCCGTCTTGACAGACTATAGTTTGTTACATTGTGCTTCAAAAAGGCATAATAACTACAACCCATGGCGGTAGCGAATGCGACTGATAAGGCCAATTCGCGCTGTAAATGAACGTCCACAGTGGATGCATGTGAACACATGGTCATTTTCACCATCACGTACCATCTTATGCCTCATACGCTCAGTGTGTGACCTATCTGCAATATTTTCCCCTTTGTCTTTATTCCAATTCTGATATTTGCCCTCCATGCAACACGTTCAGTGGCGATTTGCTCCCACTGTGCATTATCAATGTCTGTATCAATCATGTCCCGCTTACACACATCTTTGTATCGTACTAGAGGCCGACGCTGAGATCTCTTACCCATCTGTAATTCACAAAAGTAGATGTCCTTTGTTATTCTACCATCATCCATCCTCCTAACGTGTCCTATCCATCTAAGTCTACGAAGACTGAGCATGGACCAAACCGTCACGCCAACCTGTCTTTCCAATACTTCAGTATTTTGTGATTTTGTCTCGCCACTTAATACCAAGTAGTTTTCGCAGACAAAATGAAAGCTGTTTAAGCGTTTCTCTGGTGTAAGTTGACCAAGCTTCATTGACATAAAGAAGAGTACTAAGGACACAATCTTGATAGACAAGTACTTTTGTTTTGGTAGTAAGCTTCCTGTTCTCCCAGACACTTCTTGTTAACCTGTTCATTATTGTTGCTGCCTTACCAATCCTGATGGTGATTTCCTGATCTAGGGATAATTTGCTCTCTGATCCTATATATGTGAAATGGTCCATTATCTCCAGTTCGGCGTCATCAATAAAGATTGATGTTACCCCATGTGCACCTTGTGACATAATCTGTGTCTTCGTTTTGCTTATTGTTAAACCAAATTCAGAACAAATATTGGAGAATGCAGATAGTAGATATTGTAAGTCTTGCTCAGAGTGGGTCGTAATTGCAGCATCATCTGCAAAAAACAACTCTCTGATCAGTACCCTCCTAATTTTGGTCTTGGCCTTCAATCTCTGAGCATTGTAGAGGCCGCCATCTAAGCATGAGTGAATGTATATACCACCACCCTGATCAGGAAAGGCATATTTCAGTAGAAGTGAAAAGTATATTCCAAAGAGGGTGGGAGCTAGTACACAACCTTGCTTAACTCCACTCTTGATTTCAAACTCTTCAGAAGTTGTACCATCAAACTTCATTATACCCTTCATGCCTGTGTGGAACGATTCCACAATGGACAGAAGAGTTGGTGAGCAGCCAATCTTCTTTAGTGCCTTGAACAGACCCTCACGACAGATAAAATCGAATGCCTTTGTGAGGTCGATGAAGGCAATAAACAGTGGTTGATTCTGTTGATTTCTTGCATTTGTCGCAATGAGAATATCATATCAATGGTAGACCGGTTCTTCCGGAAGACACACTGTGATTCGGGGTAGACTCGATTTCCCAGGACTTGAAGTCTGCGCAGAACAATTTTGGCAAATGCTTTCCCAACAATACACAGAAGTGAGATACTCCTATAGTTGTTAAGTCGCTCCGATCGCCCTTGTTCTTGTACAGTGTTATGATGCTTGAATCTTTAAAATCTTGTGTGCCAGCATAGCTCTATTAGCTGGTGGATCTGTAGAGTGAGTGTGTCTTGCCCACCCCTGATAACCTCTATTGGAATCCCATCCTTACCTGGAGCCTTGCAAGATGCAAGTTCATTTATAGCACACTTAACTTCTATTATGATGGGAAGTGTGTCCAGGTGGTCAAGAGTTGGCAGGGCTTCTATGGCGTTGAGGGCATCATCCGCTAGTTTGGTCTCACTTGAGTAAAGCTCTAAATAGTGCTCGACCCATCTATCCATCTGCTTTTTCTTATCAGTGATGATTTCTCCAGTTAAGGTTTGCAGTGGTGCACTTCTTTGATCATTGGACCACAGGTTTTCTTTATCCCTTCATACAGCTTATGATGTTTCCCTTATCACTTGCATTTTAAATGGACTCACATAACTTGATCCAATAGTCATTTGCACACTGCCTGGCAGCCTTTTGCACATCCTTCCTAGCTTGTTTCAGCTCACTGAGAGTGTTACGCGTAGTTCTTTCCTTGTTTCTTAAGAGAGCCATCTTCTTTTTATCAATTAAGGGCTGCAAAGTCTGGCTGTTTGTCACAAACCAGTCCTACCTCTTATGATCCACAGTGCCGTAAACCCCTACCGCTGTTTTATAAGAGTTTCGTTAAGTTTATCCCATTTTTCACTTGCTGTAAAATTTTCTGATGTATCAGAGAAATCGTCTTCAAGTTGCTACTGGAACTCAAAGCACTTATCAGGATCGTTGGTGTAAATAACATTAATCCTGGGGCCAGATTTGTGTTGAGCCGTGTAGATTCTCTTTGGTCTCAATCTAACTCTTGCAACAACCAAAGAATGATCCTTATCACAGTCAGCACTGTGGTAACTTCGAGTTAATTATGATTGGTTCAGATGTTGTCTCCGTGTGATGATGAAGTAAAGCTGATGCCAGTGGCCGGATCTTGTATGTTTCTATGCGACCTTATGCAGCTCTTTTGTTTTGAAAAAGGAGTTTATAATACATAGGTAATTTCTGGTGCATTGCTCCGGCAGCCTGTGCCCATTTTCATTCATGCGACCAATGTTGTATTTTCCAAGGCATACTGGCCATGAACTCGAGTCCTTGCCCACACGAGCATTGAAATCACCGAGCATATACATGTAGTCGGATTTTGGAACTGCCTTGATCACAGAGTCTAACGCATCATAGAACAAATCCTTCGCATCGTTTGAGGAAGTGAGTGTCGGCGCGTATGCAGCGATAATGGTGGCAAAACTACAAGAGGTTGCCAAGCGCAGGGATAGTAGTCTTTAATTACCTCCAGCTGAAATTTCAATCATTCCCAGTAGCGAATTCTTCACTGCAAAACCCACACCATGTTGCCTTTTTTTTCTGTATGTCTTCTACCTTTCCAATAAAAGGTTTAATTGTTTTCCCTGAGTGACCGTTCCTCAGTAAGGCGATTCTCCTGCAGGCCAGCAATATCAATGTTAAGACGATTCAGTTCGGCATCAATCACAGCCGTTTTTCTCACATCATCAATATTCGTCAGGTCAGTGCAAAATCCAGGACACATGGTTCTTATGTTACAGAATTGCAAGCCGTAGCTTGAGGTTTCAATTTTTTTTCTTTTTAGTAGTACCTGGTGCATTGGTTTTACAACCTGCGATTCAGATTTTGTCCTAGCCCCAAGCACCCATTGAAGCAGGCAGACTGTGGCGGATCAGCACCCAACTGGCTGGGGGATGATCGGCTTGAGGCGGGTGGTAGCTGATCAGTAACACCTGTAGGTGTCTCCCACCGTCAGAGGCAACCCATAGCGCCCCATGTCTACGCCAATTGACAAGGACTTATAACCCGTAACAGATACCTCTTGCTTTGATTCCGAGACCGGTTAAGACCAGGGATGGAGTTATACCTCTCCATAGCACAAAACCTGGGCTATATTATAGAGACCATGTGTTGCCCATGCAAATTCTCAAACCATTAACTTTAATATTGGAGTATCTCAGGGGTCTATACTTAGACCTATGTTATGTGCCATTTATATAAATGATTTTCCCTTATATCTCTCGTCGTTCTGTGATCTATTTGCAGACTACTGCACAGTATATACAAACGCTTTTTGATTATAATGTGCTAGAATCATCCTTGCAATATGAATGAATTAAAAAGTGTTGTTAACTGGAATTATGCAAACCACATGCAAATTAACATTTCTAAAATAAAATCTATATTAATAGCAACCAGGCAAAGACTTCACACTCTAATTTCACAGAGAACTCTTCAGCTGCACATTGGTAGCACGCCTGTAGAAAGTGTAACCGAGCACAAAACACTGAAGCAATTGATCGAAATCCAACATTTAATTCCCGTGTTCATGATCTTGTTAAACAAATAGCCAAAAAAGTTAACCAACTTGCCAAAATAAAATAAAAATGTCCTTGATGAAAACACAAGAAAGATATTCTATACTTCCCACATACAAACACATATCGACTATTGCTCCAGCTTGGGATGGATGCTCCAAATCAATAATAAAACGCCTTTATTCACCCCAGAAAAGAGCAGTGCGTTTAATTAATGTTAAAAAGCTTACCAACAGTTCTAACCCACATAAACGTTTTAGTTACTGCACACCACAAACGCTTACCTTTTTAATAATGTCAGACTAGTCCGCAAAATCCTATTTCAAAATGCCCCAAGCTACATTTGGCCATTGTTTAAATATAACAAGACATAGCGAACGAATAAACATACTTCATGTCTCTAAACCTAGGATAGACTTATACAAAACGAGCTTAGCGTGCTCTGCCCCTCAGATGTGGAACAATCTTCCACAATGAACTAAACACACCACCAATCACTATATGTATAGTTGCCACCTTTTTGAACACTATCTCAGTACAAACTACATGCCTCCTTCCCCCACCCCCACCCCTTAAATAAAAAAAAATACAAAATCAAAAATAATGAAAATTATCTCAAACGATAACTAGATAATAAACATTCCCATATGATGGTACGTTACACCTTCCTTAGATATTTATAATGGTCATGTTAAAAATTGCCTTGGTGAGTCAAGAATTATTGATTATTTTCCATGCGTTTTAATGCATATTGTTCTTTTTTTGTCTAAGATTAGCTTTATAAGTGCTGTTGAATGAAATAATATATGCGAGGAAAGAGAGAAGAAGCGCAGAATGTCAGATTCGAAACAAAGGTCTTCGAGCTCAATTCTTAACCTTTTGAAAATAAAGATTGTTCGTTCGTTCGTTCGTTCGTATAGTCGTGTGGCGTTGTTCGTCATATCTGCCCACAACCTTGTCTCGTGTGGCGTTGGTCATTATGTCAGCTCACAACCTCGTCTCGTGTGGCGTTGGTCATTATATCTGTCCACAACCTTATCTAGTGTGCTGCAAATCCCTTCTGATACAGGTTTGCTTCTGCCTCTATTACCTTTCTATTTGTCGCGATATACTTTAGGTTTCCCCTTCAGAATGTAGACTGTCTTCTGATGATGAGAGTAACCAGCTGTGTGTGAGTTAACTTCTTTCAATATATCTTCAGTGAGTTAACTTCTTTCAAGATATCTTCGCTGCGCTGTTTATCTGTTTATTGTGTTTTAATCATTCTTTTATAAACTTAATTATCTGCAACTTAACGTGCAATTTCTTACCAATCTGCTGACGGTCCATGATTCACATCCGTAAGTCACGATTGACCCAATATAACTGTTACAAAATCTCTTTCTTGCGTCAACTGACAAAGATATATCGCAATAGGTTTCTTCATCTCGCTTTTGATGCTTTTGCTTATGCCATTCTACCTTATTACACCTTCAGTCTGTTATGAAAGCACCAAAATACGTGAATAAGTTAACTTGATCCAGACTAGTCCTATTTGCTTTGATGTTATATTCTGGAAGAAATGTTTTACTTGTAATTACCGTTGCGTTTTCTTCCCTATTCAAAGACCTTTGTTTCGAGTTTCTGTTGCAATTACATTTATCATTTCTTCCATCCGCATTTCATTTTCAGCGATCACAACCGCGTCATTAGGATGTAGCAGGTTGTTTGCATTATGCCCGCCAACCAATACTCCTGGCAAGTCTGGCATGGATCTCATTATTATTTCCCTGCACAATTTGAACAATTCGAATAATCTTTTCTGTTAATGTTCTCAAGATGTATATGTCGTTATTTATGCCTTTACTTTCTACAAATCCACACTGCCCATCCCAGTTTCTCTCTCTCTCTCTCTCTCTCTCTCTCTCTCTCTCTGTGTGTGTGTGTGTGTGTGTGTGTGTGTGTGTGTGTGTGTGTGTGCGTGCGTGTGCGTGTGCATATTTTATTTCTCATTCTTCTAATTATAATTCTCATCACAATGTTAGCCACATGGCTCATTAAACTAACTGTGTGATGTTCTCCGCAATGTATGACACAAGATTTCTGTGGCAGAGTTACAGTGATGACACATGTTTATAGACCAATGGGCAAATGGATGGATCATGCGGTCAGTTTTACGCCGGCCGTGTTAGTTCCCAGGAAATGTTCTGGTGTCAGTGTTACCTGTGTTGACCTGGGAACTCAGGTAATTGAGAGAGGTAATCCTCACCTGGAAGGTGATTCGAACGCATGACCACCGTACAGGTAGGCAAGCCCAAATGACAGTAAAGAAGGTAAACAAATATGGCTGGAAGCGACTTCCTTTCCCCACACTTCTGTAGGGGAATGTCGGGAAACTGAATTTGACTACTGTTGTAATTAGAGCCATTGACGAGTAGATATGAGTGCGAGCGGGGAAGAATACCACGGTACACCCGTGTGAACATAGGGTACCATAAGTAACCATCCAATTACAAGCTGCCACATGTCGCTGGACAACCACGGTATTGCAGTGGTCATCTGTTCGGATACCTATCGAGGCGGATATTTTACAGCATCCACATAGGCTCCCAGGTCGACCTAGCCTAGAATGCGTACTAGGAAATGCCGCGGGAAGTAAAGACGGCCAACGTGATATTGACCATGCCACCCATAGTGTCCATTGGACCATACAGTGCCATATGAGACTGGCACCATATACACAGTACACAGTAAGACTATAAAAGGGGCCTTTACTTGTAGTTTATTTCCATGTCATCTGAACTGTTTCCTTACTAACAGTTTATTTCCAAGTCGCCTGAATTGTTTCCTTACTTGTAGTTTATTTCCATGTCACCTGAATTGTTTCCTTACTTGTAGTTTATTTCCATGACCATCTGAATTGTTTCCTTACTTGTAGTTTATTTCCATGACCATCTGAATTGTTTCCTTACTTGTAGTTTATTTCCATGACCATCTGAATTGTTTCCTTACTTGTAGTTTATTTCCATGACCATCTGAATTGTTTCCTTACTTGTAGTTTATTTCCATGACCATCTGAATTGTTTCCTTACTTGTAGTTTATTTCCATGACCATCTGAATTGTTTCCTTACTTGTAGTTTATTTCCATGACCATCTGAATTGTTTCCTTACTTGTAGTTTATTTCCATGACCATCTGAATTGTTTCCTTACTTGTAGTTTATTTCCATGACCATCTGAATTGTTTCCTTACTTGTAGTTTATTTCCAAGTCGCCTGAATTGTTTCCTTACTTGTAGTTTATTTCCATGTCATCTGGATTGTTTCCTTACTTATAGTTTATTTCCATGTCATCTGAATTGTTTCCTTACTTGTAGTTTATTTCCATGTCATCTGAATTGTTTCCTTACTTGTAGTTTATTTCCATGTCATCTGAATTGTTTCCTTACTTGTAGTTTATTTCCATGTCATCTGAATTGTTTCCTTACTTGTAGTTTATTTCCATGTCATCTGAATTGTTTCCTTACTTGTAGTTTATTTCCATGTCGCCTGAATTGTTTCCTTACTTGTAGTTTATTTCCATGACCATCTGAATTGTTTCCTTACTTGTAGTTTATTTCCATGTCACCTAAATCATGAGAGTACTATCTTCTCACGAGAACTAAATATCGGCGTATGAACGATTTCTTGTTATGTGAGAAATGTGAAACTATGTGAACTGTTGACCATTTTGAGAACAACTTCTCATCATATTGTTTGCCAGGAGAACCATATCATGAGGTGTGAATCTTATGATGCCACGGTGTCTTGATTTCGTTGTATTGTTTACCGCTTGCCTACTTCCGAATTACACTTTATCCAGATGCATTTAACCCTGCTAGCATATTCTACCATTTGTTACTGTCGAATGTTAGGTAACACCACAATGTACCATTTGCTAATGTCGAATGATAGGTAACACCACAATGTATAATTTCCTACAGTAACATTTTAGGTACCATAAAATTGTACCAGGTTTTGTGCTATAAATGTTCAGATGGCGCAGAAGTGTACCTTGTCATACAGTGAAATGTCAGGCAGCACCAAATTGTATCACGTCATACAGTGAAATGTCAGGCAGCACCAAATTGTATCACGTCATACAGTGAAATGGTAGGCAGCACCAAATTGTATCACGTCATACAGTGACATGTTAGGCAGCACCACAGTTTTATCAGTTTCCTGCAGCAAACAGGTAGCGCTAAATTGTAAGTTTTCTAAAGTTATAGTTTTCTAAAGGTTATTGCTAGGTTACATAAACTACTAGCATTTCCTACAGAAATTGCTGGGTAGCGTCAAATTGTAGCAATGTCCGGAGCAGCTATGTGGCTTCCAGGAAGTGCCACGATTAACTGCAAACATTGGCTTTCCTAATGGAAACGACCTTGACATCTGTGTCACACACCAGATGCGGATCAACATGGTCTAAACTTGACCTTAAACCTATTTATGTGACCTATGACATTGTTTATGCCCCAGCATACTGGTTCTTGCGCTATTGCGCGATAACAAGGTTTCGGTAGGCTGTGCTTGGGGAGTGTATGTGTGCGTTTAGATGAGCTGTTGCAATATGTTTCCTAGTTGTCACTTTTACCATATCCGGTAACGGTTGTTCGAGCACATTTATAGACCGGATGATCATAATACTATAATCGACGCACATTTCATTTGAAGACGGGATGCACATTGCTAAGTGAAGAAATGACACACATTGCTAAGCGAAAATGTGATGTGCAAAGTGAAGAAGTGACACACATTGCTAAGTGAATAAGTGATGCACACTGCTAAGTGAAGAAGTGACACACATTGCTAAGCAAAGATGTGATGCGCTAAGTGAAGAAGTGATGCAGCCTGTGAGTGAACTGTACATTGCTAAGTGAAAAAGTGACACACATTACTAAGTGAAAAAGTGACACACATTGATAAGCGAAGGATTGATGCACATTGCTAAACAAAGAAGTGATGCACATTTCTAAGTGAAGAAGTGACACACATTACTAAGCGAAGAAGTGATGAACATTGCTAAGAGAAAAAGTGATGGTCGTTGCTACTTAGCAATGAGCACCACTACTTCTCTTAGCAGAAGTGATGCTCATTGCTAGGTGTAGGAGTGACACACGCTGCTAAGTGAAGAAGTGATGCACATTGTTAAGTGAAGAAGTGATACACACTGCTAAGTAGCTTGTGTAGGTATCTGTTATGTGGCAACAGTTGTGTGAAATCTACTAGAGTAAATAAACATATTTATCGTATCGTTGGTTGTTTCGTTGATTGTTCTGTAAATCTAACACAGAATGAACGAATAAAAGGTAACTGCATGTACTTTTACAGGGCATCACAATCAACCCCAGGATTTTTTGTGCTAGGTGTGACTTTCTAGGCAAGTTTACATTCAATAGTTTGCAACTGCTTTCTGAACGACCGACCCTCATACGACTGTGAACATTAACGCAAGCCGGTCTGCTTCCAATCGTCTGCGGCTGATTACGAACCCGGTTGTGAAACTGGATGAAAATATACACAGGTTAATATAACAACAAATGAAAAAGCCAGCAGATAGACTATATTTACATAGACTGTTATGAAGTTAATTGCATATCCTTTACAAGACGTAGCAGTCAACCCCATCATTTTTTGGCTGTTCTTGACTCCTGGGAAAGTTTACGTTCAGTAGTTTGCCATTGCTTTATGAACGACCGGCACCCATACCATTTCATTAAAAAAATCAACGTAATGCGGTCTGCTGCCAAATCGCCCGCAGCTGTGTTTGGAACTGCGTCCGTGACGCCTTCGCCAAGGAGCAGGTATGAAGAGCGGCCAGTAACCTTTACACAACTTGTTTGTTTTGTTATGTGTTTGGTCATTATCTAGTTATTTACTTAACATATCTCGACTTTTGTCAAAAAATGCAAATATTATACTTGAAAGAGATTAAAATGACATTAACGGTATCTCATTCAAGTCAACGTAAACTGTAAGAAGATATATGCATTTGTGTGCGCTCGTGTATGTGTGTGTGTGTGTGTGTGTGTGTGTGTGTGTGTGTGTGTGTGTGTGTGTGTGTGTGTGAATTAATTATGAGAAAAGCTAATTGCCAGAGATATATAAGAACATAAAACACACACAGTTCTTTACCATTCTCAGTACACTATTTTAAATATCAGTAGAAGTAAAACATGTATGTAGTTATGCATCATCATCATCATCATCATCATCATCATCATCATCATCATCATCATCATCATCAACATCATCATCATCATCATCATCATCATCGTCCCATCATCAGCATCATCATAATCACCTTCAACATTATCATAGTTTGTCCTGCCAAACGGCATAGGTGTTGATGTATCTCCATATATCTCGGCCCCTGGTGTACTCCATCCATCCATCATGTGCCTTGCCGGTAAGCGTGGGCGGTCATGTTCTGCCATCTCACTCGATCAACAGAGTCGTGGATCAGTTCCGTGTTTCTGTCTCGACCATGCCACAAGGCCAAGCCATCCAGATACTTGTTTCTAGGTCTTCCCCTTGGTCTGTTCCCCTCGATCTTACCAGTTGTCACCAAGTTCTCCAAATCATTTCTTCTCATAACATGCCCCAAAAATTGTGACTGTCTACGTCTAATGTCTCTGATGAGTTTACGATCTTCATTTGTTTCTTGAAGGACTTGTTCATTGGTCTTTCTGGCTGTCCATGGTATTCTTTGCATTTTCCTCAGAAACCACATTTCTACAGCCATCAGATGTTTTTCAGCCTGGCTGCTCATTGTCCAAGCTTCACATCCATATAAAAGTACAGGTTCTATGTAGCATCTCAACACTCTTTTTCTCGTTTCAATTGACATCTTTTTATTGGTCAGTATGTTTTTCATCTTGCTAACGGCTACTTTTGCCATGGCGATTCTTGTTCTAATCTCTTCAAGGCATCTCCCATCAGATGTTATTACTGTTCCGAGATAATTGTACCTGCTCACTTGTTGAAGAATATTCCCATTTACTTGTATATTACATTGTGGTATTTCGTCCTTCCTAGTGACGACCATAATCTGTGTCTTTTTACAATTTAATTCTAACCCTAGTTGTTCACTGTGTGTAACAATCGCATCTACTAAATGTTGCAGGTCCTGTTCATTGTCTGCAATCAAGACTGTATCATCTGCATATCTAATGTTATTGATGCATCGTCCCCCAATGTTGATTCCTTCCATATCTTCAATATTTCTGAAAATACTTTCACTGTACAGGGAAAACAGATCTGGAGACATTACACATCCCTGTCTCACACCCCTTTTAATAGGCTGATATTGGCTTACTTCATTATCAACTCTTATGGCAGCTTGTTGTTTCCAATATATGTTTTTTACAAGTCTAAGATCTTTTCCATCAATTTGTAGATCTTCAAGCATCCTTATCATGTTGACATGTCACACTTTATCAAAAGCCTTTGTGTAGTCAATAAAGCAAAGGTGTAGATCTTTGTTTACTTCTATAGAACGTTCGATTATGTTTCTCAGTATATACACAGCATTTACTGTACCCTTGCCTTCCACAAACCCACATTGTTCTTCTCCTATTTCAGGTTGTATTTTCCTCCTAACTCTTTGCATGATAATTCTTAGCAAAATCTTCGTGATGTGACTCATTATACTAATTGTTCGATGTTGATCACATTCCAAGGCTCCTGATTTCTTTGGGATTGCAATAAATACAGAATTACATAACTCATGAGGTATATTTCCAGTATCATATATTGTATTAAGCAGACTGGTAACTTTATCTATTCCATATTCTTCTAAAGCATTAATCATTTCTGTTGTGACGCTGTCTGGACCGGGGGTTTTGCCAGATTTCATATGATTAAGAGCATTCTGAACCTCCATCTTCAAAATTGCTGGCCCTTCATTGTTATTTTGAACAATATATTGTTCGTCTCTGCTATCGTCATAAAGGTTTTTCACGTAATCTGACCATACATGTAAAATCTGATCTTTTTCTATTATGACTCTTCCATCTTTTGTCTTTAGGCAGCCTGCTGATGTACGTGTTCTTTGATTAGTAATCTCCTGAATTCTTTTGTGCATTAGTTTCGCATTTTTACTGTTGTGTTGTTTTTCAATTTCTCTGCAATTTTTCTCAAGCCATGTTCCTGGTGTACTAGATAAATTCTATTGATGGCATTCCTCCATGACACCGTCATAAGCCCCGAATCATAATTTTCATCTGTCTGCCTCTACTTCTTAGATAGAGAACATATATCTGCAGCAAACACCAGTTGTAGGCATCAACAACTATATTTAGACATTTCACTGCAGACGTAATGGTGTCAGATAAGGGCTATCAGTCCTACGTGCATTCAGTTCTACCAAATGGAATGGCAACAGGGACCTTCACTAAAATGATGAAACATATCACTTCTTTTGCCTCTTAGCAGTCATCCGTGTGTAGATGATAAACATCACCTAGGCACGAACTGTCGTGAATCAATTGTTGCACCTTCCATTTGGCGCAGTCTGCCGGCAAATCCCTGCACTCTTGGTCCAAAGTGATTATGACCCTACACAGATCTGACTTTTCTTCCGGTATTCGGACCCTTTTCTCTCCTCTCCCAATGTTCTCATGTATGCACACTTCTCTGATTTTATCCTCTCCCTGAGCCATTCATGATGTCCCCCATATCAATCTGTGGCCCTTAACTGTGTCTTCATGCAGGGGTGTTCCGTGTCTGCAGTCACTCGTAGATGTGTTTTAGTCTGCAACACCATACGTCTTACCGCAATCGTTGGTAAAGTTAGGATGTATCGCATACACACTACCGCCGTGTCTCTTGTGCTTCTTAGGATTACCCCCATAGGTTCATTCTGTATGTGCTCTAGTTTCCCCAGCGGACTCTTTGACACTATGAGCAGTTCCGGTCCATACACATTTACTGATAGAATTATATGTTGACAGAGTATGAACTCAACAACAACTCCTTTAACGTGATGCACCAATCTCTGTACACAAGTTGATCACTTTGTTTACTGTTCCTGCAACGTTTGTGTCCGAGCTCTCCCATGCTTTTACGCAAGGACATCATCTGCAAATGTCAGGATCCTTCCAATCCCTGCTGCTTTAATGCTTGCAACTTTCCTTGCGTATACATTGCCGATCCTTGTGATAATCCGTGGGTAATAATGAGTGCATATGCAGTTTTATGTGTTGGTCTTAAATATAAAATTGTATACCTTTACCAAAGATGTGTAGTCTTAAATTGATTTAAATAGGTATATTCCTCCTGGAAAGAATATACCTATTGAAATCAATATAAGACTACACATCTTTGGTAGAGAAACATAAAAAACGTATGCTTTCCGGGGTAAACATATTTATGTAGTCTATATATATATTTTTTGGTTAACATATCCTTTACAGGACATCGCTGTCGACAACAGCATCTTTCAGCTTATTGTTGATTTCTTGACAAGATTACGCTCAGTAGTTTGCCATTGCTTTCTGAGCGACCGGCTCACATACCCCGTAAGTTACCAACGCGGAGAAAACCGCTACCGATTCGCGCTCATCGTCACGTTACCTACGAGAGTATACGAGATTACGGAGAAAGTCGTGTAACCTCTGGACCAGGGAGACAGGCTGTAGTCTATATATGAGAAATTAAAAAATTAGGGTTACAAGTCAAGAGGATCGACTTCATTGCACCGGGTTTTATCACATATGGCTCGGTCTCTTTCCTCACGGCGAACTGCCGAAAGCATCGCTTAAAGCACGAACTCTGTCGCTCCAGCGACGACTCCAGGAGTCTCCACCAAAACTGCACCCGTGAACTGAATGACAGAGCCCGGAATGGAACACAGAATCTTCGAAGCGCGAGGCTTGCAATGTGACCACTTGGCCACGGAGACTCCCTGTGAGAAGTACATCATGTGAGTGAAGTCAGCTGTAGAACAGCTCCAGTGAAGTCAGCTGTGGAACAGCTCCAGTGACGGCAGCTGTAGAACAGCTCCAGTGACGGCAGCCGTGGAACAGCTCCAGTGAAGTCAGCCGTGGAACAGCTCCAGTGAAGTCAGCTGTGGAACAGCTCCAGTGACGGCAGCTGTAGAACAGCTCCAGTGACGGCAGCTGTAGAGCAGCTCCAATGAAGTCAGCCGTGGAACAGCTCCAGTGAAGTCAGCTGTAGAACAGCTCCAGTGACGGCAGCTGTAGAACAGCTCCAGTGAAGTCAGCTGTAGAACAGCTCCAGTGAAGTCAGCTGTGGAACAGCTCCAGTGAAGTCAGCTGTGGAACAGCTCCAGTGACGGCAGCTGTAGAACAGCTCCAGTGAAGTCAGCTGTAGAACAGCTCCAGTGACGGCAGCTGTAGAACAGCTCCAGTGAAGTCAGCTGTTGAACAGCTCCAGTGAAGTCAGCTGTGGAACAACTCCAGTGAAGTCAGCCGTGGAACAGCTCCAGTGACGGCAGCCGTGGAACAGCTCCAGTGAAGTCAGCTGTAGAACAGCTCCAGTGACGGCAGCTGTGGAACAGCTCCAGTGAAGTCAGCTGTGGAACAGCTCCAGTGAAGTCAGCTGTGGAACAGCTCAAGTGAAGTCAGCTGTAGAACAGCTCCAGTGACGGCAGCTGTAGAACATCTCCAGTGACGGCAGCTGTAGAACAGCTCAAGTGAAGTCAGCCGTGGAACAGCTCCAATGAAGTCAGCTGTGGAACAGCTCCAGTGACGGCAGCTGTAGAACAGCTCCAGTGAAGTCAGCTGTGGAACAGCTCCAGTGACGAAAGCTGTAGAACAGCTCAAGTGAAGTCAGCTGTAGAACAGCTCCAGTGACGGCAGCTGTAGAACAGCTCAAGTGAAGTCAGCTGTAGAACAGCTCCAGTGAAGTCAGCTGTATAACAGCTCCATTGAAGTCAGCTGTGGAACAGCTCCAGTGACTGCAGCATTTCACAAAATGGAAAATATGCTCTGAACAATAGCGATGTCAATCGAGGTGCGACAAAGAGTTCTTGAGAATGATATCGAGCCGATCCTGACTTACGGAAACACAAATAGCAGATACGTGGGAAATGATGTGGAGAGGGTGGAGTTGTGATGTTACAGAAGAATAATGACAACACTTTGGACGGCTAGAAAGAGTAATGAGGATATCTTAAAAGAAGTGAACTCACAAAGAGAACTGGTTACTCGCATCAGAAGAAGACAGTCCACATTCTTTGGGTATGTCATTGTCGTGAATTCGTTTAAAGTGTCGTCCCTGGAGTGAGGGGAGTCAACACCCACATTATATTTACCCCCTTATCAATATCCTGGAGAATCCACTAGCTTCCGTCCACCACACTCCTTCGGTTCATGGACACCTCTCTCTCTCTCTCTCTCTCTCTCTCTCTCTCTCTCTCTCTCTCTCTCTCTCTCTCTCTCTCTCTCTCTCTCTATTACTGCCTGATCATGCCCCCTCTCATTCTTCCCCAACGCAACATACTCAACAACTCTTGCTTCTAAACATTAATACCAATTAATTTATTAAAAGAAAAGTGTAATGTATGTGAGACGTGTATACGAAGAAAATGTGTGTTGTATTTTCTAGTGTAAATGTAGAAATCAGACCACAAAGCTCAGGATCAGAGTCCACTCATCATGGCAAGGATTACACGACATCACAAGAATCAGCACAATGGACCTCACCAAACGCTGCGTCTCTCCCGCCAGACATTGTCCACCTCCAGGAGCTTTGATAACCACGAGGCCTGATCCCCACTCAAATATACTGTCTAGGACTGATACTATTTTGTTCCTAAAAAAAAACTGTTCCTAATAGTTTATAGAAACTGAGACCACACAATTCCTGCACAGTGAAAAGCGGAACACTGTCCCATGAACATGACATTCTTCCTTCTTACGAAATGTTCAAAAGTTTTCACTCTTAAAACAGTCATTGTACATAGTCTCAAATAGATCTCTTAATTTCCCAGATAAAGTCTTAATGTTCTGATGTCCTTGTTAAGTGGAACAAACACTCTCCAATGTTTTGGTTTCATGTAGTGTGAAAATCAATCCCTACTGTTCTAGTAATAAGTGGAATGAACATCCATCACCACTGGTTTATTCACGAATGGTATGAAATTCAGAACCCATTACTATGTTGCTGTCCACAGGTAGTGTGAAATATTCTCAATAATGTTCTCAGTATTTATCCTGTGGGATACTTATACTATTCAGCTCCACCGAGCAATGTTTTATCAACTTTTTCTAGCATAGGCCCAGTGAGAAAGTCGCTGACCAATCTTCCTGCACCAAAAATATCCGGGATCTGAATTTTCAATGTTTCTGTGTTCTTCATCCCAACCAGAGGGAACCTGTAAAATAGAGAACACACCCGGTGAGAGCCACCCCGTCACTGATCCTTATTAGATGAGCGTAGGCCACTGGGCTCGCTCAGAAAAATACAGTGAACCAAACTCTGTCAGGGACAGATGAGCTCATCACATAGGTCCGCATCAGGCCAAGACAAGAAAAAAAAAAACCAACAAACAGAGTGCAGAACCCCCTCAGGGAGCAACCCACTGGAAGATCCCACTATTGGACAATTTCCCCGTCTCCCAATTACCCCCCATTACTCTATTCTCAACTAGCAGAGCTTATAATCACTTCACTACTCTATTCTCAACTAACAGAGCTAATCATCACTTCACTACTCTATTCTCAACTAACAGAGCTAATCATCACACTCTAGCTAGTTTCAACCATGCTACTGCCTAAATTAATTAGGCCTAATTACACTATATTATATGTAATACCTTGTACAGCACCGCAGTTCTCCTAAATCACATCTACATTTTGCCATGACAGGCACGTATAAAATTAAATCTAATTAATCCCGCACACGGTAGATGTTATTAAAATCCATAACTGCAGTGACAAAGCACGTCTGCCTAAGTCCACTGTCTGAGTTACACTAGCTGTAAACAAATCATGTTTTTGTCAAACAGCCTTGAATTGTTCACGTGACGTTCTTTGATGTCCACACAGGTGCTCTCAAGGGGCACACAATCCGCTTTCCCCTTTCACCCACCAATACAAGAGTCTTTCCCCCTGATTCAACATTCAAAACAAAGTAGCCTGTTTCCCGCATTCTCCCAATTCGGGTCTCAATAACAAGCCGCTAATTCGTTTGATGTCGGAGAATTCTCAAGGTCTCCCGACTGTTCTGATCTCACCGACTAGAAGTAAACAACTTGCAGCTGTAAACACAGACTGTTTTCTGTAATTTTTATCATCTGATTGTTAACGACGGTGGATTTCATGACAGTCATGAGAAGTGGAGAGCAGGAATCCTTCGCGGCATCAGGGAAGTTGGAGGGAAGGAATGGCAGGGGAGACCAAGAGAGAAATGCTGGACAGTTTGACTATATGGCACGGAGGAACATTGGTATCAGAAATGGTTGACAATGCACGAAACAGAAAGCTGTGGACAGACATGATAACCAGCACGACATTATGAAGAAAAAGAAATTATGTCCACCGGAAGTGAAATTACGAATACATATCTATAAAGTAGAAAGTATAAATAGATATAGCACACTGGACCAGCGATATCATTGATATACCAGCTGAAGTAACTCTACTTTGCAAACACAAATATAAGAAAAGTAAAGACTTTAATAAAAGTCCCACACACTCCTTCAGACGATGTGGATTTCAATAAAACATTCAACCAGACAAGCAGTTTAATTATTACATTACAGCAATATTAGACTGGCTTTCCACATCGGATCGCATCTATCACAATCAGTGGGTAAATAGTTATACGTCTAGACGGACATATTGTATGTAACCCCAACTGCACCCCTTCACCTATGATTTACCTTCACTTACGCGCCGTGTATAATGCTCTGTAGTATTGAGTGTGCTTCATCTGTGTATAGTGTCTCCGAAACTGGAGTACTGTGACTATATTCAATGAAACGGTGGCTTGGACAGAACAGTGATGGAATTCATGCTTCCTGGAAGACCTGGGGTCGAACAGCACACGGATTGGCACATGACTCTGCAGACACCTGGGGCATGAGGGTACAGAAAACTCTGCAGACACCTGGGGCATGAGGGTACACAGGACTCTCTGGGGCATGAGGGTAGACAGGACTCTGCAGACACCTGGGGCATGAGGGTACACAGGACTCTGCAGACACCTGGGTCATGAGGGTAGACAGGACTCTGCAGACACCTGGGTCTTGAGGGTAGACAGGACTCTGCAGACACCTGTGGCATGAGGGTAGACAGGACTCTGCAGACACATGGGTCATGAGGGTAGACAGGACTCTGCAGACACCTGGGGCATGAGGGTACACATGACTCTGCAGACACCTGGGGCATGAGAGTATGCCATATACCTGGATCAGGCTATGGATTGTAAGACACACTTTGCACAGCATTAGTTACAAAAGAATGAAGAGTGTGAAAGACGTTTTGGTGCAAGCACGAAAACGTCACGAAAAGATCAGTTAGACTTGAGCTGGCGTCCACGTCGGACATGGTTTCTTGTCACTAAAGCACGGCTAATATTATGCTGCTATTTTAGAATAGGTTGTGTATTGTCAAGGAATAGTTGGAACGTTTCTGTGGAGCGACTGCTTTGTTTCCGACATGTCAAAATCGTCGTATTAAAGTGGACTATGAGAAGAAAACTATCCAGCGTGAAGGTTTGGTTGCAGCCGCCGTTTTTGGTTTTCACTTTTTACTTAACAAACAAGGAGGATCAGACAACATATATATATATATATGTAACGTCTCGCTCCTTGGCATGGGGGCTCGTCCGGGATGGGATGGCATGGGGGTGTTCGCAGTGGTAATTATGAACCCGTGATTTATTATTAACTTATGACATATTGGTAGAAATTTAACATTTATACAATGGATCGAGCCAAATACAAGTGAAGGCCAAGGTCACGTAAAGATTCTTATAAATACGTCATTACATACAAATTATTTTGTGGAATAATCTCTAAAAAAGTAACCATGTTTTGAGCATGGGTGATGACGTCATTGTTTTGGTTGTGACCAGCACACATCCGGCAAACGACATTGATTCATCATCTTGCAACATAGCAGAGCTCCGAGAAACTTGAGCATTTGTCGAATGCGGGAAATTTGTACTCTTATTTTATTGACGACTCCAAATAATCTAACGATCGTAACATCATCCAGTTTCCTGATAGTTCTGAAGATACATCATCTTTCTTACACTTAACGAAGATTTGAGATGTTGGACTCAGATCACTGTGCTGTGTGTCATTTAATCGTGCACGTCTTCAATTCACAATCGTCTTCAGAGATACAGCAAATATAGTTTCAACGGGAAATTAATTGACAAATAAAATTTTGTGGTTCCATTTGTGTTAAATCGGAGGAAAGCGTTCATTGACATTACACTATCATAAAGTACTCACTTTCAACGTATGTATTGTAAGCTTGGTTACAAACGACATGGAAAGGAAGAGCATGAGAAATAACAGAAAGACAGACAGGTTGAGTTCAAAGTGTTGATCAACTGTATATGTAAATCATGACTAGGGTCAACAGTATTACAGGTTAGTCATTTGAATCCGTATAGTTTGTGCTCATATAATTCGGATGCTGACCTGGTCTTAACAGGCACTCCGAAAGAGGCAACTACAGATTATCTGATATTAACGTTGTAAACAGATGCTTAATAAAACGGCATTAAACTGTAAGAGCCACACGTCAGGATTCAGTATATTCCAGTTCACACTTTTCTCTCCAGTTCTTGATCATTGTTACTGTTATTGGAAAGGTTGAACCTATGTTCTTCAGTACCAACATGTTTGTTGTTACACATAATGATACGTCATGAAAGAGGAACAACAGTTGTCAGTGGAAGTTTATATACGCTACTCACCGAAAACATTCTAAAGAAATTATACAATGCAATATACAATATTTTTTGGAATACGACAACACAAAACTGAAAACAATATCAAGTACTTTTAAGTTACGAAGCCACATCAATTACGTATAAATTTTTCGAAGTACATCGAACTTTGAAATTATCATTAATCAACGTTGAATTCCTAGAAGCGATATGTTTTTTGGATGAAGTCAAACTGATGCGTTAGCATTGACAATCAATCGAACATTTGAATGAAATCAATTGCATCTTATTCTTAGATCATGAACCAATGTTTCTCAGAACATTTAAATATTCAAATATTCTTCATGGGTTGAGAAATCTTGTGAAAAAAAATTCGACTACATCGAAATTTGATTTTTCATAACAGTGATAAACAAATTTTTACGTGCATCAAAAATCAACCTTGAGAAACAGAACTTATCGAAACGTACATTAAACCTAATACACAAGTCGTCAATAAGCAATATGATAATCACATCTTAAAATATATTCTTCACTTAGGACATTGTGAATTGCGTACACGAAACGTTCTGAAGTCATAATACAACCAACACTGACTAGTCTACACTCAATGGATATTAAGCTAAAATCGTGACCAGATTTTACTGGTTAGTCAAAGCCGGGGTACTCAATCATACGTTATCAAATCACGAACTTCTTTGGCTATATTGTCATATCTGAGGGATGACCATGCATGTTTCAACTTTAAAGGTATTTTCTTGCATCTTACTGCTTTTGAGGATTTGCTCAAGGACATCGAATCACCAAACCCGCAGATGGTTGTTCATCCACGTCTATTGTGTCAACCATGCTCCTATATGTCGAGACCAGAAGAAATTCCGATCAACGTGTTCAGGATAGACTGTCACCTTTTGAGCAAGGCCAATCGATCGCCGAACCGATGACTGAATACATTCCTTTGAGACCTCCTTTATATAGATGTCCGATTACTCAATCATTACCTCCACATCAGTCGTTGTCTACATTGGAATATCTGGTGCTAGAAGACAATCTCCTCAACTTCTGTATCAACTATGGACAACAATTTATTTATGATGAACACACGACGTTGTTAAATTGAGTGAAAACATACACAAATATTATCGGAGAACTGTGTTATGAGAATAGAATTAAGATGCTGCAACAATTCGTCGAAAACATTCAAAATTCATATAAACACTGCTAAATATTAGAACACGTTACATACCTCATCATCACAAATAAAGGAATTTCATGTTGTTCGCACGTGAAACCAGCACGTGATCGTCTCACATCATCGTGTTACATCACATATAGATATTTTAAAACATAACTGTAGATATAAGATATTATTCTTCTGGGATATTTGAAAG
This sequence comes from Cepaea hortensis, assembly GCA_963921405.1. Taxonomy (NCBI): domain Eukaryota; kingdom Metazoa; phylum Mollusca; class Gastropoda; order Stylommatophora; family Helicidae; genus Cepaea; species Cepaea hortensis. The sequence goes on from OY992879.1 coordinate 119,583,127, forward strand.
TATTTATATATTTTACTTATGCTAATTTTTTTTTTTTATATACAGCTACACATTTCATTAAGACTATTCATGTGGTCTTGTAATTCAGCATTTGATTTTTCTATTACTGCTTGATCATCCGCAAATGTTTGCCATTTGTTTTTATCAAGGGTAATTGCAGCGATAAGTAGTAAAGGTACAGAGAGAACCACACATAATGTGAGGGTGCAGTGCAGTGTGCTGGGATAGAAGTAACTCCCCTAAACAGATATAACAGTACACTAGAATTGTACCAAGATATGCGTTACATCTTTAGACGAATATGGAGGTGTACTGTGGACTAACCAACGTCATTAGACTAAGAGGTTTGGGGAAACTCTCTTTGAGCTGATGCGCTAAGGCAGTCTATATCATACCGAGATATGACCGTCAGAGAGTTAAAGATGATTTTATGGATACTAAGTCATATCTATATCTATATAACAGAGTGTATGTTTGTGGGTATTTATGTATTGGATGCGTTCGATAACGGTACATCCGATTGAGATGAAATTTTCTACACGTCTTCCTTTCATTCCTGTGCAACCGACTATAATAATTTCTTAATGTAAAATCTTCTACTTATTTAAGAACATTTACTTTTCCATTTTCATTATATAATGTCTATATAGCAGGGGGACTTCACTCTAGAAAAGTTATTTCAAGGGGCATAACTTTTAGTAACATTTCTATATACTTTATAGTCATATTGTTGGACTTACTTCCACTATTGTTAAACTCTTTGTCTATAGTTATTTTCAGGCATATGAGTTATAATAAATAATGATATAATCTTTAAGGCATTTTCAAAGTTTGCATAAAAATAATGCATAATGCATAACATTGTAACCCATCTTTTTCTACAGTTTTCATTGAATGGTGTGTGGAAGGACATTCTTTTAAGTTACTGTGCGCCAGGAGCTGGGCGAAACCACGCCGGGTCAGATAGATAGACAAATAGTCGGGAACGGAAGCTTATTTGACTACTTATATGAATTAAATGACATGCTCCCCACCAGGGACTGGGTGAAGCCTGGCCGGGTCAGACAGACAGATAGACAGACAGACAGTCGGGAACGGGAGAGCTTATATGACTACGTATATGAATTAAATTAGATGCTCCCCACCAGGGACTGGGTGAAGCCGGGCCGGGACAGACAGATAGACAGACAAACAGATAGTCGGGAACGGGAGAGCTTATATGACTACTTATATGAATTAAATGAGATGCTCCCCACCAGGGACTGGGTGAAGCCGGGCCCGTTCAGACAGACAGATAGACAGACAGACAGATAGTCGGGAACGGGAGAGCTTATATGACTACTTATATGAATTAAATGAGATGCTCCCCACCAGGGACTGGGTGAAGCCGGGCCCGTTCAGACAGACAGATAGACAGACAGACAGATAGTCGGGAACGGGAGAGCTTATATGACTACTTATATGAATTAAATGAGATGCTCCCCACCAGGGACTGGGTGAAGCCGGGCCCGTTCAGACAGACAGATAGACAGACAGACAGATAGTCGGGAACGGGAGAGCTTATATGACTACTTATATGAATTAAATGAGATGCTCCCCACCAGGGACTGGGTGAAGCCGGGCCCGTTCAGACAGACAGATAGACAGACAGACAGATAGTCGGGAACGGGAGAGCTTATATGACTACTTATATGAATTAAATGAGATGCTCCCCACCAGGGACTGGGTGAAGCCGGGCCCGTTCAGACAGACAGATAGACAGACAGACAGATAGTCGGGAACGGGAGAGCTTATATGACTACTTATATGAATTAAATGAGATGCTCCCCACCAGGGACTGGGTGAAGCCGGGTCGGGTCAGCCAGACAGACAGACAAACAAGCAGACAGACAGACTGATAGATAGATAGATCCCCTCCAGGGCCTGGGCGAAGCCGGGCCGGGTCAGCTAGTAATTATATAAAATCAGCATTTTACTAGCACGAATAGACAGATTAAAGCATTATGAGTCAGCTTCTCTGCATTCATGTGTGAGCATTGGGCAATGGTACCATATTACAACAGTTGATTGAAGAAAAAGATTTACCCTGCTGGAGAAAGTATTGGTCATGAAGATAAATAGCATTAGATTTATCCTTAAAGGACCAAAAAGAATAGTTACAGAAATACGATTAGTCTATTGATCATTGTTTGCACAGAGAGAACTATTGTGATGTTATAACATTGCTGATCTAATGAATTATATTGTTATTTAACTATTGTATTATTAGATGGTTAGGTACTGATTAGTTATATTATTATATTAAATAATTATTAGATAGATAATGAATGTTAGTTAAGTAGGACAGACAGACGACACCATTTTTCGTCCTTTGTCAAGGTATAAGAAACAGAATAAACTAACAAAATGTTTTCAACATTTTGAAAGGTGGAGGGGGTGAATGCCTTATACCTGGATCAGGCTATGGATTGTAAGACACACTTTGCACGGCATTAGTTACAAAAGAATGAAGAGTGTGCAAGACGTTTTGGTGCAAGCACGAAAACGTCACGAAAAGATCAGTTAGACTTGAGCTGGCCACCACGTCGGACATGGTTTCTTGTCACTAAAGCACGGCTAATATTATGCCGCTATTTTAGAATAGGTTGTGTATTGTCAGGTATAGTTGGAACGTTTCTGTGGAGCGACTGCTTTGTTTCCGACATGTCAAAATCGTCGTATTAGAGTGGACTATGAGAAGAAAACTATCCAGCGTCGTCTTGTGAAGGTTTGGTTGCAGTGGCCGGTTTTGGTTTTCACTTTTTACTTAACAAACAAGGAGGTTCGGACAACACATATATATATATATATGTAACGTCTCGCTCCTTGGCAGAGTAGACAGGACTCTGCAGACACCTGGGGCATGAGGGTACACAGGACTCTGCAGACACCTGGGGCATGAGAGTAGACATGACTCTGCAGACACCTGGGGCATGAGGGTAGACAGGACTCTGCAGACACCTGGGGCATGAGGGTACACAGGACTCTGCAGACACCTGGGGCATGAGGGTACACATGACTCTGCAGACACCTGGGGCATGAGGGTAGACAGGACTCTGCAGACACCTGGGGCATGAGGGTAGACAGGACTCTGCAGACACCTGGGGCATGAGGGTACACATGACTCTGCAGACACGCAGGAGAGACGGAGAAACCGTTGGCCGGGCCGCGATGGGAGCGATCTTCTGCACAAGATCTGCACATGATGCTGATGGTTATGTGTATACTTATCTGTGATAGTGATGTGTATACTTATCTATGATGGTGAGGATGGTAATGTGTATACTTACCTGTGATGGTTACGTGTTATCTTGTCTATGATGATGATGGTGATGTGTATACTTATCTATGATGATGATGGTGATGTGTATACTTATCTGTGATGGTGATGTGTATACTTATCTGTGATGGTGATGTGTTATCTTGTCTATGATGATGATGGTGATATGTATACTTAACTATGATTATGACGATTGAGATGTGTATACTTATCTATGATTATGGTGGTAGTGATGTGTTTACTTATCTACGATGATGATGGTGATGTGTATACTTATCTATGATGATGATGGTGATGTGTATACTTATCTACGATGATGATGATGGTGATGTGTATACTTATCTACTATGATGATTCGCTCGACGCTCAGAAGAAAGGCGAGACGGACATATAATCAGCTTGCTACTGGAACTATTAGTGTTGGAACTCTTCGCTGGCTGCTGGGGATGGGGACGGAGCGCTTATGGGAATGCCCCGAATGCTGTGATGTCGGTTCCTAAATCAATTAATCAATCAATCTACCATGATGATTGATGGTGATGTATATATTATCTACGATGATGATTATGTTCAAAACAATGCATTTCCTTAGTGAATGTAAACACAGAAACTACAAACAATTGGCTGCACAAATTATTGCCTGGCATACTGCATTGTTATATATCATCCTAGCATACTGCATTGTTATATATCATCCTAGCATACTGCATAGTTATATATCATCATAGCATACTGCATTGTTATATATCATCCAAGCATACTGCATTGTTATATATCATCCTAGCATACTGCATTGTTATATATCATATGAAATGAATATTATTACACATGTAAGAAATTACTTAATAAACTTATTTCGCAGCAGAAGGGAAGGCAGAAACTGCAGGTGAACACCCACTGAACTGACTACAGTAGAATATAACCTGAGGTATTCACTTGTCTGCCAGGGCAAGCAGATAAGACAAAGACGCGGCAAAGTAAACACATCAAGGGATACGTCCCCGCTCTGTGGAGGAGTACGGTAACAGATGTAGTCTAACATGCCTCCTCCCTTTTCATCTACTGAGGTTACTGTGAATATAAATATTTTTATACAGGCGCCCCGGAAAATAAAAGAGCGATAAAGTGTGTGTGTGTGTGTATGTGTGTATGTATGTGTGTGTGTGTGTGTGTGTGAGAGAGAGAGAGAGAGAGAGAGAGAGAGAGAGAGAGAGAGAGAGAGAGAGAGAGAGAGAGAGAGAGAGAGAGAGAGGAGAGAGAGGTGGGCGGGGGAAAGAAATTGATGTTATTTGCAGGGAAGATCTGCTGAGAAAAAAAATGTTTGAGCTTCAGTCCCAAAGGTGTAAAGAGACCTGGCAGACCACAACACATTTAACAGCATCAGTCTGGCGTAGATCTCTATCTAGTATCAACTATTCTTAAAAGCGCAAGTATCAGCCCTCTTCAAAACGCAGGTTCGTCGTTAAAATGTTAGATACAGGAAAGGTTGCTACAAAAATATACATTACACGTCTATTTTATATCTCACATTACAGAACTATACTATTAGAAGTGAACGCAGACATAATAAATGCAGCTTTTCTGAACATATTATAAACAATACTGACATGACATGTCAGACAATCATTATATGCAATAAACAGTAGAAAAGAGAATACTTTAACAGAAAGTAACGATATACTAGAAAGATAGAAGGGGGTACTGCAGAGAAATGTACGAAGATATGACAAAGATCCCACATGACATAACTGAACACGAAGAGACAGAACCATGATCTGTGTTAGAGGATCTATCATCAGACAGGTGTGCCCCTTGGAGAACATCAGGCGAGGAGAGGAGTGGGTCAGAGTGCCAGCCGTGCAGTCAGACTTGTGCAGAGTTGTAATAACATTGAGCCGGGAGTGCAGGGAGTGGCCAGCAGGGGCCACGGAACTGGAAATTCAGCAACTAATTCAGGAAAATTCTCGCCCGGGTGATGTGATTATCTACACGGATGGGTCAGTGTTGAGAGGTAGGAGAAGTGCCTGGGGGTTCTTGGCAAAAACTAATGGTCGGCGTTTGGTGCAGGAGAGCCTGGCGTATGATAACACTACATCTAGCTTAAGAATGGAGGTGGAGGCGGTCAGTGCAGCTTTCCGCTGGATAGAAAACACGAGACATACACACATTGTGATTGTAACTGACTCAGAAAGCATGCTGAGAAGGGTGAGAACATGTAGGCTTCGTGCAGAGTGGCTTGCTTCGCTTCGGAGGTCACGGGTGGCAAGCATCGCCTGGATCTTTTCTCCTGGGCATGCCGGTGAGCTGCGGAATGAACAGGCGGACAGATTGGCTGGCTCTGCAAAATTTGGTGGAGTATTGATGCATGACAGGGCAGACGTGGTTGCGGCCTTGTGGGAGCACGTGTACACCTCGGAGGAGCAGATGGAGCACCATGGTCTGGTAAGAATGAGACAACGAGGTGTGACGAGGGGATCTGGCCGACGCTCGGTGCTCGAGGGAAAGGCGAGACGGACATATAATCAGATTGCTACTGGAACTATTAGTGTTGGAACTCTTCGCTGGCTGCTGAGGATGGGTACGGAGCGCTTATGGGAATGTCCTGAATGCTGTGATGTCGGTTCCTAAATCAATCAATCAATCAATCATCAGCTACACAAGTCTGAAGACAGGGAAGTCCGCAGGCGGGGACAATAGACCAACCAAAGAAATCTAGGAAGGGAGAGAAGTCATCCTAAGTATCTACCACGCAGTATGTGTGAAGCCGGCTCCGTCGCGAAGGCGTTACGCTCGCGGTTCCTGTATACCCGCGTTCAAAACACAGCTGCGTGAGATTTGGCAGCAGACCGCGTTGAGTTGGTTTTTTTTACGAAATGGTATGGGTGCCGGTCGTTCAGAAACAATGGTAAACTGCCGAACGTAAACTTGCCAAATGACACAACAGCAAAAAGTGATGGTGTTGACTGCAACGTCCTGTAAAGGAAATACAACTAACTTTGTTTAGCATGTGTGGGTTCTGTAACAGCACTGTTTGACCCAAAGTATGGAAGAGAACAACAATCTACTACCTCTCTGAAAGAAGAGAAACCAAGGATTATATTTTCAACATAATAACCATCTTTGAAAAGTGCAAAGAGTGCGATGAAGAACTTCTTGATTCATTGACTACTGTAAGGCCTTCGACTGTGTTCAACAACATAAATTGTTATCAACCTGGGAGACATGGAGTCTCCAACTCATTCGATCCACTTAATTGAGCCAGTATCCAACGAAAAGCAAGCGGCTGCCAGAACAGCCGGTGAAACATCAAACTGTTTCATGTGCAAAGGGAAGTAAGACAATGATGAATGTTCTCCCCATACCTGTTGAACAGTATGCAGACAATATAATGATAATCGTCAAAAATAGGCAGTTGTAATCCATTATTATTTTGTAGTTCCAGATTTGACAGTAAACAATGGCAGCAGTACTAGATCTTGGGGATGCACACAACAGAGTCAGATATGATCTCTTGATACACACGTTTATGGAGAAGGGTGTCAGTCACTGGGTGATAAATTGGATAGAGGCTACCCTGCATTCTCATAAGGTTGCTCTTCACCTAGGTTCATGAACCCTTGAGGCGTGGAATTACAAACGATTCTGCAGCCTCGCCTGTGCTATTCAATGTTTACACGAAGATTGCAAGCATTGAAGAACCAGGGATTGGAATGATACTGGCATGCGAAGATGACACAATTGAGTATATACAGGGAAGAGATAGGAAGCAATAAGCGTGGGAGTTGCAGGAGACAGTAAACAGGATGATCAACTGGTGCACAGAGATGGCTGGTGTCATCAACTTAGATAAGGCGTCTGTGTTATGGCGCTCATTGGATTACGTGGAAGGAATTTTTATGACATCTAAGAGGGGAATTGGTGCAGTGATGATTATGGCAGCATTGGGCTTGGAGCAAAGAGTGTTGTTCATTTTCTATACACATATGATTATCTCAGTAAGTGGTAGTGAGCATATGATAGAATTTAGCTTTTCCAACTATTGCAGACAGGTTCAAGTTACTGCAGGCCAAGACATATTTCTGAGAAAAGGCGCATACACTGCATGTAGCCCTGGATACAGTTAAGGGTCACAGGCTGGTGAGAGGAAAGTCATTCCTGCAAAATGTGATAGCCCTATCACATCACAGATCTACTCAATATGATGGCACTATCACATCAGAGATCTACACAATATGATGGCAGTATCACATCACAGACCTACACAATATGATGGCAGTATCACATCACAGACCTGCACAATGTGATAGCCCTATCACATCATGGACCTACACAATGTGATGACCCTATCATATCACGGACCTACACAGTATGATGGCACTATCACATCACAGACCTACACAGTATGATGGCACTATCACATCAGAGACCTACACAATGTGAATGCACTATCACATCACAGACCTACACAATGTGGTGGCACTATCACATCACAAACCTACACAATGTGATGGCATATCACACACAATGTGATGACCCTATCATATCACGGACCTACACAATATGATGGCACTATCACATCATGAACCTACACAATGTGATGACCCTATCACATCACAGACCTACACAATGTGAATGCTCTATCACATCACTGACCTACACAATGTGATGGCAGTATCACATCACAGACCCATTGCCGGTTCCTTCTTCAGGACATTTGTTTAACAGACACAACTAAAGGTCAACCAAACAAATCCCAGTCAACAATGATGAAATGTCAAGTGACCCAAGCTGTGATTATCTGTGCTCCACATCAGTTACAGTGGGACTGCTCAAAACAAGCCTGACCGAGACTGGCCATAGCAACGCAGAGGTTAAACAGTACAAGGATCTCTGGCACAACACCAGCATACAAAATGAAGTAACATGTTTGAGAACACGCATCTTACCGGTGGCAACACATGGATGTGAGCCATTGACCATTATACAATCACTAAATAACAAATATCGGACTTTGGAACTGAACTGTTACAGAAGGGTTGTCAGAATACCCCGGACTGAGAAGAATAAAAACGCCCACATTGTACAAGATCTGAACATCGAGGAAACATGTCATCACGTCTGGGAAACTGAAATATCTGGCCACATTAAACGCCACAGAGGTTTGGGAAGACAACTAATGGAAGTCGTGGTTTCTGGGGGGTCGACAACCACGAACAAGGACAGAATATTGAAGACAACTTTGGCATGAGCATGCGCGAGGCAAGCAGGGATCAGGCAAAGAAACCAGAATCTTTCAGGTGGGCTATAGTGCCAGCCGCGTTCTGCACAGGATGATGACGCAGACATGATCAACCTTGTTCTATTTTTACTTAATGTGTATGTGTGTATAAAGAGCCATAGCTCTTCACACACACACACACACACACACACACACACACACACACACACACACACACACACAAAAGCACGCACGCACGCACACAACACACACACGCACACAACACACACACACGCGCGCGCGCGCGCGCTCACACACTCGTGAGCGCGCATGCAAATTAAGAGGCTCGGACATAGTATTACAATGTGATGAGGTTAATAAACAAGTATGGTGGGTAGTAGTAGTATAAAGGTGGAACGCATCTTTCATCACGTGACAGTGTGAAATGAAAGCGAGATGTTACTAATAATGACGAAGACAGTAAAATGAAAGAATTATTAAAATCGGAATGAACGTGCCAACACATTTTTTTCTAGGCGAAGTGGTCAAGCCGTTTGACTCGGGCTCCGAAGGTTGTGGGTTCGATTCAGGGCCGCGTCCTTCGGTTCACGAGTGACATTTTTCGGAGACTCGTGAGGGTCGTCGCTGGAGCTACGGAGTTCGTGCTTTGAGCGACGCTTTCCGCGCTGCGCAAAGAGACTGAGCCATATGGGATAAAACCCGGTGCAATGAAGTAGACCTTGTCGACTTTTAAGTGACTTTTTAAAGACACAATAAGAGTATGAATAACATTTTAGCTAAATTAACAACCAAATAATTAGACAATGAGAACATGGCTTCAGTACACAAGACACTATATAACTCACTTTCACTGATCTTGTCTTTCAGAGATTTGGGCGTGGAGCTGGTAACCAGATGGTTAGTCGAAGCTGATGCTGTTTCCCCATCTAGGTTGTTTGTCGGGAAGCAGTCGTCACCTGCTGCTGTAGATTCAGTGGTAACAGGATCCTGTACGGTGTGTTCTGCACTCACTGCATGGTCGCTGACAACAGGTGAAATGGGCTCACGTGGATTTCTCTCGTCATCTACCGATGACCCATGGTCAGTGTGTAATGTCTCAGACTGATCACCACCGTATATCAGTTGAGGGTGCTGATGCAGTTCAAACTGCTTGGGTTGGCGATACATTTCTTCTTGGTAATCTTGAGGGTTCTCGGCACTTAAGGCTGCCTCTTCATCGCCTTCAACATAACCCTCCTGCTGTAGATCCACATCGTGGTCATCATGCTGCCTAGGTTGCAACATCTGACCATGTTCGATATTTACACTATCACTGTCCGTGCGATATTCATTGACTCCAGCTTGTGAGCCTCTCAACCCGTAGTCACCAGGTTCCATTTGCCAACAATGTTATATATCAATACCGTTCTCGGCGTGGCGAGTCTCAGAGCAACACACCAGACGTCGACTTCAGTCAGCCAAGTCTGTTCTGGTAGAAGGACCATTTTAAAGATACATTAATTTGTTGTGTGTAGATACTTACTAAAATTATAATATTGGGAGTCTCCGTGGCGAAGGTGTCAAGACATCTGCCTCGCGCTCCGAAGGTATTGGGTTCGATTCAGGGTTACGTCTTTCGGCTCACGTGCGCTTTTTTCTCGGAGACTCCTGGAGGTCGTCGATGGAGTTCATGCTTTGTGCGACGATTTCAGCAGGCCACCGGTACAATGAAGTCGACCCTCTCAACTTTTAAGACTTTCTTTTATAATTCTTATTATCTCAAGTATGTATGAATACACTGAGCAATGACTCATTCATTCAGTAGCATGTCCTTTGCAGAACCTCGCTCCCATAACAGCCTTCCGGAAAACTTCTCGATCATAAACAACATGTCCCGCGTCCGATACACCGATCTGGAGATCATCCGCCACATCCTGCGCCCATCTTCTCCTTGGCCTTCCTCTTCCTCTCTTCCCCAGGCATATATCCCTCCATTATTGTTCTCTCCAAACTTTCGTGACGTTTCAAGTGACCAAAATATTTAAATTTTCTTTGTTTTATCGTCTTTAATAGCCAACCTTCTTCAATATTCAGCTCTTGAAGTATGGATGCATTTGTTCTTTTCTTTACCCAAAATATTCTTAGAACTCGTCTATAACATTCATATTCAAAGGCATTTATGCGCTGTTCCGCTTGTTTAGTAAGTGTCCGGGTCTCACAGGCGTATGTTGCAATGGGAAAGATGCATGCTCTTAAAAATCTAATTTTTGTAGTTCTGACTGTCCCACTCCATAATTTATTCAGTTGTTTTATTTTTTGAAGAGCAATTGATAGTCATCGTTTAATTTATTTCATTGTGTCACCGTTGTTGGTAATCAATGACCCAAGATATTCAAAATTTGCCACCACCTCCAATTTTTCTTCATTAACATATATGTCTTTCTTCATAGTAGTTTTATCTGTATGCATTATCTTTGTTTTTGCTATGTTAAGATATGAGTTGTGATTTTCACTATTCAATTGGGTTGAGGCTATTAGGTTTTCTATACCATTCTGTGTTGTAGGTAGCAATACTGTATCATCAGTATACCGAATCTCTGGTATGTATTGACCACCGATATTTAGGGCATCATATAACTCCCTGTTAAACAAATAGGGGAAAGCACACATCCCTGACGGACTCCTTGCTTGATGTCAAACCAATCGGATGTCTCGCCATCTATTCTAACCGCTGCTTGTTGGTCTAGATCAGTGGTTCCCAAACTTTTCAAGCAGAGGGCCATATCTACTATTTTCGGTAGTTAAGCGGGCCACAACGTTATAACATTATAAAAGTCTTGCAATATCATTCTTACCTTTCTTAACTTTCGATAACAAAATTATAATCCTTTAAAGGCCTTCAATGTCAGTACTACACTGCGGTCATTTGTGTGTGTGTGTGTGTGTGTGTGTGTGTGTGTGTGTGTGTGTGTGTGTGTGTGTGTGTGTGTGTGTGGTTTTGTTTGTATGTTGAAAATCAAAAGTTCATTTAACAATAAACTTTTTATCAGTTTCAAAAATCGCTATTAATGTAATTAATTTACAATTGTAAATGCTCTTCATAACCAGTTACTTCAGTTCAGATGCCATTTTATCAATGTCTGGGCACAAATCTGTCGTGCCCACAGTCATAAGCGCAGCTAGGTTACTGTCGGTGAGTCTGGAACGTTGCTTGTTTTTTATAACGGTCTTTGTGGAAAATGACTGCTCGCATCTGTAAGTTGCCGTCATTAAGCCAGACACCGTTCAGCAAACATTCCCGTTCTGTAGGCAATTCATTTATTTCAGATAGACACTATTTTTCAGTGCCCAGAGACGTGACAGAACTTTCCCTTTAGATAGCTATCTGACAACACAGTGTAACAGTAGCTCACCGTATTCCTTGTTCAGGTCTGAAAGAAATTGTCTGAACTCATGCAAATTCAGCGGCTTACTTCGAATTTTGTTCACACATCTCAGAACAACATCGATGACATGTTTCAGATTTAATGGCTATCGACACAGAGCTTCTTGTTGAATTATACAATGATATGTTAATATAGTGCGGCCAAGAAAATGTTCCAATAATGCTAGACATCCAGACATTTTACCCGTCAAAGCCGGAGCACCATTGGTGCATACACTGTCCAATTTGGTCCATTCTATGTTGTTTTTCTGTACACACAACTTCAGAGTTTCAAACAGATCAGTCCCTTTAGTAGTTGCATGCATTGATTCAAGTCCTAGAAATTCTTCAATGACTTCAAAATTATCATTTATTGCTCGAACAAAAACTGCTACCTGAGCTGTGTCAGAAATGTCAGTGGATTCATCCATTTCCAATGGAAAAAAGTTTATAATTTTTATATGTCCTGCTACTTGACGAAGAACATCGTTAGCCACAGTATTATTAGCACAAGAATCTTATCAAATTTTGTTTCACACTTTTTATTGCCATGCAGTCTAGCAGCAATTTTAGGGGAAGGCTTGATTATATCTTCTGCATCGGTGAACCTTCTTTTTGCGAGCCAACAGAAGAGGGACATCGTACGACACAACAACAGCAATCTTGCTCTGTTCGATAGTCTTGGTGAAAAATAACTGCTGCCTGATCAGAGAACTTTCTATTTTAGCTATAAAATCTTTTCTAACTCCTAATTGATCGGATATTGAGCATTTATGTCTGAATGTGTGGTCGTGAAGTGTCATTCCAGATTACATTTTCTTGTAACAGAAATACAAAATCCGCAAATTAAGCGAATTGATTTACCACTACGGCTAGGCATAAACATAAATTTCTCCGTCCAAGCGTCGTTGAATTCACGACAAACAACGTCTTCACATTTTCGCTTTTTACCATTGCTTGATTTTAGATTTCCCACACACATGTTTATAGTCTTTAACGGTAAAATTTTATTTGAAAACATATCTAATTTCAACACAATACTACCGACTCTGCTAACCAGTTGTAACAGACGACAACATGGCGCCTTGCGTACTCTGATTAGTCGACAAGGCTGGGATATGGGAACTTCATAACCTTTCGTTGCGAACTGAACAGGCGCATTCTATAATATCTGAGCATAGCAACAACGAGCAGAGTAAATTACCGCACGCTGACGGGGTGCTCTGAGTGCATTGTTGAAATTATTAAAATATATTATATTAAATAACGAAGCCTCGCGTGCCACTTTCTGACATCTGGCGGGCCACAAGTGGCCCGCGGGCCGTGGTTTGGGAACCTCTGGTCTAGATAGAGCATTCTTATGAGTGATGGAAAGTCTATATTCCTCATGATTTCCCAAAGTTTCTGATGTTGTACAGTCAAATGCCTTTGAATAATCCACAAAACATGAGAATAGGGAGCAATGACTAACATGACATAATTTAACGTTCTCAACTGGCCTTATACCCAGCTACTCAGTGAAGGCTTATGTTTGCTCATGAACTAGTCAACTTGCGGGAAACGACAGGGAGAGGTTTGATCACATGGTCAGTGGTGATCAGGGCTCGGGGTTGGACTTGGTATCGAATTAGACGTGAATCATATACAGTTTGAGGATATATTTCCACATCGGCCAAGTTTAGATTAAGATAGTCTTGTGGGAGTAGTTCTTAAATGTTGAAATGATATCTATGAAGCCATATCTAGAGCCAACCCTGGTCGATTTCCAACTGTCAAGGCACGTCTAATTTGTCGCCCTTATCGGAGAGGGCGTTTGTCGCCCTTATCGGAGAAGGCGTTGACATCAGATCTACTATACTGAGATAGAGATGGTGTGAAAGAGTTCGCGCAGAGAATATTACACCCTCGGCTTCTGATTTCTAAAATCCGTCCAAAGCTGGTTTCGAACATTCAACCCTTTCAACTAGCAGTAGCAGCAGCAGCAGCAGCCGTCACAGCAGCAGCAGCCGCAGCCGCAGCCGAGGCAGGATCTGCAGCAACAACAACAACAACAACAACAAAGTAGCAATAGACACGCAGAAATAACCACACAATAAATCTTACTACCATCTAGCTGACGAAATAATTCTCTGTAAGTGTCCGTAGTGATATATTTATTTTTCAATGGCTTTGAATAAATCATTGCGAATTACCAAGTTTCGTCTACAATGTCCAAGTTCTGAATGTTTCACCTAGATATTTTCTCTCTCTCTCTCTCTCTCTCTCTCTCTCTCTCTCTCTCTGTCTCTCTCTCTCACACACACACACACACTCTCTCTCTCACCCACTGTCTTGCTCACCGTCTCGCTCTCTTACTCTCTCTTTATCTCTCTCTCGCTCATTCTCCAGTTCAATCTTAAGTCTACCTCTTTCTTACTCTCTCTCTCTCTCTCTCTCTCTCTCTCTCTCTCTCTCTCTCTCTCTCTTGTTTTTTTTTTCTCCTTCTTTCTCTCACTCTCTGTTTGTCCCGCTGAATTTATAATGCTTCTGTTATTGTCACAGATCTCCATCCAGGTCAAATGTTCAATAAGCCTGTACGATTGATCCAAACGCTATATTTTCTGTTGGATCTTGAGAGCACCCGTGCTGCGCCGATGTCTACAGTCTGCTACAACACAAGATCTATCAATGTGTACATGATGACACGACGGGTACAACACATTTGGTGTCAGCATCATCCCAAGTCAGAACTGTTTGAGACCTTCACTTCATGGTCGAGACAGAAAGATCTGATTCGCGCTAGTTATCTATTGTAGTGTTCATTATATGCAACTCTCGGATGCCGTCCATCTTTCTGGCTCACTCTATAATGAACGTGTGTAATTCGTCTTTGTGTAGATTTCCCGTGATTCAAAGCGCCTGGTATTAACCAGTAATACAGCCAGATCATTAGCAACAGAACGGTTCTTTATGCCGTTGTAGTTGTGTTTTCCTTTCCTTATTCCTCTTCGTTGACACTCAGACCTCCACGCTAATGACTCCAATTACAGCAGTAGTTACTTTCACACCCATGATTTTGCCGGACTGTTTGACGGAATGACGTTGCTTCGTTGCTTGATGTAACATTAGACTACGTTCATTGTTGTCAGTCGGGCACCAGTGCAACAGCTGACCGGCGGTCGTGGTGCTCTTGCCATGCCCATAATCATCTCACGAACCCGTCTTAAACTTATGACTTTCATATTTCTATTGACGATATTTCAGTATGATGTTCCCAATCTCAAATGATGACTTGACCTTGCCTTGAAAGTTGATGACAAGCATAATGTTTCATGTGGTCAATATGGTCTTTAGTTCATGTGTTCCTGTATGATTTTACCCGAAGTTTTTGCTGTTCAGTGTTAAACCCCAGATTTGTGCCTTGAAAAATGCCGCCTAACCTGGTCTAGTTATATTACCCCCACCCCTCCCTTTCCCCACCGTGATTCTATGTTTCTTATATCACAACCAAACTCTGAATAGTGTGTCTATGACGTCAAATAAAGCCCCTACACCGGTCTGTGGCTGTCATACCTTCACAGGCAGTCAGCCACCACCACATGAGGACCACTGACGTGTATCTGTAGTGCTGCTGACTTCAGTGGATGTCTGTGCTGTGGGGTAGTGAACTCATTTTCACAATCCCGACATACCGGGTTCGAAGTCAAGCGCAGGAGAATAGGGAACAGATGCATTGATTTTCACAATGGTATGGGCGTAGACCGTTCAGATAGCAATGGCAACATACTACCCCTGGAATTGCCTAGAAAATCACAAACATCCAATAAATGCTGGGGTTGATAATTGTGACGTAAATGATTACAACTAGTTTGACTTGATTAAACACTCGGCTGGTGAACGGCGTGCAATCACAACATATACAACTTTGGTGCATTCACTATCAGCCACTGGCAATGGTTTTCTAGGTTTATGTAGACAGACTTGATAACCAACTGAAGTGGAATTATTCAAGCAATTGAATAGAAGCTATGAAGTATATACATCTTTTCCCCCCTAGTTTTATGTAAACAGAACTGGCAGTCAATAGAAGTGGCAAGTTTGAAGCAATTAAATAGAATCTGTTAAATATCTCTATACATGTGTTTTCTAGTTTTATGTAAATAGAACTGATAACCAACAGAAGTGGCATGTTTGAAGCAATTAAATAGAATCTATGGAATATCTCAATACTTGTTGTTTTTCTAGTTTTATGTAAACGGAAATTATAGCCAACAGAAGTGGCATTATTCAAGCGATTAAATAGAAGCTATGCAATAGCTCCATGCTTTGTTCCCCCCCCCCCCCCTAGCTGCTTAAGATGACAATATCTGCCGAAACTAGGCAGACACATTCTAGCCTCGCGGACATCTTCATTTGGCTTACGCACTTTTAGATCTTCCCACTCTTTGATGAAGCGAAAAGTATTAAATATGTTCAAAACAGCTCAAGTTCAAATATAACAAACATAAATTGTCAGTATCTCACCGATATTCTCCAGTGAAGCACACGTGAAGCAGTGTGAAGCCCGGAATACCAACCTTTGACACAGATGTTTAACTGCTAACTTATATATTCATATTCCGTCCTCCACAATTCCCCTTCTCATTTCCCTCTACCCCAGTAGTTGCAATCTGCTTCACCAACTGGTTCACTTCAACATTTCCTCCCCTGTTGTCGTCGTTAAAATTTTCCCCTCCTATTTCACCTCCTTCCTGTCCCAGAGCTCATAGGTTATTTTTCTTTACCTTCGGCAAGTATGCTCAACTCCCTCTCTAGGCTCTAGGCCGCTCAGAAAGAAGGTCTCTGCTTGGAAACATACAGGAGATATGAATTCGCGGCACAGCTGCCACAGATAGACGAGTACACCATGTACAAGAACGCGGTTATCTGCCTGTCTCCTCACTACAGGGTTCACGGGGGCATACGCTCAGGTTCGCGCCATGTAGTGTGCTATCTGGCAAGTCACTGAGTAGCATCGACTATGTTACAATCTGTTCCCGCCTGTGTGTCTTCTAGAATCTAGAGATCTAATCTAGAAACGTTTTTCGTTTCGTGAAATGTTTATGCTTCTTCGTTTTAACATTTAGAGTGCCGCGTCTAATAATCCTTTTAATTGTGTCCAGTACCTCGTGAAAGGCCGGCTCCGTGGCTAAAGGCTTGCGAACGCGGTTTGTGAGCCGGGTACCAGACGTTCGAAGCCCAGCTGCAACCGATTTGTGCAGCAGACCGTGTCGCGTTGTGTTGTAACGTGCTGGTATGGGAGCCGGTCGTTCAGAAAGCAATGGCAAACTACTGAACGTAACACTTGCCTAGTACATCAAAAGCAGCTGAAAAATGCTGTGTTGACTGCAACGTCCCGTAAGGGATACGCAACAAAAATAAATAATCTTGTGAAAAACAAGACGAAAAAAAAACGTACCATTTTCCCCACCATGAGACTGTTAGGTAAATGGTTCTAGCTCAATATTTTAATGGTCTAATCGGTAGGCCTACACGCCGGCTTCGTGGCTTAGCGGTTATGAGTTTTCTCCGTAATCTCGTATACTCTCGTCGGTAACGTGATGACGGTTCAAATCAGCAGTGGTTCGAATCGCATCGGTATGTGAGCCGGCCGCTCAGAAAGCAATGGCAAACTACTGAGCGTAATCTTGCCAAGAGATCAACATACAGCTGAAAGATGCTGGTGTTGACAGCTAAGTCCTGTAAAAAGGATATGCTAAAAAAAAAAAAAATCGGCACACAGTTGCGAAGGGTTTAACAACGCTGTTCGTAATCCCGTATACTCTCGTAAGAAACACAGTTGCGCGAGATTCGGCAGCGGATCGTGTCGCGTTGGTTACTTACCGAGGTATGTGAACCGGTCGTTCAGAAAGCAATGGCAAACTACTGAACGTAAAACTTGCCAAGACATCAACAGCAGCTGAAAATTGCTGGTGTTGGCTGTGCAGGATATGCGGGAAAAAACAATCGGCACACGGCGGGAACTCGTTCAGTGTTTTTGAAACCGCTAATGTTTCCATTTTTCCACCTCGATAACAACTGTTACTTTAGATTGTTGTATTAATTATTGCCAGGTAAACCTACGAAATTATAAGCAACATGATGGAAAGAAAGAAAGCAGAGAACACACCAGAATATGCATTAATAGACAAAGAAATACGTCACATGTACAGAGCTGCCAAAGAAGCGCGAATTCAGGTAACATGTAAGAACATAGAGGATCTAGAAATAAAAGAAATCAAAAGGATTGCCTGAAGATATAAAAAGATTTAAATACAAGAAGAATAAAGTAACAGGAAACGGTTGTATCAGTTGGAGAAAAAATTGAGAAATTATAGTTAATAATAATTTTAAAAAAAGTTAGTTGCATATCATTTACAGGACGCAGCAGTCAACCCCCGCATTTTTGGCGGTTCGTTATTCCTGGGCAAGTTATCACAAGAACAGGACAGGGACACTGAAATTAGCAACATGGAATATGCCGACGTTAAGCGATGACGGAAAATTAGATAACATCAAACAAGAAATGGAAAGAGAAAAGATTAATATATTAGGGATGTGCGAGACAAAATGGAAAAGGATAGGGGTCAAGATGGGAGAAGATTGTGAGATTATTTATTCTGGGGAGAAGAACGGCAAAGAGATGTAGCCATTATATTGGATCGGCACACATCAAATTCTGTTAAAGCATATTGGGCTGTATCATAAGGGTTCTATTAGTAAAACTAATCGACAGACCTTTAACATAAACGTCATTAAAATATATGCTCCAACAAGTGAATGCAGTGAAGATGGTATAGAGGAATTTTATGACATGGAGTCTGCTGTGAAGAAATGAAAGCACATTAGAAATAAATATAATAAAGGGTGACCTCAGTGCAAAAGTAGGAAGTCAAAGCGATGGATGCAGTATACGCTACCATGGTTTGTGAGAGTGAAACGAAAGAGGATACAGAATGGGCAAAGGAGCAGGAAACGATTGTATGAAACACCTGGTTTAAACAACATCCTAGAAGATTATGGACATGGAGCAGTCCAGACAGCAGGATTAGAAACCAAATATATTACTTCCTGATTAGCAGAAGGTTTCGAAATGTGTTGACAATCGCAAAAACAGTTCAAAATGCAGACTGTTACAGTAATCGCAGATTCATTACAGGCACACTGAGGGTAAAGTTAAAGAAAGTCAAGTATACAACAGGAAACACTAAATATGATTTGTGCACATTGAAAAATGACAAAGAAATACAAGACAATTTTAACATAGAAGTAAAGAACAAATTTGATGTACTGTCTGATCTGGAGATCCTATTTCAAGATGTGGATGATGAATGGAAAATGTTGAAGAATTCAGTCAGTTTGGCTGCAGAAACAACTATTCCAAAATTAAAGAAAATGGGTAGTAAGAAATGGATGACTGAAGAAATTTTACAACTAATGGAAATAAGAAGACACAACAAAAATAACCCTGCCAAATATAGAGAAATTCACAAAGAAGTCAGAATATTATGTAAGGACGCATGAAGAAGCATGGCTTAAGAAAAATTGCATATAAATTGAAAAAACAACATGACAGTAAAAATAAAAAAATAGTGCACAAACAAATTCAGGAGCTTACTAATCAAAGAACACGTACATCATCAGGCTGTCTAAAAACAAAAGATGGAAAAATCATAACAGAAAAAGATCAGATTTTACAAGTATGGTCAGATTATGTGAAAAACCTTTATGGTGATAACAAAGAATAACAGTATGATATTCAAATTTGAATAACGAAGACACAAACCATATATAGTACGATTTATTGCCTGGTACATTTCGCTGCATCTCGTCAGGTACTTACTGCAGATGTCACACAACATAGAGTAAAATAATTAGAATCATCGATCAAGCTAAAATATACACATGTTCACACTGAAGAATATCTTAACCTGAATGGGTACTCCACAGGATTTATAAAGCGCCAATGTCAACAGCCGAAACCAAAATCAGACGTGCATACGGTTCCTAAGCTCAAGATATTTATATAACTAACCTTTCGATGGGATGACGTAATGCAACGTTTACAGGACCGGCTCGTTACAGCAGTTGGCCGAACATTCTGTGCTGCAACTCCAGTTATTAGGTCAGAACCACACCTATTCCCACCCCAGCAATAAAATAATCTACCCCTCTGTACGTCACATCTAATTGTATTTACCAATTCACATGCAGGTGCGAGTCTACCTACATTGGCCGAACAGAGAGGCAGTTACACACCAGGATTCTTGAACACATACCAAACTGGGTTAACAAGAAACTACACACAAGCGATGGGATCATGGGAAGTGTGACACACCACAATTATAAACTTCCGGCGTCGTCCATTGCACGTTATGTCTTGGAAACCGGTCATGTCATTGATAGAGACAGCGCTTTTCGCGTGTTGTTTCATACACAAAATAGTCGTTTGTTAAAGTTTGCAGAAGCGATAATGATCCACCTGTACAAGCCAATTTTGTGCAAACAGAAAGACATGATTGTCAATTTAAAATTACCATGGTAAACAACTGATATTACTGTGTGAACATGCGTATATTTCAGCTTGAACGATGATTCTAATTATTTTACTCTATGTTGTGTGACATCTGCAGTAAGTACTTGACAAGATGCAGCGAAATGTGCCAGGCAATAAATCGTACTATATATGGTTTGTGTCTTCGTTATTCACACTCACTACGGAAAAATATTGTTTTGATATTCAAATTAAAAATGAAGGACCATCAATTTTGAAGATGGAGGTTCAGAATGCTCTTAACCATATGAAAACTGGCAAGGCTCCCCGGTTCAGACAACATCACAACAAAAATTATTAATGCTTTGGAAGAATATGGAATAGATCAAGTCACCAGACTGCTGAATATATGATACTGGATATGATACTGGAGATATACCTCATGAATTATGTAATTATGTATTTATTGCAATCCCCCCCCCCCCCAAAAAAAAAAAAAAAAAAAAAAATCAAGAGCCTTAGAATGTCATCAACATCGAAAAATTAGTTTAATGAGTCATATCACGAAGATTTTGCAAGGAATTATCATGCAAAGAGTTAGGAAGAACATACAACCTAAAATATGAGAAGAACAATGTGGGTTTGTAGAAGACAAGGGTATAGTAATTGCTGTCTATATGCTGAGAACTGTAATTGAACGTTTTATAGAAGTAAACAAAGATCTACATCTTTGCTTTATTTACTACACAAAGGCTTTCAATAAAGTAAGACATGTCGACATGATAAAGATGATTGAAGATCTACAAATTGATGGGAAAGACCTTAGACTCGTAAAAAACATATATTGGAAACAAGCTACCATAAGAATTGATAATGAAGTAGGTAAATAGCAGCTTATTTTAAGAGAGGTGTGAGACAGGAATGTGTAATGTCTCCAGATCTTTTTGTTTTTCCATGTACAGTGAAATTTTTTTCAGAAATATAGAAAATATGTAAAGAATCATCATTGGGGGATGTTACATCAATAACATTAGATATGCAGATGATACAGTCTTGATTGCAAACAATGAGCAGGATCTGCAACATGCAGTAGATGCTGGTGTTGCATATAGTGAACAACTAGGGTTGTAATTGAATTGTAAGAAGACACAGGTTATGGTCGTCATTGGGACGAAGGAAATACCATAATGTACTATAGAAGTAAATGTGCATGTTCTTAAACAAGTGAATTGGTACACTTATCCCTGAACAGTCATAACATCTGATGGGAGATGCCTTGAAGAGATTAGAATAAGAATCGTCATGGCGAAGGTAGCCTTTTGCAATATGGGAAACATACTGACCAATAAAAAGATGTCAACTGCAACGAGAAAAAGAGTTTTGAGGTGCTACAGAACCTGTATTTATGTATGGATGTGAAGCGTGGACAATGAGCAGACAAGCTTAAAAACATCAGATGGCTGTAGAAATGTGGTTTCTGAGGAAAATGCTAAGAATACCATGGACAGACTGAAAAACCAATAAACAAAATCCTTCAAAAAACAAATGAAAATCGTAAACTGATTAGAGATATTAAACGTAGACAGTCAACATTTGTCGGCATGTTATGAGAATAAATGATTGATTGATTGATTGATTGATTGATTTAGGAACCGACATCAAAGCATTCGGGGCATTCCCATAAACGCTCCGTCCCCATCCTCAGCAGCTAGCGAAGAGTTCCAACACCAATAGTTCCAGTAGCAATCTGATTATATGTCCGTCTCGCCTTTCCTCTGTAGCTTCCAGCGTCGGCCAGATCTCCTCGTTACTCTTCGTTGCCTCATTCTTGCCAGACTAGGGTGATCCATTTGCTCCTCCGAGTGTACACGTGCTCCCACAAGGCCGCAACCACGTCTGCCTTGTCATGCATCAATACTCCACCAAGTTTTGCCGAACAAGCCAATCTGTCCGCCTGTTCATTCCACTGCACACCGGCACGCCCCGGAGAAAAGATCCAGGTGATGCTTGCCACCCGTGACCTCTGAAGCCAAGCAAGCCCCTCTGCACGAAGCCTGCCTGTCCTCACCCTCCTCAGCATGCTTTCTGAGTCAGTTACAATCACGATGTGTGTGTGTATGTCATATTCTCCATCCAGCGGAAAGCTGCACTAACCGCCCCCATCTCCATTCTTAAGCTAGATGTTGTGTTATCATACGCCAGGCTCTCATGCACCAAACGTCGACCATTAGCTTTTGCTAAGAATCCCCAGGCACTTCTTCTACCTCTCAACACCAAACCATCTATGTATATAATCATATCACCCAGGCGAGCATTATCCTGAATTAGTTGCTGGATTTCCACTTCCGTGGCTCTTGCTGGCCATTACCTGCACTCCCGGCTCAATGTGATTATAACTCTGCACAAGTCTGACTGCTCCGCTGGCACTCTGACCCACTCCTCTCCTCGCCTAATGTTCTCCAAGATGCATACCTGTCTGATCGTATCCTCCGTTTGAGCCATTCATGATTTCCCTCTTATCAGTCGCTGACCCTTAACTGCGTCCAGCGCCTCATGCAACGGGTGATCTGTGTCTGCAGCTACTCTGAGGTATGCCTTCGCCTGCATCACCTTGAGCCTACCAGCAACAGTCGGCAGACCAAGGATGTAACGCATACACACTAATGGCGTGTCTCTGGTGCATCCCAGAATGACCCGTATAGCTTCGTTCTGTATGCGCTTTAATTTCACCAGCTGACTCTTTGTTACAGTGAGCAGTACTAGTCCATAATCAATCACTGAGAGGATCAAGTGCTAGTATAGTGTGAAAAGCATTCTCTGCTCTGTGTCCATTGCAGCCATAGTTTTAAGTGCATTGAGTCCCTTTTGAGATCTTGTCACAACCGTCTCCACGTGGTCCTTGAAGGACAGGCTCCTGTCAAATGTGATTCTAAGATACTTCAGTTTGTTCTCTCTGTGGACGCTTCTACCATCTATGATCAGGTTTGGGACATCAGCTCTTACAATCCTGTTGTCCAGAGAGCACCACAAAACAGCTGCCTTTTCCGGGTGGATGACAGCACTCATTTCAGTGCACCAGTCAAACACTTTGTCTACTGTCACCTGTAGCTCCTGGGCTGTTTGATCCCTATCTCTCCCCTGCCTGTATGCAAGAATATCATCTGCAAATGTTAGTATTCTTCCAACCCCTGGTGCTTCTAGGTTTGCAATCTTGCTCGTATACACGTTAAAGAGCACCGGTGAGATTGCAGATCCCCGTGGCAGTGCCGGAGTTAAAATATGTGGCTTTGAGGTCCATGCACCCAGACGAAGAGCAACTCGACGAGAATACAGGACGACTGCTATCCAGTTCACCAACCAGGGATTGATCCCCTTCTCCATCAGTGAATTGGAAAACTTGATGACAACTGGTAAGATAGAGGGGATGAGACCAAGGGGAAGGCCGAGAAGTAAATATCTGGATGGCTTGGCCACATTTCATGGTCGAGACACGAACACGGAGCTGATCCACGACTCTGGTGATCGAGTGAGATAGCGAAACTTGACAGCCCACGCTTATCGATAAGGCACATGATGAATGAATGGATTAAAGGCTGAAGTAGAGAAGGCTATGACAAAGATGAAACAAAGAAATGCTGCAGGTCCTAACAAGAAAACTACGGAAATGATAAAATTCTTATCAAACCTTGGCATTGATACTATCACCGAATTATGTAACTCTCTCTCTCTCTCTCTCTCTCTCTCTCTCTCTCTCTCTCTCTCTCTCTCTCTCTCTCTCTCTCTCTCTCTCTCTCTCTCGGTAATAGTATGGATTCTGTGAACCGGAGAAGGTTTTACATTCTTCACTTTAGATAAGACTGTGATCTCTCCATTCCAGATGTTTTTGCATTCTAATGCGAAGAGTTATTCACATCCGTCATTGCACTATCTGAAGAAACTTTCGTCAGAAAATCTACCCAAAGTATTTCAGGATCCTCACTGGTGCTACAGCGTTCGTGCATTGAGCTGAAATTCTCTGGACTCAGGCTTGAGTTAGGAGTAGAACGGAGTACTTATGGGTTTTACCCGTGTGCCGTGATGTTGATCCGTCGATTAACTAAACTAGAAGTGAAACAGAAATAAACAAGAGAATTGGAATGGCCAAAAATGCTTTCAGCAGCGAGAAATCAGTATTAGCATTTAGGGAGATTAACAATGCATTAAAATGATAATTGGCAAATGTTATGTATACTCAACAACTCAATATGGCGCGGAAGCCTGGACATTGAACAAGCATTTAGAAAGTCGAAAAGAGGTTTTCAAGATGTGGATATACAGAAGATTATGTCGTATTTAATGGAAACAAAAACAATCAAATAATACAGAGGTTCTAGAAAATCTGGGAATGAAAAGAGAGTTAATTAATGAAATTTAAAAAAAGAAAAAGAAAAGAGGCAAGTGAAATATTTCGGGCACGTTAAAAGACATAACAATCTTATAAAAACAATACTGGAGAGCAAGGTTGAAGGTAACGAAAGGAGACGAAGCCTTGTTACAAACCTTTGAGAACAAAGTTTTACGACGCATCTTTGGACCCATTAGGGATATACAAAGTGGAGAGTGGAAAAGAACAAGTAACAAAGACATTTATGATCTGTTTAAGTCCCCGCTAATCACTGGTATCATGAAGGCTAATACTAATAGACTACAATGGCTGGGGATATAGAAAGAATGGAAGATAATAGGGAAACAAAACTCGCTTACACTCAGGAAATAAATGACCGTAGACCCCGAGGTAGACCAAGAAGACGGTGGAGAGATAATATATATACAGACCTACAAGCACTTGGAATCAACGACTGGCAAGAGAAGGTCAACCATAGATACGAATGGAGACGGGTTGTATTTGCAGCAAAGAACCTCAATGGCTCGGAACGCTGAAAAAGAAGAAGAAGAAGAAGAAGAAGAAGAAGAAGAAGAAGAAGAAGAAGAAGAAGAAGAAGAAGAAGAAGAAGAAGAAGAAGAAGAAGAAGAAGAAGAAGAAGAAGAAGAAGAAGGTTGAAGGTAAGCGAGAAAGAAGTAGACAACGATACAAGTGGGAAGATAATATCAATCTGACAGAATGTACGGTCGGAGCGAGAGACAGACAGTGTTTGAGATCCATTACAGCCAATCTTCATTGTGAAGACGGCACCTGATTGATTGATTGAATTTCATGAGCCCCTTCCGTGCAATCGTTGTTAGTTACCCTGGCAACCGCATGCATTAGCTACATTCGTCTCATGAACACACATGTTCACTACTTCCAAATTTGTTCATTGTGTTCATGATTCACTGCCATCGAGTACATAGTAACTATTTTCCGCCAATGTGAGGAGCGGCTGGCCGAGTGGCTAGAATGCCGGCTTCTCCTTCGGGAGACTCGGGTTCG
This sequence comes from Cepaea hortensis, assembly GCA_963921405.1. Classification (NCBI taxonomy): domain Eukaryota; kingdom Metazoa; phylum Mollusca; class Gastropoda; order Stylommatophora; family Helicidae; genus Cepaea; species Cepaea hortensis. The sequence continues at coordinate 119,609,010 of OY992879.1, forward strand.
AATCCTCGGTAAGGTGAGGAGTTTTTTTCTGTCAGGAGCAAAAAGAACTCTAGCCTGCACAGTTCGCGGCGACTACACTAGCCAGGCGGCCTTAATACCTCAGGCTCAAGACCCAACCTGCCATACACCACAAGGTACTATTTTAAATATTTAAATTGTTTGCATATCCTTTACAGGACTTTACTGTCAACATCAGCATCTTTTAGCTGATTGTTGATATCTTGGCAAGATTACGCTCAGTAGTTTGCCATTGCTTTCTGAGCGGCCGGCTCACATACCCCGTAAGTTACCGACGCGATTCGAACCACTGCTGATTCTCACCGTCGTCACGTTACCTATGAGAGTATATTGTATATTGGCAGTAAATGACAGTTTACGAGTCCCCTGATCCTGGTATCGCACACAAAGATTACCACGAGTTCGATATCTGGTGTCGGAAGCGCCCGCAAGAGTCGAGGTTTATAAAGGCGAACAGGAGATCGAAAGTGGCCACAGACAGCCACAGAGCTCGGTAGTTAGACATGGCGGAGTCACTGAGACGGCTGGTTGATATTGGGTCTTTTGCTGTCCTTCAGGACAAGCTGGACAGATGGCTGAACGATTATTATGTGAGTACCTGTTGACGTAGTTTAGAATAGTTGCAGTACATATCAATAACTGTTATTTCGCAACGTATAACTGTATTTTCTATCGAATCGTACACGTTGCTATGGTAATGGTGTCGCGTCGACAGTCGTCTGCTAGTGCTACTGTAATCTAACTCAACTGCACTATACTATATACACACCTGGCTCCCATCAGCGCCGTCTTTTAATGCCAACTTGTAGTGTACAAACATTGCTTCAACTTACAATTACATTATAACATATCGTCAATAATAGTTCGCCTTTATAGATTTAAACCACTTGCATTGTGTTTTATGTTGTAAAGACTAAAGGCAGTGTGTTCAGAGTTGGCCGCCGAATTAACGACTGGTTTAGACATGGTGAGGGAAGTGTACAAAGACAAAGTAAATTAAAGTTTTGTCCTCTTGTACTACTGGACTAGTCATGGTAGGATGCACCAGGTCATGTGCTGACATTGATATATTTCTGTGTCATGATACAAGGCTGACCAGAATCTTCTGTCACTGCTTTCCTCTCTTTCTTTTGTTTTCATTATCATTTATGACAATTACAGTAATAAATATGTTCAATCTTTTCTGTTTGCAAAATAAGTAAAATGTGTGTCAGTCATTGTCGGGTGTTAGGGAAATCCATACAAGTTATAATATATAATCATGCGACAGTCTGAATTACAGCATTTTGGTGAATAAAACTGTTGCAGCAGGAACTCTTATGTTGTCAATTCACAATATCATGATTGATAGTTGTTTAGACTTTTAGTCATGTAACCAGCAAACACAGAATAAGTCAATAGAATAAACTACTGGTTGAGCCACAGCTTCACGACAGTAGCAGTTATTTGTATTAACTATTATGCTGTATGGTAACATTTACAGGTTATTTATATATAGTTGTGTGACAGTACTTGGTGGTTATTTGTATATTTTGTTGCATAACACCAGTTACAGATTGTACATATTTGTTTGACAGTACTCCCTGCTGCTCCATACTCTCTAAGCTATGGTCACTTATCTGTTCATTCATGCTATACACATGATCCCAAAGGACCCCATGTTTCCTAACACATATTCCTAGCTATAAGAATAAGGATAACCTAATCTACATGGTGTTGTGGACACAATTCGTAATGCCGCTTACCCACAATCGAAACACAGTGGTGACCGATTTGGCAGCAGACCATGTCGCATTGGTTTTAACGTGTTGGTATGAGAGCCAGTCATTCAGAAAACACTGCCAAACTACTGAACTTAAAATACTTGCCAAGACATCAACAACAGCAGTAAAATGCTGGTGATTGATTGATTGATTGATTTAGGAACCGACATCACAGCATTCAGGGCATTCCATGGGAGCCAGTCATTCAGAAAACACTGGCAAACTACTGAACTTAAAAAACTTGCCAAGACATCAACAACAGCAGTAAAATGCTGGTGATTGATTGACTGATTGATTTAGGAACCGACATCACAGCATTCAGGGCATTCCCATAAGCGCTCCGTCCCCATCCTCAGCAGCCAGCGAAGAGTTCCAACACTAATAGTACCAGTAGCAATCTGATTATATTTCCGTCTCGCCTTTCCTCTGAGCGTTAAGGCGATGCTAACCTTAAAAAATTTAATTCCATAATACTTAATTTCTATGTTCTTTTATGATATAGGGTTTGATACTGAAGACTGCTGATCGATAAAATATTGTCAAATTGACTTTGCACTTAACGGTTGCTATGGAAACCAAGATAAACAGCGGCCATATTGAATTTCTTAATGTACCTCTAAAACATTTATTTTTTAATGTACAGGCTAAATTCTTTGTATTATGTGTAAATAAATATACCCTTTACAAGTTTAGTAGAAAATTTTAATGATATCTCCTTGCAGTTTTTTTTTTCATAATTTGAAAATTTTAATGACATTTTTCATGACATATTTTTATTTTTTTTAGTATAGCACAAAAATTAAAATGTAATTTTCAAAATTAATCTACTCACAATGTAAGTGATATAATAAAGAATATCTCTGCAAAGTTTGAGTGAAATCTAACGAATAGTTTTTAAAACAATTGTACTTATGTATAAAAAACTGGCAAAATGAGAAAACGGGGAAAAACTAATTATTTTTTTGTTTTTTATTACTAATGAACTCTTTTACAGAGAAAAAAAAGTGTAAAACTGGACCTTGAGTGTTAAAATTGTCCTGCTGAATATGCAGGACCTCCCTCCAGAGCATGCAGCTCACCTTGTCTCTTTAATTTGGCCGCTCGTACAGTGTCGCGTCTTTTAGTTTGTTTGTCCTTCTTGTACTTCAGACTATTTCTTACTTGCTTCTGCATCCTAAATGTTCCTAGTCTCTGCATATGCAGGCCTGTAGAAGGTCCATAAAACTGGGCAGTGTCTTGGGCAGCAGCAGCTCCAAAGTTGAACTCTCTTGCTGCAGTTACAACTGCAAACTGAACACGCTTGCGAGAGGCAAAGTTGTCTTTAGTGCATCGAGCCCATATCAAGCTGTGTAAACACTCATTTGAATTCTGAGTTTGTCCTGACACACATCTACTAAGTAGTTTAGTTTAATTTGTGCAGTGCTGTTCCAAGGCGTTTACTGACATGGTTGATACACTCCTCTTTGTCTATCTGAATGTCATCCCCATATGGTTTGATCTTGGTAAGTTCCACAAATGTTTTGGTGTCACCATCAGAAAGTATTGACGTGTAGCGAAGTTTATGACGGGCCACAGACCGTCGCCACAGCACCCTTCACCTCTATCATTCCAGCAGATCCTGTGAAATTGTTGTCACAGTTTAAAAGATGTTCTGCCTTCCATGCTGCAAATTCATCTGGTTTGTCCCTGGAAAGTCTTACCAGTGGTTTCACACACCTGGCAATATGTGGACATAACATGGGCATCTATGCAAACTCCTGTAAGAACATCCATTGCACAGCCAACTCCAATGTGGGATGTGTGGCCTCTAGTCAGTCAAGTGCCATCAAAGCTGACACTAATATCTAGCACATCATTGTCATGTAGAGTTATGCCTGACTGTTGTGCATGAGCCTGTCGAACATACTTTACGGTTTGAGAAAAAAGTGTCCTCCAGATCTTCTATCTTTGAATATAGTTTATTCGCTTTGCTGTGAAATGTTTTGTGATGAATACCTTGCAGGTTTATATTTTCACAAAAATTATTAAATGTTGTTGCACCCATCCCACAAACTAATGCTGAATATACTGACTGGCTGTTGACAGCAAAAGATCTATCCCCATCATTACTTCTTGCAGATAGGTATCTTCCACACATCACTTCTTCACAACAAGAGCAGTAAACCTCTGCATACACAGCTCATCCCTTGCCTTTCTTGCTGTCAGTTTTCACAATAAGACGAGCATTTTTACAAACTGGACAACATAACATTTTGATTATTGCCTCAATTTCTGAACAATCAACTATTGCTCTGTGTTCCCGTTTTTGATATCCATTGTCGTCACCAGAATCATACTTGCTGCTAGTGGATGTTGTGTATTTATACGTATCTCTTTTAAATTGGCTTCGGGTAATAAAAGAACCACTTCCACAGCTTTGAGAAGAACACGATAGCACTGATTCACTCAGATTCACTGTCAAAACACTTAGATTTGGAAGTGGCATGTGCAATTTAGCTGGGTCGCTTTCAGTAGTTTCAGAATTGTCTGTATCATTTACGACGTTCTGATAGGCTTTTCGCTGCTTACGAGCATTTGCGAGGTGTAGTCTGAGAGATTACTTACGTTGAGTGGATGACTGGATGTTAAATTTCTTAGAACGAGGCATATTTCAATGCGTGTCAGTCTGTCGTCAACAATGAACTTTCAGCACGTCGCCAGGTGTAAACAACACAAAGCCGCCATTTTGGAAACCCACGTGATCAATTTCAGCCATCGGCGAACGCGGATTGCTTACGATGTTCCATATATGGAAGTTTCCGGAAGATGATAGACACGAATAAACCCGATGTACACAGAAGAGCTTCCGATTAGACGAACTCGGAGTATCACGAACAGTTACGGAAGTTCACGACCTTTCCAGGGATACCTTACACGCGCGTGTCGTGTTTTCCTGAGATATCGTTGCTAGGATTTGAAAACCGACAATTTCGCAACAATTTTCAATAATTATACAATTTGACACAGAGGGTGGGTTCAGTAAATTATGAATATTACATAAAAATAACAGTTTTTAAACAAAAACAAGTACAGAATCTGATAGAAGACATGATAAGGTGTCTAAAAATGAACTATTCCAAAAATAGCCAAGTTGACAAAAAATCGATGTTTTTACTGCCGCACATCGCCTTAACTGCAATGTTCTGTAAAGGATATGCAACTTTAAAAAAAAAAAAATCTACATGGAAGTCTGATAATTAAACCACCAGCATGAATTGCTAGATGTCGCTTGTTAAAGTTTGCAGAAGCCGTAATGATTAATCTACATAGGCCAGTTTTGTGCAAACAGTAAGACATGTTAGTCAATTTAAAATTACCATGATAGACAATTGACATTACTGTGCGAACATGTGTATATTTCAGCTTGAAGGATTTATCTAGTTATTTTACTTTATGTTGTGTGAACTCTGCAGTATGTACCTGACGAGTTGCAGCGAAATATGCCAGGCAGTAAATCGTGCAATCTATTGTTTGTGTCTTCATTATTCAGATGTAACTGTTTGAAAATTGTATATATCCTACATCTGATCTTGTTCAAACCCAGGGCAGAGACATGTGTCCAGTTTGCAACTCATTGCAGGGGTCTTGGTCACTCTTGACAACCTAAAAACCCTTGACAAGATTAGAAAACATTTTCTTGTGCTGCTTGTCAGTGTGGTGAATTCAATAAGCCGGATGTAAGCCAGCCTTGCTAACCACGTAACATAAATAGCCAGCCTTGCTAACCACATCAACATAAATACAATAGCTGAGTCATTTAGCAGCTAAGCCTGGGTAGTATAATGGTGAATATGCTGCCATTGGAGTGATCTGGGTTCAGTCCCTGTTAGTGGGATGGGAGGGTTTTCTGTTTAGTTGACTCTGGGGTTGACTCAGATCCCATAGAGTGGAACCAGAAATGTGGGGCAGTAAAGGTGGTTGGCATGGTGAAAACAATGTGACTTCTTGTCCAGACAATAATATGGCCAGAGCACTGAATCCTCAATATGCATAGGTGGCGGGTAAATAGGGCAACTTTTTAATATTTTAATGTGTATGTAAGGTTGTAGGTTGGAACACAGTCAGGTCTTAGTCAGATATGACTGAGCTACCGTATAACAGTAGACGGTACTACCTGGTTTCTGTTAGCGCCGAACGTTGGGCGGCGCTTACCAAACCCGACACCCCACATTGTGCCAACGGCTTCGGGCGGAAGAGCGCAATTGGGAGGGTACAAGCCTTACCCTGGTGCGAGGAAATGCAAGCTAAAGACAAAATTGTCATGGCAGGGCAGACCAGGCCCTAAGCCTTGGTTGGCGACTGGTCTAGGATCGAAGCTCCAACAGGCGGACAGTTAGAGCATTGCTTTGCTGATCCGGCAGCTTCTGCAGCTTGTCTTGTTCCAGATGTAGGGGTGTTACCTTTCCTCTGGAGTGAACTAGGCAGGCCGAGAGAGGGATCATGCTGCATGGGCAACACATGATCTCTATATTTTAGCCCAGGCTTTGTGCTATGGAGAGGCAATAACTCCATCCCTGGTCTTAACTGGTCTCGGAATCAAAGCGAGAGGCAACTGTTACGGGTTATAAGTCCTTGTCAGTTGGCGTAGACATGGGGCGCCACGCGTTGCCTCTGACGGTGGGAGACATCTATAGGTGTCACTGATCAGCTACCGCCCGCCTCAAGCTGGGCAGCCCCCAGCCAATTGGGTGCTGATCCGCCACAGCCTGCCTGCTTCAATGGGTGCTTGGGGCTAGGACAAAATCTGAATCGCAGGCTGTAAAACCAATGCACCAGGTACAAACAAAAATATAAATAGAAACCTCAAGCTACGGCTTGCAACCTGGAACGTGAGAACCATGTGTCCAGGATTTTCCACTGACTTGACCAATATTGACGATGTGAGAAAAACGGCTGTGATTGATGCTGAACTCAATCGTCTTAACATTGATATTGCTGGCCTGCAGGAGACTCGCCTCGCTGAGGAAGGGTCACTCAGGGAAAACAACTACACCTTTTTCTGGAAGGGTAAAGGGCAGGCAGAAAAAAGGCAACACGGTGTGGGCTTTGCAGTGAAGAATTCGCTACTGGGAATGATTGAAATTCCAGCAGGAGGAAATGAAAGACTATTATCCCTGCGCTTGGCAACCTCTTGTGGGTTTGCCACCATTATTACTGCATATGCACCGACACTCGATTCCTCTGATGATGTGAAGGATTTGTTCTATGAGGAGTTAGACTCTGTGATCAAGGCAGTTCCAAAATCCGACTACATTTATATGCTCGGTGATTTCAATGCTCGTGTGGGCAAGGACTCGAGTTCATGGCCAGTGTGCCTTGGAAAATACAACATCGGTCGCATGAATGAAAATGGGCAAAGGCTGCTGGAGCATTGCACCAGTAATGACCTATGTATTACAAACTCTTTTTTTAAAACAAAAGAGATGCATAAGGTCACATGGAAACATCCAAGATCCGGCCATTGGCACCAGCTGGACTTCATCATCACACGGAGACAACATCTGAACCATATATCATTGACTCGTAGTTACCACAGTGCTGACTGTGATACGGATCATTCTTTGGTTGTTGCAAGGGTTAGACTGAGACCAAAGAGAATCTACACAGCTAAACACAAATCTAGCCCCAGGATTAATATTATTAACACTCATGATCCTGAAAAGTGCTTTCAGTTTCAACAGCAACTTGAAGACGCTTTCACTGATACACCAGAAAATTGTACAGTAAATGATAAATGGAATAAACTTAAGGAAACTCTTTGTAAAACTGCCGTAAAGGTTTACGGCACTGTGGATCATAAGAGGCAGGACTGGTTTGCGGCCAACAGCGAGACTCTGCAGCCCTTGATTGATAAGAAGAAGAAAGCTCTCTTAAGAAACAAGGAAAGACCAACGCGTAACACTCTGAGTGAGCTAAGGCAAGCTAGGAAGGATGTGCAAAAGGCTGCCAGGCATTGTGCAAATGATTATTGGATCAAGTTATGTGAGTCCATTCAAATCGCAAGTGATAAGGGAGACATAAGAAGCATGTATGAAGGAATAAAGAAAGCCTGTGGTCCAGTGATCAAAAGAAGTGCACCATTGAAAACCTTGACTGGAGAAGTCATCACTGATAAGAAACAGCAGATGGACAGATGGGTAGAGCACTACTTGGAGCTTTACTCAAGTGAGACCAAACTAGCGGATGATGCCCTCAACGCCATAGAGGCTCTACCAACTCTTGACCACCTGGACACACTTCCCACCATAACAGAAGTTAAGTGTGCTATAAATGAACTTGCATCTGGCAAGGCTCCAGGTAAGGATGGGATTCCAATAGAGGTTATCAGGAGTGGGCAAGACACACTCACTATACAGATCCACCAGCTAATAGAGCTATGCTGGCGTGAAGGACAAGTCCCACAGGATTTCAAAGATTCAAGCATCATAACACTGTACAAGAACAAGGGCGATCGGAGCGACTGCAACAACTATAGGGGTATCTCACTTCTGTGTATTGTTGGAAAAGTATTTGCCAGAATTGTTCTGCGCAGACTTCAAGTCCTAGGAGATCAAGTCTACCCCGAATCACAGTTTGGCTTTCGACAGAACCGGTCTACCACTGATATGATATTCTCATTGCGACAAATGCAAGAAAAATGCCGTGAACAGAATCAACCACTGTTTATTGCCTTCATCGACCTCACAAAGGCATTTGATTTGGTCAGTCGTGAGGGTCTGTTCAAGGCACTAAAGAAGATTGGCTGCCCACCAACTCTTCTGTCCATTGTGGAATCGTTCCACACAGGCATGAAGGGTATAATCAAGTTTGATGGTGCAACTTCTGAAGAATTTGAAATCAAGAGTGGAGTTAAGCAAGGTTGTGTACTAGCTCCCACCCTCTTTGGAATATACTTTTCACTTCTACTGAAATATGCATTTCGTGATCAGGATGGTGGTATATATATTCACTCACGCTCAGATGGCGGCCTCTACAATGCTCAGAGATTGAAGGCTAAGACCAAAATTAGGAGGGTACTGATCAGAGAGTTGCTTTTTGCAGATGATGCTGCAGTTACGACCCACTCTGAGGAAGAATTGCAATGTCTACTATCTGCATTCTCCAATGCTTGTTCTGAATTTGGTTTAACAATTAGCAAAAAGAAGACACAGATTATGTCACAAGGTGCACATGGGGTACCATCAATCTTTATTGACGACGCCGAACTAGAGATAGTAGACCATTTTACATATCTAGGATCGGTGGTAAATAGCAAATTATCCCTAGATCAGGAAATCAACATCCGGATTGGTAAGGCAGCAACAACAATGAACAGGTTAAGAAAAAGAGTCTGGGAGAACAGGAAGCTTACTGCCAAAACAAAAGTCCTTGTCTATCAAGCCTGTGTCCTTAGTACTCTTCTCTATGGCAGTGAAACCTGGACAACTTACTCACACCAAGAGAACAATTTAAACAGCTTTCATATGCGGTGTCTGCGAAGAATTCTTGGTATTAAGTGGCAAGACAAAATCACAAATACTGAAGTATTGGAAAGATCAGGTTGTGTGACAGTTTATTCCATGCTCAGTCTTCGTAGACTTAGATGGATAGGACATCTTAGGCGGATGGATGATGGTAGAATACCAAAGGATATCTTTTTTGGTGAATTACAGATGGGTAAGAGATCTCAGGGTCGGCCTCTACTACGATACAAAGATGTGTGTAAGCGGGACATGATTGATACAGGCATTGATAATGCACATTGGGAGCAAGTCGCCGCTGAACGTGTTGCATGGAGGGCAAATATCAGAAATGGAATAAAGTCAAAGGAGAAAATTATTGCAGAAAAGTCACACACCAAGCGTTTGAGACGTAAGATGGTGCATGATGGTGGAAATGACCACGTGTTCACATGCACCCACTGTGAACGGACATTTACAGCGCAAATTGGCCTTATCAGTCACACTCGCTACCGCCATAGTTAAAAGTTATTATGCCTTTTTAAAGCACAAACTATCGTCTGTCAAGACGGCAAGGTGCCAATGTTAGGTTGGAACACGTAGAGATGTGGTTCACAGACTTCCTGAAAGGGGATAACTGAATAAACATTCACTTTCAGCATTGTGTATCTATCAATTAATCATTTAGTTAGTCAATCACTTGATCAAGTACCACTTGCACCATGAAGCTGGGCTGGACATTTCATCACTTTCTCTGACATTTGCTCTGATGGTACACTTACAGATAATTGGTGTTTTCTCTCTTGCTGGTATCCCACTTGTTTCTTTACCTAGACCTTGCTCGCTAGCCTTCAACTTTGCCCTATAGTACGGTGTTGACAAAAGGGACATGTGTTTTATTGTGAATTAAATATGTGATTAGTTTCTATTTTATTTCTTCAGTTAACTCTCTTTCAATTCCCAGCTTATCTAGAACTTTTAAGTTTCTTTGCTTTTCTTTCCATGAAATGCTACATATTTCTCTGTACATCTACACTTCTAAAGCCTTTATTAGATTGTCTTATTGCTTGTTCTTTGTGAATACCTCTATGCTATGAAGTCATGTTTGGTATGAACAGTACTAGACCAATGGTTCTCAACCGGTGGGGAATTCCCCCCCCCCCCCTCCAGGGGGGAATTTTAGGGTTTCCGGGGGGGGGGGGGGGGGGGAGGAATTAAGATTATTTCAAGATCGCGTTAATACAAGAACCGATTACTTGGTATTGTTTTTCCCTTCATACTGTACGGTTCTGTATGTCTCACCCTTCTCTAAAATTCAATTTATAAAGTAAGTAGACCCACAAATAATGTTTTATATGGACGTCTAGACTTGTTTTAGTATGTGCTATTAAATTTAGCTTCCATTATTATGTATACTGTGTAGGGGCGGGGGCGGGATTTTTAGGTATGAAATACGAAAGGGGGGAACGACGTTCTGAAAATATCATGAAGGGGGACAAGGGCCAAATTTTTAGGTAGGAAATACGAAAAGGGGGGGGGGGGGGGGAATGACGTTCTGAAAATATGGTGAAGGGGGGCACGGGCCAAAAAAGGTTGAGAACCACTGTACTAGACTATCCTCATTTGTAACATATTATTCATCTCTTTAGATGTTATCAGTACTGTTGAATGTATTGTTGGCTAACCCTATATTCTGTTTAATTCTGTAAATACATATACAAGTGTGAAGGATATATCTGTAGTGATTATTTTATGAAGGAGAGACTTATTGGGAGTCAGGGTGTCTTACCTGATCTTCCTAACTTCAACATTTTCATGGTATGTGATGCTCTAAGTTAGGAAAAACTGTGATGAAAATAGTTTCTACATAAAGAAGGACAAACACACACTTTTACAATAACTATTAGAGAAAAACTTAGAACCTTCCCCAAATGAGGATGCTTTTGATGAGCAAGAGTGCTATAATACACTAGGTAACTAACAATTGCTATAAATCACCAGGTCACTAAAATGCTATAAATCACTAGGTCACTAACAAGTATTATACATCACTAGGTCACTAACAAGTGCTATAAATCACTACTAAATCTTTAAAAGTCCTCTCATTACCAGTGCCAGACCTCAAATGAACTGTCGTGTTTATGGCAAACATTGATCACTCAAGAAGACAAAGAAAAATTACCTGTGCCTGTTATATAACAATGGTTTACACATAATTAGAAAGTAATAATGGGGGGATAAATTGTGACATATTCTGTTATTAAGAATCAAGTAAATGTCACCCTCAGCATTAGGCCATCAGAAATGTCTCAAATTAAATATAGAAGCCAGTCAAGTGTGGATACTGGGCGACAAAAGGCTATAAATTAACTCTCCAACTTGAGGTTGTAGAACTGAGCCTTGAGAGCATCAAAACAACAGACCAAAGCACTTGATCCTGCAACAATATTGCTCCTAAGGTAGATCACTTGATCCTGCAACAATATTGCTTCTAAGGTAGAGTCAAACCCTGACCTCAAATGTAATGATATAAGGAGACAAAGTCTCTTTACCAAGCAGCTGTTGACAGGCTATCTGTGTGTATGTTTAAAATTTGGTTTTTTTGCTTTCATCTAATCTTGTCTTTTACTCATTGATTTCATAGTTACACAACTTGACTCACTCTAATCCTTGGAATATGAGATAACTATTGCTATGCTACCAAGCTGCACCTATGCTTTATGGAACTGCATCTATCATTATGTCTGGGAAAACCATATTACTGTTTTACCAGGCATTTTTATGTATATTTGCACAATATCTCACGTATTGGACTTTCTGTTAACAGTTATGTTGAAGATGAAATGTTCAGTGACAGGAGTAAAAAAGTGATAGAATATCAAATTTATAAAAGTGTATAAAGTCTTTTTAAGGATGGTTGGTGAATTGTAAGTCCTGAATCATTGGTAGCCTGGCCATCTCCACTAACATGAAGAGGTCAGGAAATGAGCATAGAATCAAGATGCTCTTGTGATGTTTCCACAGTTCTAGACAAATGTTCATCATTAGTGCTGTCATCTATCTTTGGCATCTTCAGTATACTCATGTCCTACAGTTGCAGAGCAGGAAACAATGGGACTGTGTGCTGCGGCAGCTATGTAACTCAGGAATGAGTTAACTACACAGTAAGCTGATTAGCTCGCTGCATCAGAAAAGCGAATCAGAGTTAATGACACTACAACAATGCCAACAATATAAAATGACACAAAGTAGTGCAGCTTTACATAACAGAATTACGATACATACAGAACATTGTGGCGATTAGCCTTCATCAGTAAACAAACACATTTACAAAACACAACATATAGTCAAGGAGATCTCCTGTGACTACATTAAAAACTGACGACAAGACGAGAAGAACAAAAAGATGAAAAAAATTAAAGCAATGAAGTGAAAATGAAAATTGGAAAAAATGTTCATACTTACCTCAAAATTCCGAGCTGTGTATAGCCCCAGAATTTTGAGGTAAGTATGAACATTTTTTTCCAATTTTCATTTTCTCTTCATTGCTTTCATTTTTTTCATCTTTTTGTTCTTCTCGTCCTGTCGTCACGTTTTGATGTAGTCACAGGAGATTTCCTTGACTATATGTTGTGTTTTGTGAATGTGTTTGTTTTCTGATGAAGGCTAATCGCCACAGCGTTCTGTAAGTGTCATAATTCTGTTATGTAAAGCTGCACTACTTTGTGTCATTTTATATTGTTTACATTTTCACAGCTCTACCGCAGTTCCACCCAATTTTATATAACAATGCCATCACAGCGGATTGGTGTTCACTGTAGCCTGTACACACATATGTTAGGACTTTGTTACCAATGATATGAGCTATTTACTAAGATGGTCAATGATGAATATTTAAGTCTCTGACTCATACAGGAGCACGGAACTCGGGGGACTTGTGTGCACATTACACATATTAACAATTCTGCGGCAGTTGCACATCAAAAAGAGCAGGATGGATAGTGGATAGGCCCAGGTTATATTTCAATATGAGAGCAAACCTGCCCACCAAGAGAATATTTATAACATGTGATTCTGGTACACTCATATTTGGATCTTGGCCAGGGTCACACAGTGTGGGCACTGTGCTCAGACTAAGACTATCCTGTGAGGATGCACAGACAATGACCCTTAAAATAAATAGTAAAATTAAACTAAATATAACTTGTAATGTGAGTGATCATGTCCAAAGTACGGCGAATGTGGGGGTTAAGAATCTGAAAGTAACAATGCAAGATTACAGGTGTGAGGTGAGAGTAAGGCAGATGTGGGGCCAGAGAGGTTAATTAAGAAGTCCCAAGCGAATTGAGGAGCCCCAAGACAGTTGTATTGTAGAGCAAGCACCGGTCTAGGTATCTGGGATCTGGGAAGGTAAAACGTGCTAGTAGATGGATAGACAAAGGAAAACCCCAAAATTCAATGTTCGTGGGAACCGGTAATTGGGATCAAGTGTGAAATAGAGTTTCATGGGGGGTCCAGAGGAAGCAGATAAAAAGAGAGGACATTAATGGGCCAGTGACAATTGGAGTTTTGAAGAAGTTAGGGAAAACTTCGCCCGGTGGCATTTCAGTGTGGGCAAGTTAGAGGAAACTTGGTCCAAAGATATAGACTCAGTGGAGTGGAGTTGGTTACGATCGGACACTGGGGAGAGTCTGACGTAACAGGTTATTTTACACGGCCGGTTGAAGGTAATATTGTGTATCTACCTTTGTTATGATTTTCCTGGAATGGTGTATATTCATCAGTAATAAAGCTTCTTTGTGTGTGCAAAACCGGAGTTCTCAAGTGCCTAATAGTTGTCGATCATAGTGAATGATCAGTGATAAATGGGCTGATCCATCCTGCACTACTTAGCTATATATGCAAAATATATGGACCTTAGACAACAGCCAATGTCTAGATTATTATCTACCTGTCACAATCCCCTGCAACAGGTAGAGACAATGGCTGTTGTCTAAGGTCCGTATATTTTGCAGATTTTCTTTAACTTGCCCACATTGAAATGCCACCCAGCGAAGCTTTCCCTAACTTTCCCAAAATTCCAATTGTCCCAGACCCATCAATGTCTTCTCTTTTTATCCGCTTCCTCGGGACACACCTCCCCCCCCCCCCAGAAACTCTATTTCACCTTTGATCCCAATTACTGGTTCCTACGAGCATTCCATTTTGGGGTTTTCCTTTGTCTGTCCATCTACTATAGTATGTCCAGAAATGAATGCCGTCATTCACGATCAGTTATTTTGAAAACTGTCTGTTGCATCATTATGAAATTTTCCCTGCCGTCTTATATTTACCCCCACCCAAGGAATATGTCTTTGATAGGTCCAAAAGCAACTTAAATCATGAAAAGCGGTGACATTTCTATGATGTTTTGATGAAAAACTAGTGATTTCTCGCTAACAAACTTGTTTTACAGTAATGCCAATGCCCCCGCCAGTTCGGATGACAAAGACAAGGCGTATCCAGATTCGTATGGGAGTGGGTGCATTGTCTGCTCTGCTGAGACGGAACATGATTACATGTTTTGTATGACGAATATAGCTGTGAATGTCTCTGTAGTGGGCTTCCTTCATAACGGTCAAGATGTTGGTCTTCTTTTCATTGAAGTTTATAGAATGATTCGTATGTTCGTGTGTTGTCCCCTCATTTGACAACGTGTTTCTTCTCACGTTGCTTGTTATGCCACAATATGTCAGTTCCCACCGCTATATTACTCTTCGGTGGTATTCGATGCGTCTAGAGCTTTTTGTTTTTTCAATGTCAGTTGTTTGTCACCGTTGAGGGCTCACGGAATTGAAAATTCATTACTGTGGAATACAAACTGTTGCCATTAACAAGTTGTATTGTTTATGCCGATGCTGTAATGTTTAGGGCCTGCAATTCTTCTGAATATTTGTAGCAAAATATCCCAGTTGGTGTGCACGTGGATTAAGGTCTGCGATCTGCTCAGACCTTAATCTGTGTCGGACGATTCCAGTAGGTTGATGTCTTCTCTCGGTTGCATAAAATTCAATCCATCCTTTCTTCAATAATCCTCTTCCTCTTTCAACACATGGTCCTCACATTTTTCCAGTAACTTTTATCAATATTTAATAGAGCGGACTGGATTAGTATCTTGATGTCAGACAATTTGAATATAGTATTGTCAGCTGCCACCTGTCCTTTAATTTTAGCCCACACAAGTTCTATAGGGTTAAAATGAGAATGATACAGCGGAAGTCTCAATCACCAATGACGATGCTCTTCTATCAACTTGTCGATTTGATATTTCTTGCTTTTTGGCGTCTTTTACAAGGGACAACAATTCTAGCTAGAAATACGTTTCTGGAAATGGTATGTTTTCCATTCGGAGCCTGTCACTTGTCATCCCGGGAGGAACGTGGAATCAACAAGCACACCTTTAAACTATTTATACTTTGGGATTATTGACATAGTTTAGTCTACACTCCTCCGTTCTGTCTTCTATTCTCTCTTTCTCTCTCTCTCTCTCTCTCTCTCTCTCTCTCTCTCTCTCTCTCTCTCTCTCTCTCTCTCTATTCCTTCCTAACATACCCTGACAACAGTTTCCTTCAACAATTAATAAAATATTTATTGCTGAAAAAACTATGTCAGTTGTATGTATTGAATGTGTATATGTAGTTGGTAGTGTCTGCTAGTGTGATTGCAAGATAGGACTCTGGAATTCGTATGTGCCGTATCCTTTCTCCCGTCTTCATACGGCCATGCAACAAGACGTCACACATATAAATGGACAGCTCTCACCCTGGATGCTTCGTTCTGCTTGAGTCTGGAAGTAATCCGATATTGGGAAAATGTTCACTGTTGGATCACCGTAAAATAATGTAATCCCCGTAAGTCTTTTAAGTAGACAGAGTTTTCCTTTTTTACGTTAATAGAATCCATCCGTGAAAACACATCACCACTGTATACAGTTAGTTAACAGTTTTTTGAATACATGTAAAATGTTCATGAGTTCTTCAATGTTTCTTTTAGGTGAGTACCCAATTAAATTATGTTTCCTCTTTCTCTCTACTTTTATATAATGAAAGTCCTTTCAATGGTTTTCACAAAACCCTGTTATTTGCAATTCGTTATGTCAGCCCACGATTAGTGAATGGCTATGTTGAAGTTGCTCTAGTGAAATTCTTTCACTGCACAAGTGACGTTAATGTCTTTAATCTTTTCTGTGCATGTCAGGAGTATACGTGAAACCTGTGGGATATATATTTAATCAGGTGATATGAGTCTGCTTCAAACTAATTCTTATGTGAGAGTCTTTCTCCAGCCGTAATCAGACTTCCGAAAGATACTCTGACATAAGACAGACGAGTTCACTAAAGTCTAACCGATTAACTAACAGAAAGAAATGGTAAAAGCCGAGCACAAACACCTATTTCCCTATGCTAGACTATTACACTAAGGTTAGAGTACCTTATATAATTTATGTTAGTCCAAGAATTGAAATACATCAGCATATAAGCACTTCTATCCCATCGCCTTTAAACAATAAGGGATGATTTCTTTTCTATTACAGGACACATAAATCCAGTTTTCCGTCCAGTTTGGTAGCACACACTAACCACAAAAACAAGTTTCCACCAATTTATACCGAGTTCCAATTCTCCGTTCTCTTTTGATGTCACTACATCAACAATCGTATTTTGCCGTTTCTTTCACATCAAAAGTCTGTGAAATCACGTATTCGTTCCTGGCACCTCCGGGTCGTCTTCTCCGCTATTCCCCGTTTTCCCCTATGCTCGTACATCAAAGAGTCCTAACTCTTTGATCACCGTCTTCGTGTGTTCCCCCGTCCCGATGTCTCCGCGTTGTTTTGTCCGTCGAAATCGGTGGTCAATGACCCCTCACACTGTATCCTATTTTTATACCATTCGGTCAATGATCTACAATTTATCCTCATCTCAGACTGAATGCTTGCTTGTTATTCTGACTCACGGTCCATAATTTTCCCATTCACATATATTGCAATTAAGTTTATATGTAAGTTATCAGGGAATCACTAAACTCGCAGTTTCCCGTGACAGAGCCATATCTTTATTGCTCCCTTTGTGCTTGATACTGTAGGTATTTTGTCTTCTTGGGCAACAACATTGATGTCATGCAATGTCCATAATTGGACACGACGGTCTATATAGGGATGGAAGCACAGTATTCTCGAGCCAATCTCTAAATACATTACCATTCATCTTATTATGATAATCCCTATTGTCTGTATGCTTTGATACGAACACGAGCCCAGCATTCTGTTGTAAGCCATTATACGTATTACCAGCATGGGCCATGACCAAAAGCTGTCCTATACTACTGGGCACATATTGCTTTATCTGTCCATCCACTGATTGCCATTCCTTATCACTTGTGTGGTGCGCATTGATCCACATTTCACCCAAACACACTATGCCATAATTTTCTTTGCGCATTTCCCTTATTTCACGTAGGTATCTGCTTCTCATGGCTCCTAAATGCGGTTGCTCGCAAAGAATATTTCTACCGCCCTTGTACTTTCTAAAAGTTAAGATAATGTCCTTATAATTTTCCACAAAGTTGTTTTGGATAGCTCTATGTTATTGTTCTTTCTCAACCAAACCCTAAGTTTTCTTACAGTCACTGTTTCTTTGGCATCCAGCATTTTTATAATGCTGGATAATCCTGGATATAAAATCCTAAATTTTTATAATTTTAGGAGTCTCCGTGGCGAAGTGGTCAAGCCTTTTGACTCGGGCTCCAAAGGTTGTGGTTTCGATTCCGGGCCGCATCCTTCGGTTCACGAGTTAAATTTTTCGGAGACTTCTTGTGGGTCGTCACTAGAGCTGCGAAGTTTGTGCATTGTGCGATGCTTTCCGCGCTGCGGAAAGAGACCGAGCCATATGGGATAGAACCCGGTGCAATGAAGTCGACCCTGTCGACTTTTAAGCGACTTTTTAAAGCATTTTTATAATAGCTCGCCCTATGACATCTTTGTCAAAGTTGTCTACAATAACCTTTCTACCTACCTTTTGGTTATTGCGTGGTGGTTTAATTCCAGATTCTTGCACCCATCGACGAAATGACCGTTTACTCATACCCCTGGCATGCACTGTTCTTTTTTCGGAATTTGTAATAGTATAAAACAGTTTCCTGCGATCAGCTTCTTGACAAAAATATGTGTACAACTTCATAGCGATGCTTTGAAGTGTATACACAATTTCGCATTCAATCCCATTGAAAAATATTCACACATTTCAATGTTAGCGATAAGTGGTAAGACTTTAAAAAAAAAACAAAAAAAAAAAAAAAAAATATTAATCAGGTTTCATGAAATAACCCACATTTTGATTTTGAGACGCCTCTGAACAGTCCCAGTTTAAACAACGCAGGGTTCTTGGCATAAGGCCAATCCCGTGAAACACGTAAAATATTCAACATTGAACGCTGATTGTCTGGCTACGCTGTAATAGGCCTACATTTAAAATTATGAACTTAATTATATACCGCATATAAACAAACTTTGAAATCTGCTGTAAAATCTCCAGAACAAAAAATTTTTTCTTGGGTGGACATAATGATAAGGTTATATGCTAAATCTCATCAATTTCCTTCAGTTGGTTACTGAGATATGGAATTTTATATTGGGGCAGACAAAAGTAAACACATTATAGCACATTTTACCTTCCCATCGGTGACATAGTCTAGACTGGTGCATGCTCTACAATACCACTGTCTTGGGGCTCCCTCATTCGCTTGAGACTTCTTAATTAACCTCTCTGGCCCCACATCTTCCTTACTCTTACCTCACATCTGTAATAATGCGTTGTTACATTCAGATTCTTAACCCCCACAGCCACCGTAATTTGGACGTAATCTCGCACGTTACATAATTCATATGCTACAAGTAGTCAGTCCCATTTCACCTGCATAAATATGACTACATCAAAGCAAAACAGGCTCCACAATGCAAGTATTATAATGCATTTTGACAGAAAATGGAAGACTTGACAGAGAAATAGAAATATGACTTTAAAAGATGAGAGTAGAAGTGACTGCTATCCAACTGTTGTCAAAAGTGAGTGAATGTATATATAGCCTGCAAGCCCCGCAAATAAAGAACATGGATAGTCTCGATCAAAGTCTTCTTTGTCAATGAACAAATAAACAAAAATATTACAACGAAAAACAAGAATACTGTGCTGAAAACAGAAGTACATTCATTAACAAACTGTTTTTCAATCATTGCAGAATTCAAGTCACAAGCAATACATTGCATATTTCTACTAACACCCTGCTACCTCTGCTAAACATTAACTCTGTCTAAGTAGTACAAAATAGGAAATATTACTTGTGCTATGAATTGCCTCTGACAAGATGCCGACTTCATCAGAAGTAGAAGTACTAGAAGAGACAGCTTTAGAAATGACATTATAAATAACATAGTGAGCACTCCCTACTTGTAATAATATTTACAGACAGTACATACGGTAGTTCTGACATCGTGTGAGGATGAAACCCAATCAGCTATCGCTTGAAGAAAATCTGGATATATAACTAGAGGCAGATCAAGAATCAGCAGATAGATTCTCAAGTGTATACCACACAAACTCGACTAATAGTAAATACCAAGCAATACATAGTCTCTTCTTCCCTTGCGTATAAATAAGGCCAAATGTGGACCACAAGCCACCGTCCACATGGGAATAGATCGCCGGCTGACCATCAGACAGACAGATAAATAGGTAGACAGACAGACGGATGGATAAATAGATAGACAGACATTTGTGTTTATACTAGTTTAGAGTCTCGTGTGAATCGCAGGCACCATCCATATGAGAAACTGATACGCAGGCAGACAGGCCGACCGACAGACAGAGAGACAGACAGATAGGTTGAGTAGGTTGTGTAGATTTTTATTTTTTGCATATCCCTTACAAGACGTTGCAGTCAACACCTGAAGTTTTCATCTGCTGTTGATGTACTAGGCAAGATTACGCTCAGTAGTTTGCCATTGCTTTCTGGGCGTCCGGCTCACATACCCCTAAGTTACCAACGCGGCGAGAACCGCTACCAATTCTCGCGCAGGTTACGTAACTCACGAGAATACACGGGATTACGGAGAAAGACGTTAACACCTAGGCCAGGGAGACTGGCAGGTTGTGTAGATAGGTAGTATAATATAACATTAAGAATGTTGTTTTCTCTGTGTAGAATATGGAACATGAATCAACCCGTTAAGTGTAGACTCAGTCAGCTTAGGCTTTCGGGTTAACCGAACGGAACAAAGAGTATTGTTTGGACATGAAATATGACTTCAAGTTCGATATTCTTAAAATGGATGGCTGTTGATGGGGTAACTAAAGTGGCTTTTACTATATTTAGTCACAAATGTGAACCGCTTCAGGTGGTTTATGGTAAGTTGCATATCCTTTACAGGACGTCGCAGTCAACCCTGGAATTTTTTGGCTGTTGTGATTTCTTGGCAAGTTTACGTTCAGTAGTTTTCCACAGCTTTCTAAACGACCGGCACTCATATCATTATATGAAAACCAATGCAAGGTGGTCTGCTGCCAAATATCCCGCAGCTATGGTTCGAACGCGGTAAGCGGGATTACGAACTGCGTCCGTAACACCTTCACCACAGAGCCGGCATGTTTGTGGTATCAACGAATAAATGTTGCTGTTGGTGATTTCGCTTGATGATGTTCTGTTGTTGATAGTGCGATGTCTCCAGACACAATCTGTCACTTTCACGCAGAAAACGGCAGTGTTTTGAAATTTGTCATGCACAAAATCCTGGGGTGGGGATGGGGGATAAAGTTGCCCCACTTAAACTGGAGCCCGGATGAGTTAATACGATCAACTAGCAAAGATTTCCCATACCAGTGTGAGTGTTAGTATCTGTGGGTTAGTGTCTACAAGTGCGCGTTATGCGTGGGTGCGTACGTGCGTGTGTATTTATGTATATCAATAGAAGTGAGATTTAGTAGGGATACAGCTCATGGTGTGAAATAGAATCACAACAAGTATATGAGAAACGTGATACTTCACCAACAGGCCTGACTGAATGAAGGAGGCGTAGATCAGACACATTTGGATCCCACCTTTCTGACACTGGCCGAGCACACAAGACAATCTCACTTTTGCTCGTCAGGAATGACTGATCGATCAGATTATATTGTGTGCATTATCGATTATTTACTAGCGTTTTACTAGTGGATTTTAGATCGTTTGGAATCTTAAGCGTTAAAGAAAATGTTTATGGCAATTAAAATATACACTAAATCTCCTTAATAGTAGCTAGTATGTGTATACTGGAGCCGTGGTGGCCGGTGGTTAGTGCACTTGCCGACCAATCAATGGTTCTGGTTAAATTCCCAGCTGTGGCAGGGTGACTGTTTCGATTGTGACGATTCTATGGTCTACCCAGCTTAATGAAAACGATTACCAGCCAAGTTTCCAGGGAATTGTATGGGAAGGACAGGCGATGAGGTAGAGGACTGACCGTCTCATCGCATACGACCAGGTGTGGGGTAGGTGACGGGCCAACACTGCACACTCCACCCGCAGTATTTGCTATGGGGTTAGGTTAACTTTACCTTAATGTGTGTGGTCACAGCTCATCAACACTGGCGACCGATGACCTGTCTGTGTGGTAACCATGGTACCACGAGTCCGCAAGACTGAAACTTGTCCAAACACGCTCTTCCAGTGAATTCTGTTTGTAATCGATCATTCGGAAAATATGGTGCTAGTTTAATCGGATTAATTCATCCCGGGCACCAGTTTAAGTAGGGCTACTGTATTCACACCCCCTCCCCCCTCACCCCCAGGATTTTGTGCGTGATCAATTTCATTCTGTAAAATATTGTAGCTTTCTGTGTGAAAGATTATTATGTCTCGAGACATTACATTGTCAACAACAGTAGATCTACGAGGCTACCGTTCGATATCGATCTGGTTCACGTATTCACGTGTATTGAATGGTACCCGAACCAACACATTTCAAGATCCGCCTCCAGTAACAATAGAACAATTACAGTAGGAATTTTTGGCTTCTGAAGTACCATGAACTGTTTTCCGGCCATGACAGAGTAATTATATATCGATTCCATTGTTCCTCATGACGTAGACGAAGCGTGTAACATAAAGATCCCTTTCTGCAGGCTTTGAAGCGTATTCGATATATGGTGATAGGCCCATATTGTATATACCAATCGAGCACTACGGGCGATGTCATAACAATCACACTAGTCTCTTTTACTTCCCTGAACATTTCCGTGTACCAAATTTAGGCTGGTTCGCCTGGGGATCCCAGGTCCATTTTAAAACAATGCCCGCCTCGATGAAGATTACACTTGACCACAGGACCGGCGGACGGGAGTGCAAGCCACTGCTGTCGTGTCTCCCTTACAAGCAGAGTTGAGAGTTGAGAGACAGCCCTTTATTATATCTCACAGCCGAATTCCAAAATGGTTATACCAGTTTTCTCTCTCTTTACCCTGCGACCGAGTCACATAGGAATGCTGATTAAATCCCAGATCAATACAACGGGCCTGGGCCAGGTAGGCCAAATTTCCAGATTTGGCGGGGTTAGGAACTTACCCGGATTTTGACACTTGGATACACAAGAAATGATATCCGCGTTCCTATAGATGTTAATAGCGACACATTCCACCACTTTAACCCCCGTGAATGAATGGATTATAACAACCGTTTGTGTCATGTGCGTGCCTAGATATACAGCTGTCTGTTATGTTTGTAAGGTCTTGCTGTGTCAGAAGTTTGATGAATGAAGGTACTGCGGTTACATGTAGAATATCATTAGTGGGTGGAGAGGGGGGGGGGGGGGGTCGCTAGCTTTGAACTCAAGCGTAGTCCATACATGCGCTACTACTTCTAGTGAACTGGGCTGATCTTTGCGTGTGGATTAGATTTCCCTATTACCAGTGTCCCTCGCCAACAGGTGAATCCACTCGGACTCCACAGGTACTTGAATGTATGCCCCTAAGTCAAGAACGAAAAGTCAATGTTTTAGTCCAACTGACCGGTGTAGGGGTGTACCAATTAACATTTGAACTCACTCCTAAGAACAAGAAAGACGGAGATGGGCAGTGAGGAAATTGTCGAATAACTGTAAGAAAGAGAATAAGTTAAAATGTTATATGTGAACAAAACAACACGTTTCTCATCTTTAGGTTGTTGTTGCAAGCAGAAAGTGCAATTTCCCCGGAGAACCCTGCCATGTCATCGACTAGAGCTTTGCTGTTCATGCTTTGCGCGTTTTCTTCTACTCTCTACCCCCCCCCTCCCCATCTTTCTCTCTCTCTCCGAAGCTTGTTCATTGTCTTTGCTTTTACACCATGTGTAATTGAGTGCTTGTAAGATTTCTCCCCCCTCCCCTTTTCACATGGAACCCGCCTCTTGCCTATACTTGTGTTTCCTGCATGAACTGCACTGTCTTCTGTGATTCTTGCAGGCTTCCCGTGGAGTTAGACACGGTTGCTTCATCTGCTCATTGGATATCCCTTTCTGGGCTGTATTTAGTACAGTGTTGCAGCATATGTTCTGCTGTTGGAGGCTCTGTCCGACATGTACATATTGCTGCAGAGTCTGTCTGTAGCGTTGTGTACACGTGTTTATTGAGTCAATTATTCTTATGCTGACTCTGAAGATAGTAACTAGCCTAGTCCTGACCAACAGATAATAATCACTCTGTAGTTGAACAAGCGACTTTCTGACTGTTTTCATGAAATTTGGCTTTTGGCGACATGTGAGTGGAATATCAGGTTGTGTCCAAGCGCCTTTGTTGGCCAGCTTGTTAGCACTGTCCTGGAGAGGATGGGGGGGGGGGGGGGGGTCCACTGCAGCAGAGTTCTACTTGGACAGTAGATATTGTAGTGTAGTTCTGTGTGCTTGTTGGATATGAGAGTTCCGAGAACACACAGTGTATTAATGAAACTTACCTCTGATTTTACGAGTTATTCAGCTGCAGTCAATGGTGCTCTGACTTCATAATCATAGTTGCCACAGTACTTTCCAAACTGCTATGATAATAGTGGCCCTGGAGTTGTCTGGGTATTCGGCGTAAACACCAGCCCCTCCCCCACCTCAAATTTATT